>JAFEMH010001773.1:0-421290 GCA_022495995.1 Adenophora triphylla var. japonica
TAATTACTATAATATGAATTGGCAAAGCGGATTTATGCTTCGGTCTCAGCTATAATCAACGTTGGCGGTGTTTAACAGCTAACCTTGTCGATAAAGCCCTAGCAATTCAATTAGAAAGAAAACCAAAACTTATTCCATTTAATCAATAAGAAATAACATGCAAACACCTGAAACTTGCATTGTTGCTAACAAATATTTAGAACTGTTGTATAAATGAAAACAATTTTCTTAATTTATGTGTTTAGTAAATGTTCGCTTTCATAGGGACGGAGGGGGTAGTATCCAATTTATATTACTGAGTGCGTTCTAGCCTTCTAGGTAGAAGTAGGCGGGCCAACATAGACACATAAGGAATCAGATTTTGGTGAAATGAAGCAAAAATGTCTATTAAATTAGGGAAGGGGGGCAGGGGAGAGACAGAGTTAATGTCACATAAGTAGAAAAAGTAAATGTACCAAGGACTAATCAACCATACAACATCAATGGATACCTTTATAACATGAAACTTAAATGTGGATTTTGCCTTGCACCAAAGCTTAGTGAAATGAATCAGATTTTATTGAAATGAAGCAAAAATGTCGATTAAATTGGGGAGGGGGGGGGCAGGGGAGAGACAGAGTTAATGTCATAAGTTGAAAAAGTAAATGTACCAAGGACTAATCAACCATACAACGTCAATGGATACCTTTATAACATGAAACTTAAATGTGAATTTTGCCTTGGACCAAAGCTTAAGCTAGATCTGCGAGAAATTCAAAACATCCAGCAACATCCATAATCAATTCCTTCATGTTTTGCCAGATCGGCGTTTTACTCTGTTACCTGCATGAAAATAGAAAGAGCCAATAAACTTTTTTATATAAATATCATATATGGTTATTCAATTGAGATAGAGAAGATGGAGGGTACCAATGATTTGTTCAGTGGCAGGATTGATGACAGTTTGAATAGGTTGAGGGCTTAGGGTTTAGCCACTTGCCGTCGATGAATAACTGCCCTAAAGGTGTCTGGATCACCATACTCCCTCTAGCAAGCAGACTTCTCATCAGTTATGCTTTCATATGCAGGGTGTTTTGTTCATCTCTCTATTCATTTGCGTGTGTGTGTGAGTATATATATATTATATGTGAAACGGGAAGAAAGACATACCTTAAAATAAAAAAGAAACATGGACGAGAACAACTCTCCCTTCCATCAAGCCATTTAATATCTTCACAAGTTGAGTTGCAGCAGTCATGATCTTGCTCCTGGTGGCGCTGCTTCCCGTAAATGGATTCTTTCAAACAATTATAGAATCGTTAGACAACATGATTAGGAGCTCAAGCACATGTAAAAAACTATTCGACAAGCAAATATAGAGATTGATCTTATCGTAAAATAAGAGGAATGAACCTTGTTAACATGAGGATGTGGCCTTGATGAAGCACCAATCCGGACGAAATGAAGTAAGAATATTGAAGTACCCCAATAATAACTTACAGGACTGCGATTCGAGATGGTTAAGTATTGCGGCACATCCTAACGGCCCGAGGGAGCAACTTTCCACATGTAGCTATCAGCTTGTTGGGATTGGAGTCTAAACTACTGAGGAAAAAGGGGCCTAAGTCGGAGGAGTTCTTGAATCGGAGGAATTCGGGGATAACTTTTGCGCCGTGGTGGGCGACCGCCCATGAAGTGGGCGACCGCCCGTAATCTGAAGTTTATGGTTCGTGGGAATTTTGGCTTGGGCGACCGCCCGTGTTGTGGTGGCGACCGCCACCGTGTCGGGTGAAAAAAACGGCTTGATTTTGTTTCCTATTTTGATTAGAACTCTTCTTAAATTAGATTTAGGGTTCCTTGTATTACTATATAAACATAGATCCGGCCTAGAACTCATTGTAGCAACATATTAGAGGTGTCTAATACATATTGGCTTAGCGGTGCCGGACGTAGTTCACGAGTTGGTGAATGAGCGGGTAAACAACTCTTGTGTTCTTGTGTGTGATTGTTTCTTTCTTGTACGTGTGGGTGTGTTGATTTCCTTATCTTAATTGAACGGAGAGCACCAATTTCACAACAACTGTATCAAAGCTTTGGTTCGGAGGATTCAAAATTTTTCATTAGTTGATTAATTTTGAATCGCGTTCTTCGGGATTTTGGTGAAGCGATCAAGATGAAGAACCATATCGAGAAATTCAACGGTGTGAATTTCACGTTTTGGAAAACAAGGATTGAAGACTACCTTTATTGTAAGGATCTTCATGGACCCTTGAAGGCGAAGCCCGAAGGCATGTCACAAGCGGGATTGGGAGACGTTGGATCGGAAGGCGTTAGGAAGCGGTGAGAGTGCCACTAACCGACGACGTTGCACGGAACAGCTATGGAGGCCAAGACAACGGTGGAGTTACTCTGGCTCGGACATGTATGAGAAGCCGTCGAATATCAATAAGGTGCATTTGATAAAGAGGTTTGCGAATGCGAAGATGTCGAAGGCGAACGGCACACCGCAAGTCATATCGCAATTTCAAAGGTATGGTGGACCAATTTGAAAAGTGTTGATATTACTTTCTCCGATGAAGTGCTAGCGTGTTTTCTACTAAAGTCATTGCCCGATAGTTGGGAGGATTCTTGTCACAACGATTAGTACGTCGAAAACAGCATTAGTGTATACGAGGAGGTTAGAGATCTCGTCCCCGCAAGAGGATTGCGAAGGGAAAGAGAAAAGGGGAGAATCGTCCGTAGATGGGGAACCGCACTTAGGGTGGAGAGAAATAGGGGAGACCTAAGGGAAAAAGGTCAAGTGCTACAATTGTGGTGAATTGGGGCATATCAGTTATGACCGTCAGGAAAAGGTGGTTGTGCTAACGTGGTGGATGATGGTGGTGATGTATTAATCCTAGGGAGGAAGCGATCGGGTGAAGATTGGGTGTTGGATTCCGGAGCTTCTTGTCATGCTAGCTGGGGATGCAGAATCAATGAGGCGTTACAAAACCGGAGATTTTGGGGTTCTCTATCTTGGTGATGGTCAACCATTGAAGATCGAGGTAAGGGGATGTAATGATGAAGACACCTAATGGGGCGTTTTACAATTACACAACGTGACGCATGTTCCGGATTCGAGGAGGAGGGTGATTTACGTGGGACAACTTGACAGTGAAGGGTATGGTGTTTCTTTCATTGGTGGGTCTTGGGAAGTCACAAAAGGGGCTAAGGTGTTGGCTCGTGGGGTTAAGGGAAGATGTTGTATTCTACCTACAATGTCGATGTTCGTTCCGGCGGAGCAAAGAGGCTTAAGAACCGGCCCGTTGGTGTAAAAGGGAGACATCAAGAAACGGTATGTTGGGGAGGACACAAAGTTGATCAACGTGGTGTGGAAGTCCAAGGGCCCTAACAGAGAGAGCGGTTTCGGCATCAAGAACAATCGATGCAAGAAACAAGGTGTGGCCCGAGTTTCAAGGGGAAGCATTGCGAGGAAGGTGGGTCTCGGGAGGAGAAGGCGAAGTTAGACTTGCGGGGAGAAATCAAGGTAGAAGGCTGATTTGGGAGGCAAGAACGATCTAACACGGAGAGGTTGAAACGTCGCTTGGTTTCAACTCGCCTTATTACTTGAGGAGAGGTGAGGTAGTGTCGAAGCCAATATGGATGAGGGGAAATGTGTTCGAAGGTCTTTACTCCGTGGTGGGAGTTAATGGGTGATTCTATGTTTGTTAGTTTAGTCTCCGGTGGGAGATTGTTGGGATTGGAGTCCTAAACTACAAGGAAAAAGGGGCCTAAGTCGGAGGAGTTCTTGAATCAAGGAGGAATTCGGGGATAACTTTGTCGTGGTGGGCGACCGCCCATAGGGGTGGGCGACCGCCCCGTAGTACGTAAGTTTATGGTTCGTGGGAATTTTGGCTTGGGCGACCGCCCCCATGTTGTGGTGGGCGACCGCCCGCGTGTCGGGTGAAAATTCAACGGCTTGATTTTTGTTTCCTATTTTGATTAGAACTCTTCTTAAATTAGATTTAGGGTTCCTTGTATTACTATATAAACATAGATCCGGCCTAGAACTCATTGTAGCAACATATTAGAGAGGTGTCTAATACATATTGGCTTGGCAATTGCCCCCGGACGTAGTTCACGAGTTGGTGAATGAACCGGGTAAACAACTCTTGTGTTCTTGTGTGTGATTGTTTCTTTCTTGTACGTGTGGGTGTGTTGATTTCCTTATCTTAATTGCAACGGAGAGCACCAATTTCACAACATCAACAACGGGCAATTCCTACAACATGAAATGGAAAATGGTTTATATTTCAATCTCACTCTAAATTCATCATCAACATTGCTTGCATTAATGGATGCAGATGATTTGACAACTAGAATCATTAAAGCATACCCGAACAATTAAAACAGAAAGCAGAACACTTCAATTAATCAATAAGAGTGATTATGGAACCTGTGAAGTTTGAACTGTACTGAAACTATAACAAGCAACCAGGACAGCTGTGTAGATGAGCACCATATGCAAGCAAATCAAAACTTGGTACATGTTGCCTTCAATGTCGAATGATAGAAAATAAAGTTAGATATACAATTGCAACTTCTTTGACAGGCTATCCTTGAAACTTAAGGAAAACACAAACATGCCATTCAGCCCTCAAGTTTATAATAGATATTTAATCATTTGATCAACAACAAAATAATACTCGTAAAATACAAATTCTGCAATAACATTTCAAAACGACCCCATTGATTTCACGCACCTACAAGATGGTAGAAATAAAACCACATGAAGTACGGAAAAAAAAATTATAATATTCATATGAGCCATTTGAAGAAACGAACCAGAGAGAATATCATACTACATAAACATAAAACTCCTGAAAATATCACTACATAATCTGCAAGCAATAAGAAATAACAAATAAAAAATGCACGTGGGGCACATTCCTGAAATACTAAACCGGCAAAAGACAAGGTTTCAAAAAATATTTTATAACAGTCCCACTGATTTCACGCACCTAATATATAGTAGAAATAAAACCACATGAAGTATAGAAAGAAATTTCTCTATTCATACGAATCATTTGAAGAAACTAACCAGAGAGAACATCATATTGTATAAACATAAAACTCTTGAAAAATATTACTATTTAATCTGCAATAAGGAATAAAAAATAACAAATAAAAATGCATGTAGAGTACATTCCCGAAATACTAACTGGCGAAGGACAAGGGTGCAATTAAATTTTAAAACAGTCCCATTGATTTCATGCACCTAAGATAAAGTAGAAATAAAGCCATATGAAGTACGGAAAAGAAACTTTCTCATGTTCTTATGAGCCATTTGATGAAACAAACCAGAGAGCGCGCCATAATAAATAAACATAAAACTTCTGAAAATTATTACTCCCTCTGTCCCTAATTGAATGTCCAAATTTCATTTAAGGGACACTCTGAAAATGTGTGTGGTTTTTTTTATAAATTTTAATGGCAAAGATCCATAAATATTTTTATTAAAGTATTTTTACAAAAAAAGACATTCATTTTCGGATAAAAACTTCTTGAATTTGGACAATTATTTAGGGACAGAGGGTGTACTACATAATCTGCTATAAGGACAAGAAATCACAAATAACAAATGCATGCAACTGGCAAAAGACAACGTCTGCAAGCTCCGCAAATCTACATGGTGCGTTATGCACTCTTGAAAACATTCACATGAGCATCTATAGATTCAAACAATTAAAGAGAAAGCATGCTAAAAACAGAACATACCAAGTCACAGTGGTACCGAAAGTACTTATTTTAATCATGCTCTTTCTATATTATGTCAAGAAGCTGCACTATTATAGCACCCTCACCATCAGCACCCCTTACAATAATTTTTATTTGTAACCTTGAATACAAAACAAATGCGCCCTGCGAAATATTAGGAAAATACTTCAAACCATAAAAGAAGTCACACTTGTAAAATTATCGCATGATTAAGCAAGCTATTGAAATGAATGAACTCCAAGAGCAGGATGGGCCGACATAGAGACATAAGGCATAAGATTTTAATAAAATGAGGCGAAACAGTCCCTGCAATTGAGGAGAGAGGGGGGGAGGGTTGGTCGTCAACAGAAAAAATAATAGAATGTAAGAAGGACTAATCAACCCAACAATACCAATCAGTTCCTTCATAAGTTCCTTCATAACAAGACAACCATTTACGCCAATATTTGTTTTATTCTGTTTGTCATCCAAAACAGAAAATGGAAAAGCAATTAGTGAGGTGCGAGGGACATACCATACAATATCCCAAGCTACTTCAACAAAGGGTCCTCCACAATTAATTTCTCTCTGTTACCTGCATGCGAACTGAAAGAGTACATGCTTCATTGATCTTATTAAAACAAAAGAGGTTTAGAATTAATGATAGCTAATATCCAACCCATCTTATATTTTCGTGTTGTTAATTTTCTATTGACACGGAAGGGGTACAATTAAAAGGTCTATTGTGAACATAATAAATCTACACGCAGGTTATGCCTGAATATTCAATTTTTATACAATGATTTAAAACTCCTCCCATGACCAGGAAAAAGTTTATAGCAGAAAAAGAAAAGATTAAATTGTGTTTCCAAATGATTTATTATTTACATAGCAAAGAATTTAAAAGATGAAATATGTCAAATTCACAAGGTACAACCCCCTGTCAATGTCAACATCATCAAACACAACTATCAGAATTTTTTCACAGGTTCGTATAACTGCCAAACAAACATAAAATGAGGTTAGTATGAGAAATGCAGCATTCAGAGTAGCATATGACAGTATCATATGATTAACAAGAAAATTTAGCTTTCTTTTCCTCTACGTGCAATTCCGTGATAGACACTGGAGAAAAACATAGCATTAAATAATGCAGATGTCATTTCCAAACAGATAAATACCTTTGCAGCAAGAGCTTTCTAGAGATTTACCATGTATGATCAAGTAGTTGTGGACCAGTCTTTGCATCCGTTACGAGAGAGAGATCTACGACCAGCTTGCACAACAACGTCAAAATCTTCTGCATTAGCAGCTGGAATATCTCCTGAAAAATATTCAATAAAAGAGTAGCTAAAAATGAATACAAGTGATAGATAAAGACCTCAATGCTAACTTATATTGGTTCAAGAAATACATGACTTAACATACTTCAATAATTGCAAAAAAAAAAAAAAAAAAAAAAAACTACATTTATCATGATTGCAACTGGACATAGGAAGATGATCCTCTGTAATTTGAAAAATATTTGACACCTATACAAGCAAATAAAAACATGGTACATGTTACCTTCAATGTTGGATGACAGAAAATAAGGTTAGATCTACAATTGCAACTTTTTTGACATGATACAACTAGTAACTCCCTTGTTCTGATGTTTTAAGTCAAGGATCCATAAGAAATTATAAGTGGATAAACACATAACAAGCACAATACGTGTGAAAGACTATGGAGAATAACGTAGCATTAAATAATGCAAATGTCATTTCCAAATAAGATAAATACCTTTGCAGCAATAGCTCGCTAGAACTTTGCACGAGATCAAGTAGCTCTGGATAGTCTTTTCCTCTGTTTACGAGAGAGAACTCTATGAGCAGCTTGCACAATAACATCACTTCTGCAGTAGCAACCGAAACAAATCCTAGAAAAAATCAAGAAAAGAGTAGCTATATATGAATTCAAGTGATCGGTAAAAGACATGAATGCTAACTTATACTAGTTCAAGAAATACATGACTTCACATCCTTCAATACTTGCAAAAAAAAAAAAAAACACTCCAAAACTACACCTTATCATGATTGTAAATGGACATATAAAGATGACTGAAGTAGAAGTTATATGTTTGAGAAAAGATTACGCTAAGTTGACTCAAATAGAAGTTATATGTTCGAGTTTAGCTTCTTTTTTTTACAATAAATACCAACAACTAAAAGCGCCTTGAGCTTCATCATTTGAGTTAGACATTGGAAAAAAAATATTTTCTTTGCTGAGAGGAATAAGTGATCTAGATGCTAAGCAAATGCAGTATAACGGGAAGTCTTTAGCTGAATACGCATTACTCTGCATGTCAAATAGAACCTCAAAGTTTTTTATGAATAATGCATGAAAACATGCATTACTGGATGAGTGAATGTTAGTGTGTAAAACTAGTCCATCATTTGGTCCTCGTCAGAAAAGAAGCTGATACTTTGCATCAGCAAAGAACAAAACCGGTCTGACCCCACAAACAGACATGCCCCCATACACAAAGTTTTCAATCCATTTTGCTATCATTATACAATAAATGAAATGAGTATCCTAACATGTACAATTGTTAAGGTAGCATTCATGTTAATGTAAGCTAAATTTTTCTCTCATCCCTGGAAAATACAAGAAGAAGTTATACGTAACGGTATGATCAACAATATCCAGAAAGTATATTAATTACAAATTATTATGAAAAGTAAAAAACAAAGGACCACTTGTCTATGTTTACCTGGCATGAGAGAAAATATGAACAAAACCTTTTAATTTTCTTCTCTAATTTCATCAGGAAAATAAATCTCCTATGGAGAAGGGAATGAAGCATCATGATGCAGCGAAACATCTCCTTGGGAATAAATTGACCACCATTGTAATCATTCAAGTTCGGTTCCACCTTTCCCATGTATAGAAGCACCAGGCATCACCAAATCATTTAAATAGTAGATGAATATACACATTATATTCCTGCAAATTGAAACACATGTATAGTCCAAGATGTGATAGCTAAAGAGAGAACTCACAGTACACATGTTTCCTCGTGTGAAATGATGTTGGCTAACAGCTAAATTTTGTCAGAGAATACTCCATACTCGGACTGAAAGCTTGGAACATCCTTTAAGACATCCCATATGTGACTGAATTGAAATTTAGCAACAGGTTGAAGACGCAAGCTCTGGCCAGCAAGCAGTACAAAATCAGAGTTACGTGGCATTCATATCAAATGAAATACTTAGATCAAAGCAAGAATGTTCAGTGGTACCAGAAACTATAATAAAAATAACCAACCTAAAAATTCCCATAGATTCATGAATACTTTTTCCTTACCGGCAAGCAAGAGAAGGGTGCCCAATTTGACAATTTATTTCCTTCATTGTTGTACAATTACACCTTAAAGACCTTATGATTGCTGTAGAACCACCTACTAAGCAAGCAAAGGTGTGACTGTAATTTGATCCGATATTAATATAACAAAGGAAAATAATCAAATACATGAAGGTAATGCATAACGGTGCTAAACAAACTGATAGAATTCAAATACTTCTGATTCCAAGATGTAGCTGACTTGAGGCCAAGTAATCTATCAGCTTACCATCATGGTCATTAAATACTCACCTAAAAACTTGCCATTTATGGACGTTGTACAGCAAATTGAACAGTCTTGGCAAAAACAAACTTTGGCAACATCCGTTATAAATACTTGATTCCGTTACCAGACAAGAGAAGTGTGCTCAATTTTAACATTTCCTTCCAAAAAGAATTCAAATACTACTAATTCCAAGATGTTTCTGGCTCAAGGCTATGTAGCCAATCAAATTAACATCATGCCATTAAACATTTACCTAAAAACATACCATCATCTGCACATTGTACAACAATTCAAAGAGTCTTGGCAAAAACTTTGGCAACCTCCGCGTGCTTGCATGTACCTGAGATGGTATAGTTTGAGTAACCAATGTAACAAGAAAATGTTATATTTCAGCTGCAAAGGTAGTTATTAAACCTGCTCAAGAAGCTGCTCTATTACCGCTCTCCCATCATAAGCACCCCTAAAATTTTAGTTGTAACCTTGAATACAAATAAATGTGTCATGTAAAATAATTAGAAAATACTTTAAAAACACAAATTAAGTCAAACCTGTCAAATCATAGCATGATTAAATAAACTTAAGACCGCGATCATGGGTAGTTATCCAACAGCGAAAAGGAACTGCTGCACACCATCCTGTATATTTAACAACTGACAACTCAAATTTGGAAAATACAGGGAGAAGTTGAACATGACTGTTCTTAACAAGTTTCAGAAAGTATATCAAATACAAATAACTCTGACAAGTAAAAAAAAAGGACTACATACCTATGTTTACCTGACATGAGAGAAGATATGGGGAAAATCAAGAAGTGAATGAAGCATCAAGATGTAGCTAAATGCCTCCTCCTTGGGATCCAATTGACCATCACTGTTCTCACTCAAGCTCGTTTTCACCTCATGTATTGAAGCACTAGGCCTCGCCAAATCATTTAAATAATAGATGAATATAGAAAAAAGAATATTCCATGAAATTTCAAATGATATCTAAAAAGAGAACTCACCTCAGTACACGACCGTTCCCTCATGTAAAAATGGTTGTCTAACAGCTAAAAGGTGTCGGCGACTAATTCATACTCGAATTCAAAAATTACTCTAAGAAGTAAATAAAACAAAGGACCACTTACCTATGTTTACCTCGCACCAGAAAAGACATGAACAAAACATTTTATGCACAAAAATAAACTTCCCATAAAAGAAAATTACTCTAAGAGGACAACAAAAAGGAAGACATGTGGGACAGAGAGTACTCTTCATGATGTATAGATAAAAAATTCAAATCATAACACAAGCAAAACATTTCAAATCATAAACCAACTAGAATTTGTCCATTGAAATAAAAACGAGATAGGGGTTTTCTGATTCATACAGTGTGGCATCAAATCATAATCCCCTTCTAATTTCATAAAATCAAAATAAACCCTAATTCTAAGTAATTTCACAAAATCAAAATAAACCCTAATTCTAAGTAATTTCACAAAATCAAAATAAACCCTAATTCTAAGTAATTTCACAAAATCAAAATAAACCCTAATTCAAAGTAATCTCATGAAGTTACCTCTCGAGTATCGGAATCGGAAGAGAGCTCTAAAACAATATCCTGAACATCACCGGAAGTGACCGTCGTCATTTGTTAAGAAAATGTAACAACGGCGAGTTTTGCCCAGGCACGAATCGTGAGAGAGAAAAGTGGAAATGAACGGAACTGAGAGTTTGGAAAGGCGGATTGGACTCTGTGTGTATGTGTGAGAGAGAGAAGAAAGCGAGGGAATGAGAGAGAGAGAGACGGAACGAGAGGGTATATACAGAGAAGGATTTCGACCGTTTAGGAAGCAGCGTGCAAGCTAAGCAATCAACAACGGTCATTTCATCTGACGCCCCACAGCCCATTTGTTATGTTTGCATATTGGGCCGGATAAGTTGGTCATTTTATCTGACACCACATGGACCATTTTTTAATCTTTGTATATTGGGTTGGTTCAGCCTACTACACTGGCCCATTTGAACCCTAAAGCGTCCAAGTGTTATAATTTTACATGTATTTTTTTTAAACTTTATTTTTCTATAGTTTTGTTTTAAATAGCTGTCTTTTATTATTACTAGTAAAAGTCCGTGTTCGATGACATGTTTTTTTTTTTAATTAAGCTCGTGTCCGAGGACACTTTTTTTTTTTTAATTAAAAAAAAAAAATTAAGGGAAAAATGGAAAAGGAACAACTTAGTGAGGGCAAAATGAAAAATTTGGCAGTTGGTACTGTTCATAGTACTGTAGCAAGGACAAGTTCCATTTATACTATACTCCCTCCGTCCCACCTCACTTAAGAAAACTTTCCATTTTGGGCGTCCCACTTCACTTAAGAATTCCCAAAATGGAAACCTTAAATCACTATTCTCTCCACTCATTCTCTCTCCTACATTATTTTAATACTCACAACACCATTATAATTACTATTCCCTCCACTCATTCTCTCTCCTATTTAATTTTTCACACTCACAACACTTTTTCCACTCATTCTCTCTCCTAATACTATAATAATACTCCCTCCGTCCCACTATACTTGACACTTCTTTCCATTTTGGGCCGTCCCACTATACTTGACACCTTTAAAAAATAACCAAGTTTTTATATTTTTATATTCACTCTACCCCACCACTCATTCTCTCTCTTCATTTTCTACCACATATTTATTCAACCAACACTACTATTTACCCCACTCATTCTCTCTCTTCATTTTCCATCACACATTTTTTTTATTTTATTCTTTTTCCTTGGTTTTTGAACCCACCCCTTGGGTGTCAACTATAGTGGGACGGAGGGAGTATTCCTTAATTCCCGTGCCATTTCAAAACTTCCTAAGTGGGCTGGGACGGAGGGAGTAGATTATAAGAAATTAAAACTTTAGATTACATAGGGTTAATTTGCAATACAAATAGGTTTACGTAGCCCTTACAAAAATAAGTTTATTAAAATTCGTGCGTTTTAATCAGAAATATAACTGCTAATGTTATAAAGTGTAAGTGACCATAATAACACTTATAAACATCAAACTACATTTGTAAACATTCGGCTGTACTTTTAGATCTTGTTAGTAAGCGTCATTGTATGTACTATTGAGAGGGTATATACAGAGAAGGCAAAAATCATATTTTCATTACTGAACTATGGCATTTTTCAAAATGTTAAACCTTTTTTTAATGTTCTCACTAAATTTTACATTTTTCAAAATGTTCTCACTCCGTTATCAAATTTTCTTAAAATTTAACGAAATTTAGCCGCATGACCTCAAATGGTTAGTTTTGTTAAATACGACCTAAGGAAGATTTTTTGGGGGGGGGAATTAATTTGTAATATTTCTTATAAAACTATGTGATAATGACATTTGACATTCAAAAAATTTGTACTCTTTATCATGCATGTCAACAATATTAACAAATTGGTTGAAAACTTAACAAACACCATTCACGTTAAGTCACGTGACTAAATTTCTTTAGATTTTTAGCGAATATATTAACGGAGTGAGCACATTTTGAAAATTATGCCTCAATTTGGGTTAATCATCACTACTCTGCAGATTCACCACCATTCTAGTATGGGCCTCAATTTGGGTAACAGGTGCAACTACGGTCAAAGGTTCTATATCCAATGGCAGGTTCAGGTCCACCGCGGGCACACCTGTCACGACCCTAACCCTAGGCATTGTTTAGGAACACGTGGAGCACGTGGGAATGGGGATTGCACTTCATTTTATATGATGCATTATAGGTTACTTTGGTGCATTTCATGATTATTGGTTTGTTAATTCCATGGTTTAAGTGTTTATGAAAGTCATACATCCATTTTGTTATGCAATGTGTACTTGAATTGTGTGGGGAATGAAAATGAGGAAAATATCATAACTTGATTTGAAATGAATGGAATTATAAAAGTAGTAGGGGCTTTAGAGTAATTAAAAGCGTAGGGGTTTAATGGTAATTAGGTGAGGCTTGGAGGGCCTTAATGGAATTTGTTGATATTTATCCTTTTAAAAAGAACCTTCTCCATAATCCATTTCATTCCTCAGCTTCTTTCTTCTTCATCAGCCAAGAACAACCTTAAACCATAAAACTCTTCCTAAAGTTCTAGGAAATCAATCCTTGTTCCGTTTCCAAGTTGAATTACAGATTATTGATCACGGCGGCGAGAGGAATACATCTACCCGGATAAAACAACTTGCTATTCTCCATATTTTTAAGGTAAATTATTATGATTTTCCTTCAATGTTGAGCATATGAAGTTATATGACGTTGAAATGTGTTACAAAGTAGTTTTGGAACTTATTTGATTCATTTCATGGCTTGGAAAAATGATTAGAAAAGGGTTGAAGTTGATGAACATAAAAGAGTAATGGAATAGTTGATCAACTTTGGGATTGAATGTGGTATAGGGTTCTAAAACATGGATTGATTGTTTCTCTTGGTTAAATGTGGTATATAAACTGGTTTTGGTTAGTTTGGTGCAGCTGGATGAAGCAAAAATGGTGTTTTGTGGTTTTGGTTGCAGCTGATGTAAACATCAGCAACAATTCTGGGCAGAGGCACGACTCGTGCCCTGGAGCACGAGTCGTGATTGTCAGTGTCAGGCGTGATCCCTAGTCGTGAGAAACTAAGTAGTCGTGCAGGGGTTGGGAACGACTCGTACCCTGGAGCACGAGTCGTGCCCAGGACAATTTCAGAGCATGAATTTCAAGTCAATTGAAACCTAAACAATTTAAGTGGGAATTGGTCCTTCTTTAACTATAATCCTAGAGCAACATTAGAACTTTGAAATGGCGTTTTAAAGAGACCAAAAAGATAATGAGAAGGTCCTTAAATATTGTTTTGAAAAGGGTTTAATACCATTGAAAAATGTTAACCAAAGTTATAAAAACTTGGTATTTGATTATGGAACTTGAAAGAAGGTTGTATAATGTTAAATTGTGAATGCTCGGGGCTACTTAATTGTGAATGTATTGCTACGTGGTTGCCTCCGAATGGTTATATGATAATATGGTGCGTGAAATACTTGTGACATGACATCATGGAATTGATTATGAGCATATATGCCATACATGGATTATGATTGATTCAATAGTGTATATATATATATGTGACACTATTTGAACGATTGAACATGAGTAATAATACCCTGTTATATACTGTTATCCCAATGTGTGGACGTGATTTCAAGTAACTGTTATGTGCTTGAATGTGAATTTGAATATGTTCAATATCAGCTGATATTTCGGGGGTATAATGGAATGCGACCACTTATGAGAAGTTGTAACATAAGGTGCTCGGGTTTCATTATACCTGTGTCCGTTTCCACCCCACTGTGGCCACAGTTTGGGGCTCAGTTACTATGGATATGCCTAAGCAGTTCATAGGATACTGATACCTTACATGGTTTCCTGAAAAATGGGTCTTGTAAGGCGTGAATAGGCCTAAGCCGTTCACACATAAAGAGGATGTGTTCCGAAGAGGATGTGTTCCCAAGAGGATGTATTCCCAGTAGTACGACTTATTGTTCAGACGGGAAAAGGTAAGATCAGGTAATGTAATGTGTTTACAGTATTCCGAATATGACGTGGAACAACTTGTTTACCTGTTGCATCTTATTTGGCTTCTTGTTGCATGCATAATAGCTTACTGAGATTCTTTCTCACCCCGTCTCCCTTTAAATTTTTTAGATGCCGCTGGGACGGAAGGTCAGGACCGGTGAGGACGGGGCATAGTTGGATCATCTTTTGGTTGTCGGGGTACGTTTTGCTAGGAGGGTTTATGTCGGTGGTTATTCTTTTGGGTAAAAGGTTGTAAATAACTTTTCTAAACATTTTCAAACAATGGTTTGTAATTAATGGTTATGTAGTGTGAATGTGTGTGGGTATGAACCTCTTTTCTTAAGATGAAATGAATTAAACAGGTTGGTAACTCTTGCATTTAGAATGATCATGTCAAAAGTTTTTATTCTTAACTTTACATAGCTTAGATGGTTTAATAAAATGGTTCAATTAAGATGTATTCTTTTGGGGACCCTACCATCGGGGCACGAGTTTATAGGTCCCGGGGTTGGTGAGGCCCCACAACACCAGTGGCATTAGGGGCCATGGATACTTCGTTCTCATCCATTAAATCTACTTTTTCCCAGTCAGTTATCACTCGGGCAATATGATCTACATGGGCTCTCCTCACCGGCTACGGCATTCAACGTCCGATCTCTCTCACGGGAAAACCTGCATAACACCCCATAATGAAATTTCTTAAACGGTGTACATCACCCAACACTAACATATCTCCAGACAAGCACATCCTCTTCTTGGCTTCCCACAACTGGGGAGGAACCCAATTTCCTCATTCATACCTGATCGAGAAATATGCGAAAGCCTCAAGGGACAACCTAATCAAAGAAGTAGCCACCTTCCTATAGATACTACCGGACTTCTTGTGAACGGCAAAGGTATCAGGAGTGGTACCATCTCCTAACTCTACGGGGCACTCCATCCTATAAGTCATTTTAAAAAACAGAAAGGTACAAAGATATGAAAAAGGAAAAAGGGAGAAATCAACTTACGAAAACTAATAAACACGAAGGAACTCTTAATGAAAGTTGATCAAAGTTTTTTCTCTCTCTAAAGTGCAGTTTCAAATCTTGAAGGTAATAAAAGAATGAGAAGGGAGAGATGTTTGATATTTATAGGTCAAACTATACGGGTCCACCTGTATTAATGAGCCCACACACTGTTTCTATCGAATCATGAACCGACGAAAAGTTTTAAATTTTGAATTATTGGCGCTGGGCATTTATGGCGCCCTTTGGAATTCGGGAAATGTTCCTTCCCTACCTGACATACGTTGGCGCCTCAACAGTCAAGGGTCCCACATAAAACTTATCCGGGAAGCAGCCCAAAGCTTCTACCAACTTCTACCAAACTCCCCTCACGTGCTCCCCACGTGCGCCATAGCAAGTGAGTCTAAGCAAGATCAGTGAAAAAACACAACACTTGTGACCGCGAATACGATCTGACCGCAGACCGAGCCTCGCATACATAACTCCTCGCTCAGACCATAAATGAATCCTCGCTCAAAGCTAGGGGTCACTGATGAGCCAGGACCTTTCAGACCGGGCCCAAAGCTCGATCTGGTCCAAAGGCCAAGTACGATGTGGCCTATCCAAGAGCGCGAACACTTAGATCGCTAGAGTCAAGATTGCGGGCATCATGACCGCGAGAGTCGAAACCGTGATCGTTAGAACCGCCAACGAGTTGACCACGTCATCTCGTGATCGTGATATACAAGACCGCGTCAGCTATGATCGAGATATACAAGATCGTGTCAACTATGTTGTCCGCGGTCTCATACCAGACTCTCAGTTATTCAACTAGACTCCCGGTAAAAGTCAAAGCTAGTGAGACAAAAGTCTGTAACTACACTGACGCGAAGAGTCGGCTTATCCCCATCTCATTAAAGGCAGGCGCCTTAAATGGTCGTATGGCGCCACACCAACTAGCATCTGACATCTATTTCCTTGTCTAATCAAACACATCCCTCTGCAGTAAATCTTACTTTATTGTACGAGTCCACCAGGCGCGAACACGTGTCCTAGGTTAAAAGACAAAGATATCCTCAAGAATTGACATCATCATCAGCTCTCACTTACTTAAATATCAACATTTGTCCCCATGGACAAGGTAAGTAGAAAATAACCATTATAAGCCACATTATCAAAATCCTAGCACACAACTCACTAATACATTCCAAGTCTTACTGTCAGTTATACATCCTTAGAGATCTTACTCTCACAACCAAGGACCTGAGTTGTATTAAACTCTGACTTGATCTCTAACGGTGATTCTTGTCTTCGTTGTTTTATAGATACAAATTTCATATATAAGCCAGATATCCTCATACAGTGAGACCCAGAAAGTTGTGGCGTCATCACATTCTAAAAAACAGAAAGGGACAAAGATATGAACAAAGGGAGAAATCAACTTACGAAAAGTAATAAACATGAAGTAACGCTTAAATAAAGCTGACCAATGTTTTTTCTCTCTCTAAAGTGCAGTTTCAAAGCTTGAGGGTAATAAAAGAATGAGAAGGGAGAGAGGTTTGATATTTATTGGCCAAACTATACGGGTCGACCCGTATTAATGAGCCCACACACCATTTCTCTCTAATCATGAACCGACGAAAAGTTTTAAATTTCGAATTATTGGCACTGGGCATTTATGGCGCCCTTTAGAATTCGGGAAACGTCCCATCCGTACCTGACACGCACTGGAGCCTCAACAGTCAAGGGGCCCACATAAAACTTATCCGGGAAGCAGCCCAAAGCTTCTACCAAACTCCCCTCACGTGCTCCCCATGTGTGCCATAGCAATGAAGTCTAAGCAAGATCTGTGACACAACACTTGTGACCTTGAAGATGATCTGACCGCAGACCGAGCCTCGCTTACATAGCTACTCGCTCAGACCATGAATGAATCCTCACTTAAAGCTAGGGGCCACTGATGAGCCCGAACCTTTTAGACCGGGCCCAAAGCTCGATCTGTTCCAAAGGTCAAGTACGACGTGGACTATCCAAGAGCACGAACACTTAGATCGCGGGCATCATGACCGCGAGAGTCGAGACCGTGATCGTTAGAACCGCCAATGAGTTGACCGCGTCAGCTCGTGATCGTGATATACAAAACCGCGTCAGCTCATGATCGTGATATACAAGACCGCGTCAGCCATGATCGTGATATACAAGACCGCGTCAACTATGTTAACCGCTGTCTTATACTAGACTTGCGGTTATTCAACTAGACTCCTGGTTATTCAACTAGACTTCCGATTAAAGTCAAATCTAGTGAGACAAAGGTTGTACCTAAACTGACGCCAAGAGCCGGCTCATCCCCATCTCATTAAAGGGTGGCTCAGGCGCCTTCAATGCGCGCATGGCGCCGCACCAACTAGCGCCTGCCATCTCTGTCCTTTTCCAATCAAATACATCAATCTACAGTAAATCTTACTTTATTATACGAGTCCAACAGGCGCGGACACGTGTCATAGGTTAAAAAGACAAAGATATCCTCCAGAGCTGACATCATCATCAACTCTCACTTAATATAAATATCAACCTTTGTCCTCATGGACAAGGTAAGTAGAAAATAACCATTGTAAGTCAAATTATCAAAACCCTATCACACAACTCACTAATATATTGCAAGTCTTACTGTCGGTTATACATCCTTAGAGATATTACTCTCACACTCGAGGAACTGAACTGGATTAAACTCCGACTTGATCTTTAACGGTGATTCTTGTCTTTGTTGTGTTATAGATACAAACTTTATATACTAAGATATCATAATACAGTGAGATACAAAAAGTTGTGGCGCCATCAGGAGTGATATGAAAACCAATTTCTAACAAGATGCAGTCATCTTATGAATATTATTATAAAAATCACCCACCTATCACCTATGGTGTTTATTACTGCCTACTAGTTGCAAGTGATTTACATGAGTTTAGTGGCTTGTGTATTGTCAAAACCTTCAGTTTCTCTTGTAGTAAACTAAACTTACATTCCTTTATTTATCCTATCCCATGTTCTAAAATAAATTTTCATTTTTGTTTTTGATCAAAAACGAAGATGAACGTTCATTCTAATACAGGGTAGTACAACAAAATTTAGCCTATGGAAAAATGCTTACATCTTGGATGGGGATTGTTACCGGGACAAAGTAAAAAAATGATATGAAGCGGAGATATAATTTATAACGGACATTTGATACGACAGCCACGGCCCATCTTATACATGGCCTAATTGTTCCATTTGATACGACAGCCACGGCCCATGTCATGGGCTCAAAATCTGATATATTTGATAACAAAAGTGTTCGATTACTAAACCCATGGCCTAATTGTTCCATTTAATTTCTCTGTGTCCCTAATAAAAGTGTTCGATTACTAAACCCATGGCCTAAATATTTAATATATACGATGATACAAGTTATTAAATGAACACCATAAGGATATTTTTATCCTAATGCTCACAAATACACACTACATTATTTTGAAAAAGAATTGATCTCTAAAAAACCTGAAGATAAAGGATATTTGGTGTTTCACAACATTGTTTACCTTGCCACTACCAATCACAGGGCCGAGCCTACATCCTTCCACAAAGGGGCCTGAAATCTTGATCTTCTTAGTCCACTTGACAAGTTTGTCTAAAAACTCTGTTACAATGACTTCCTGAAACAAACACACAAAGCATATGACGTCTGAAATAAACACCAAAGGATATTTTTCTCTTAAAGCACACAAATACACACGACATTATTGTGGCGAAAGAGCTGATTTCTAACAATCATGACGAAAAAGGAAATTTTGTGTTTCACAACAATGATTTACTTGGCGACTAACCACAGGGCCAAGTCTACAACCTTTCTCCAAGGGGTCTGAAATCTCAATCTTCTTGGTTGACTTGAAAAGTTTGCCTAAAAACTCTACAATGCCTTCCTGAAACAAAGGTATGAAGCATAAATTTGCATGTACCTAGCTAAAAAGATGGAAGGGAATAAACAGACAATCGCTTCTGAGTTAACAATAATCAAGTGTGCCTTTGTAAAAGATGATTGCATGAGCCATGACACAGATCAAGTCATATGATATGGATTAGAACTTGAAGGCCACCATCTTAAATTTTATGCATTACGAAAGGATAGGAGATCTAATGAAAATTACTCCTTACATTCTCAAGTGCCAACTCATAAAGGCCAAACAGAGGACATGTTAATTCCCCAACGAACTACGTGAACACAAACACGCCATCCATCCAGACACGTAATACCTTCACAAGCGGCAGCACTCACGACCTCTCTACAAAGTTCACCCAACTCAAGGGAGGTACTGATATTGGAGAGTAAAAGAATAAATATATAGAAAAATAGCTATTATTAGGAATGCAGAAAGTAGATATCGACCACTCACGACTATCACAGATGCTAATTCAGATGGCTTAAGTACCACAACATCTCCAGCAGCCAAGGAAGAGAAACTTTCCATGTTGTCATCAACAAAGAGGAATTCATACAATATGCAACGCCAAGCAATTTATATTTCTATCTAAGTCTTAATCAATCATCAACATTGGGAGATAGTTTAACAACTAACCTTGTCATTAAAGCCCAGCCACTCAGCTGAAACTAAAAACCAAGACTTTTCCTATTAATCAATAAGAAAGAACATGGAAACAACTGAAATTTGCCTTGCAGCAAAACCATAACAAAACCAGGTCAGTTGTATGGATAAAAACCATTTTCTTGACTTATGTGTTCACTTATATAGGGGCGAAGGGGGTAGAATCCATATTATACTACTGAGAGATGAGTAGAAAAAGTAAAATGACCCAAGGGACTAATCAACCCCCTAACACCAATGGGTTCCTTTAAAACATGGCACTTAAATGTGTCCATTGGAAGAGCAATGGGTCACTTTGCTTTGGATCCAAAGCTACAGCTAGATCTGCCAAGTATTCAAATCATCCAGCAACGTCCTCATGTAGGAAATGAACGGAACAAACCTTTACGCTAACATTCAATATACTAAAGTAAATTGCAGATTATTTCATGTCTGCTTGTCATCCAAAACATAAAATGGAAAAGAAACTAGTGAGGTGCCACCAAGGACATACCATATCCCAGGCTTCTTCATCTATGGGTCTTCTACAATCAATTTCTTCTACAATCAATTACCTGCATGCAAACAGCAAGAGTAAATACTCCATCGATCTACTTAGAGAAAAAGAGGTTTAGAATGATAGGTTATCTCCAAAATAAACCATATTCAATAAGATGGGGTATGTCAAGGAAAATCAAAACTTGTCACCTTTCAATGCGGGGTGATTATAATAAAGTTAGGTTTACATTGCTCAATGTTACAGGAACTTCTTGCAACTTCTCTGACAGGCTACAGCTTGAACTTCCATGGTTCTCATGTTCAAATTGAAGGATCCATAAGTAAAGTATAAGTGGATAAATGTAACTGTTTCAACAAGCACAAACACCCATGATAGACTTTATGGAGCAAAAATCATGGCATGAAGGTAAAGTTGCAGATATCATATCCAAATCAGATACAAACAACAAAGTTCCCATATTGTTTTGTGCCTGTTTGTTCTTCATTTTAATTGTTCTATCATTCTCATTGGTGTGAGCTTGTTAAATTACAATAGAGAGTGCTTGGGTTCAGGTAACAGATCAAATAGTTCACAAGAACTTTGCACGGGTAAGATACAGTAGCTATGGGCCTGTGGCCCAGTCTTTGCCTCAATTGCGAGAGAGAGCTCTTCAACCGGCGTCCACAACAACAATCAACATCTTCTGCAGTGGCAGCTCGAATATCCCCTGTAACAAATTCCAAAGAAGCCATACATGAATTCAAGTGATGGGTAAAAAGACTTGAATGCTGACAAAAACTTACATTGGTCCAAAGAAACACAGGATCTCACATCAATTCTTAAAATAAAATCCCGAGAATCTATGTTTTCTGATTAAATGCTGCCCTAAAGGTCTCCGGATCGCCATACTTCCTCTAGTAGACTTATCAAGTGATTACGTAAATAGTAGGTAGTGGCAGTAGTGACTTTGTGGAGTCAAGGCAATAATAAAGGGGGCCGATTGCCATACTTCCTCTTGCAGACTAAGCAATGACACAGTTATACACACGTATCACTGTCTAAAACTTCAGTTTCTCTCGTAGTAAACTTCAATTCCTTTATTTATCCTACGTTCTAAAATAAATTTTCATTTTTGTTCTTGTTCTTGTTCAAAAATGAAAATGAACGTTCATTCTAAGAAAGGGGTAGTACAACAAAATTTAGCCTATGGAGAAATGCAAACATCTTGGATGGGAATTGTTGCCAACCCCATCGTGAAAGAAATGATGTAAGAAAAAAATAAGTTAAAAGAAGAAATAAGTAGGAACAAAATTTAGAAATTGAAAAGAAGAGAAGAAGAAAAAAATATTGATAATAAAAAGAATAAATATATAATATATAGGGGAAATGAATAAAAAGAAGGAAATGTTCATGTAGCTGAAGAGTCTACTCACCGGCTGAAATTTGCATTATAACAAATAACCAGGACAATTGTAAAAGGAAACCCATTTTCTTAATTTATGCGTTTAGTTAATGTCACTTTGTAGGGACGGAGGGGGTAGTATTTATATTATATTAACGAGTGCTGAGCAGAAGTTGGTGGGCCAACATAGAGATATACGGAATAAGATTTTAGTGAAATGAAGCAAAACAGTCAATTAAATTGGGAGGGGGGAAGGGGAGGTGAGAGTAATTGGTCATGAGTAGTAAAATTTACCAACGACTAATCAGCACAACAACCCCAATGAGTTCCGTGATAATATGACACTTAAATGTGTCCGTTGGAATAACAACTGGGTAAATGAGAGTAATTGGTCATGAGTAGAAAAAGTAAAATTTACCAACGACTAATCAGCACAACAACCCCAATGAGTTCCGTGATAATATGACACTTAAATGTGTCCGTTGGAATAACAACTTGGTAATCTTGACTTGCACCAAAGCTTCAGCGAGATTTGCCATGCATTTAAGACATCCAGAAGTCCTAAAGGAGATGAACAAGACAAAATTTACGCCAATTATTCATATACTAAAGTATCCTTGTCTTTTCCAAAAGAGAAAATGGAAACACAATTAGAGAGGTGCCAAACACGTACCATATCCCAGGCTGCTTCATATAAGGGTCTTCCACAATCAATTGCTTCAAGTTTTGCCAGTTCTGCCTTTCTCTTTACTACCTGCATGCAAGCAGAAAGAGTAAATACGTCTTTGATCTTATTACTGCAGAAGAGGTTTACAATGAAAGGTAGTCTCCTAAATGAGCCATATCCAATGTGATTGGGCATGTCAAGCGAAATCAAAACTTGTCACCTCTGAATACAGTGCAACTTTAATAAAGTTAGGTCTACATTGTTCAAATCTTAAATGAACTTCTTGCAACATCTCAGACATGACAGTAGAAGTAGATAAATGTAACGGTTTCAACAAGCACAAACACCAATGATAGACCTTAGGGAGCCAAAAACATGGCATGAAGTGAAGATTGCAGTTGTCATACCCAAATCATATACATAGCTTTACAGCAATAACTAGCAAGAACCTTGCACGATATATAACCCAGTAGTTGTGGCCCAATCTTTGCCTCCATTACGAGGTAGGGGTCTACAAGTGGCTTCCACAACAACATCGTCATCTTCTGTAGTGGCCCCCTGTAACACATTCCAAAAGAAGCCATATATGAATTCAAGTGACAGGTAAAAGACCTGAATGCTTACAAAACTTACACTGGTCCAAAGAAACACAGGACCTCACATCAATACTTAAGTAAGATCCCGAAAAATTATGTCTTCTCATTGTTGTTGATGGAATTCAATATCTTCTAGCATTCTAAAGATATAACAGTATTCTGGATACACCGACTAGAGGAAGGATTACGACTAGTTGACTTGACTAAAAACTAGTAAAGAAAAAATTTCCTACCAATTTCGAGGCTTCTTGTTAAGTTAAGCCCTATTACAATGGTTTCCATTTGCAAATAAAAAAAGAATAGGAACAAAGAGAATAATTATCCAGAAGCAATATACTTGTAGTATTTGGTAAAACATGAGTCTAAACAAACTGCATATTAGGGCTTCTTGTTAAGTTAAGCCCTATTACGATGGTTTCCATTTGCAAATAAAAAAATAGGAACAAAGCGAAAAATTATCCAGAAGCAATATACTTGTAGTATTTGGTAAAACATGAGTCTAAACAAAATGCATATTGATAACCGAGAAAGCTTATTTTTCTACTCCCTCCGTCCCATTATGTGTTGGTCCATCCTGAATTAAGTTTCGCATTTCTAAAGAGAACAATTAACCAGAAGCAATATACTAGTATGTATATATATGCCTATATATATTTTTAAAAATGAGGATAAAATATAACTAGACATGCGGAGTGCATTCCTGAAATACTAACCTGGCAAAAGACAAGGGTTGCAAGCTCCGACAATCCACATTGTGGGTTCCACACTTACCATCCCTGTTTACGTCACCTGAAAGCATTTACACGAGCATATATACAGTGATTCAAATAATTAAAAAAGAAGCATGCTAAAACCAGAACATAGAAAGTCAATGTGGAGACACAAAAAATATCATTCAGCCCTCAAGTTTAGGCTTCCAAATAGATATTTAATCATTTGAAATAACAACAAAATAATAAAATATATAATCAACAATATCAACAATCCCTAGGACTCCAAGATCCTAACTGAAAACAATGTGCATTCACACGAGCATCTATATGCCACATCAAACAAATAAAAGCGTGCTAGAATCAGAACATACCAAGTCATTGTGGTACTCCAAGTACTTATTTGATCAAGCTCCTTGTATAACACGTCAAGAAGATGCTCTATTACAACACTCCCATAATCAGCACCCCTTAATTACATACTTAAAAACCATAAAACAAGTCAAACCTGTCAAAATGTTGCATGATTAAGCAACTTTTAGACACCGATCATGGGTGGTTATCCAACAGGAGGAACTGCTGCACAGCAAAATGTGAAGTTAACGTTTGACAACCCATATTCAGACCATCCTTTAACAAGTACTCCCTCCGTCCCAAAATGTTTGTCCTATTTGACTTTTTTATTGAACTTTGACCACAAATATATGACAATTTAATTATGTTCATGAAATTCTAAAAATTCCTATTGATTCACCATTAATAATATTATCAACAACAACTTTTAGAATTTCATGAACATGATTAATCTCTTATAAATTTGTGGTCAAAGTTCAACAAAAAAGTCAAATGGGACAAACATTTTGGGACGGAGAGAGTATGTGTTAATACTCATTCAGTTTGCCATACATTTTTCCCTCATCCCTGAAAAGTACAAGAAGAAGTTATACATGACTGTGTGATTAACAATTTCCAGAAAGTACATCAAGAATGGGAATGAAGCGTCAAGATGCAGCCACCTCCTTGGGATTCGGTTGACCACCACTGCTCTCACTCAAGCTCGTTTCCATCTTTCCCATGTATTGAAGCATAAGGCTTCACCAAATCATTTAAATATTAGATGAATATAAAAAAAGAGTATATCACTGACAAATAGAAGCACGTGTGTGGTCCAGGATGTGATAGCTAAAGAGAGAACTCACCACATTACACCCATTTCCACATGGGAAAATGGTATTGTCTAACGGCCAAAAGTTGTTGAAGAATATTTCATATCCGGACTGATATCTTGAAACATCCTTCAGGAAATCCCATATGGTTAAAAAGTAATTTAGCAACAGATAGAAGAAGCAACCTCTGGCCTGTAGTAGAACGAATAGAAGTTACCTGACTCACATTCAAAGATAACACAATTAGACCATCTCTATTGAGGTTGTAAGATTTCCGAGTAAAGAAGCAGATCTAACCCTTGATATGCGGTCACATCTTTCCAGATAATTTGATATTACAGCAGCATCCAAGCCATATCTATAAAGATATTAAACACAAGTGACAAGTAGTTCCTACTGAAATGCGAGAGCAGAACGGTCCAAAAAAGTAAAGAGAAGAAATCTCTCTCACTCACACATGCAAAAAATGTTCATGTAAAGCAGAAGAGTCAACTCGCTGGGTATCATCATCAGCTAGTTCATCACTTTCTCTTCAGTAGAAAATGTTTTTACACAATGAACATGCCCAAAACATAAACATCATAAGGATATTTTCTCTTAATGCACACAAATACACACGGCATCATGGTGACGAAGGAATTAATTCTAATAATCATGACGAAAAAGGAAAACATTGATTTACCTGGCAACGACTAACCACAGGCCCAAATATACACAACCTTCCTCCAAGAAGTCTGAAACCTAGATCTTCTTGGTCGACAAGTTCGTCTAAAAACTTTGCTACAATGACTTCCTGAAACAAACATACGAAGCATAAATTTGACTGTACCTAGTTAAAAAGATGGAAGGGAAATAAACAGATAATCGCTTGTGGAGTTAGCAACAATCAGGTGTGCCTTTGTAGAAGATGATTGCATGAGCCATGAAACAGATTTAAGTATGAGAATGTTACCCATCAAACAAAAAGTTATAACCTAATGAAACTAAGAGGCATTGATGAGAAACCTGTCATATGATATAAAATAGAGCTTGAAGGTCAACCATCTTAAATTCTATGCATTCTGAAAGGATAGGCGGCTCTAATAAAAATAAATCATTACATTCTCAAGTGCCAATTCACAAAGGCCACACAGAGGACATATTAATTCCTCAAGACAAATTACGTGAACACAAACATGTCATTTCATCCAGCCACGTAAGACCTTCACTAGTTGAGCTGCAGCACTCATGAGCTTGCTTTTTGTGGTGCTACTCTCCGTAAATGCAATATTCGAAGCAATTAAGAATCCGTTTGGCCACATGCTAAGAAACCAAGTGCTTGTTCAGGAATGACATAACAAGCATAAGTACAGATTGCTAATCGCATGAGATAAGAGAAATGAACCTTGTCAACTGGGGATGTGACACCAATGTAGACTTCTGGACCAGATCCAGCTAAATTATTGAGTACCTAAGGAGGGTGACCGACCTCTCTACACACTTCACCCAAGTCAAGACAGCCCTTGCATTGGAGAGTAAAGAATATATATTGAAAAATAGCTATTATTAGGAAGGCAAAAAGTAGATATTGACCGGTCACGACTAACAGAGATGCCAGTTCAGATGGCTCGAAATCTTTATGACACCTCCCAAGGCAGGAGAAACTTTCCGTATTGCCATCGACAAGGGTAATTACTATAATATGAATTGGCAAGCAGTTTATGGGTCAGTCTCAAGCTAAACCTATAATCAACATTGGCAGACTGTTTAACAACTAACCTTGTCAATAAAGCCTAGCAATTCAATTAGAACTGAAAACCAAAACTTATTCTATTTAATCAATAAGAAATAACATGCAAACACCTGAAACATGCATTGTTGCTAACAAATATTAGTACTGTTGTATAAATGAAAACAATTTTCTTAATTTATGTGTTTAGTAAATGTTCGCTTTCAGGGGGTAGTATCCAATTTATATCACTGAGTGCGTTCTAGCCTTCTAGGTAGAAGTAGGCGGGCCAACATAGACACATAAGGAATCAGATTTTAGTGAAATGAAGCAAAAAAGTCGATTAAATTAGGGAAGGGGGGCTAATCAACCATACAACATCAATGGATACCTTTATAACATGAAACTTAAATGTGGATTTTGCCTTGCACCAAAGCTTAAGCTAGATCTGCGAGGAATTCAAAACATCCAGCAACATCCTCCATAATCAATTCCTTTATGTTTTGCCAGATCTGAGTTTTGCTCTGTTACCTGCATGAAAATAGAAAGAGTAAATAATTGGTTTTTTATATAAATATCATATATGGTTATTCAATTGAGATAGAGAAGATGGAGAGTACCAATGATTTGTTCAGTGGCAGGATTGATGACAGTTTGAATAGGTTGAGGGTTTAGGGTTTAGCCACTTGCCGTCGATGAATAACTGCCCTAAAGGTGTCTGGATCACCATACTCCCTCTAGCAAGCAGACTTCTCATCAGTTATGCTTTCATATGCAGGGTGTTTTGTTCATCTCTCTATTCCTCGCTGCGTGTGTGAGTATATATATTTATACAAACAGGAAGAAAGACATACCTTAAAATAAAAAAGAAACATGGACAGAACACTCCCTTCCATCAAGCCACATAATATCTTCACAAGTTGAGTTGCAGCAGTCATGATCTTGCTCCTGGTGGCGCTGCTTCCCGTAAATGGATTCTTTCAAACAATTATAGAATCGTTAGACAACATGATTGGGAGCCTAACACATGTAAAACCTATTCGACAAGCAAATATAGAGATTGATACTGGCATAAAATAAGAGGAATGAACCTTGTCAACATGAGGATGTGAGGCCAATGAAGCACCAACTTCCGGACTAAATGAAGTAAGAATATTGAGTACCCCAATAATAACTTACAGAGCTACCAATTCAGATGGCTTAAGTATTGCAGCACATCTAACAGCCAAGGTGGGAGCAACTTTCCATGTAGCCATCAACAACGGGCAATTCCTACAACATGAAATGGAAAATGGTTTATATTTCAATCTCACTCTAAATTCATCATCAACATTGCTTGCATTAATGGATGCAGATGATTTGGCAACTAGAATCATTAAAGCATACCCGAACAATTAAAACAGAAAGCAGAACAGTTCAATTAATCAATAAGAGTGATTATGGAAACTGTGAAGTTTGAACTGTACTGAAACTATAACAAGCAACCAGGACAGTTGTGTAGATGAGCACCATATGCAAGTAAATCAAAACTTAGTACATGTTGCCTTCAATGTCGGATGATAGAAAATAAAGTTAGATATACAAATGCAACTTCTTTGACAGGCTATCCTTGAAACTTAAGGAGAACACAAACATGCCATTCAGCCCTCAATTTTAAGCTTCCAAATAGATATTTAAACATTTAATCAACAACAAAATAATACTCGTAAAATACAAATTCTGCAATAACATTTCAAAACGACCCCATTGATTTCACGCACCTACAAGATGGGTAGAAATAAAACCACACGAAGTATGGAAAAAAAAAATTATAATATTCATATGAGCCATTTGAAGAAACGAACCAGAGAGAATATCATATTATATAAACATAAAACTCCTGAAAATATCACTACATAATCTGCAATAAGAAATAACAAATAAAAAATGCACGTGGAGCACATTCCTGAAATACTAAACCGGCAAAAGACAAGGTTTCAATAATATTTTATAACAGTCCCACTGATTTCACGCACCTAATATATAGTAGAAATAAAACCACATGAAGTATAGAAAGAAATTTATCTATTCATACGAATCATTTGAAGAAACTAGCCAGAGAGAACATCATACTGTATAAACATAAAACTCTTGAAAAATATTACTATTTAATCTGCAATAAGGAATAAAAAATAACAAATAAAAATGCATGTAGAGTACATTCCCGAAATACTAACCGGCGAAGAACAAGGGTGCAATTAAATTTTAAAACAGACCCATTGATTTCATGCACCTAAGATATAGTAGAAATAAAGCCATATGAAGTACGGAAAAGAAACTCTCATGTTCTTATGAGCCATTTGATGAAACAAACCAGAGAGAACGCTATAATAAATAAACATAAAACTCCTGAAAATTATTACTCCCTCCATCCCTAATTGAATGTCCAAATTTCATTTAAGGGACACTCTGAAAATGTGTGTGGTTTTTTTTATAAATTTTAATGGCAAAGATCCATAAATATTTTTATTAAAGTATTTTTACAAAAAGATATTCATTTTAGGATAAAAACTTCTTGAATTTGGACAATTATTTAGGGACAGAGGGAGTACTACATAATCTGCTATAAGGACAAGAAATCACAAATAACAAATGCATGCAACCGGCAAAAGACAATGGCTGCAAGCACCGCAAATCTACATGGTGCGTTATGTCACTCTTGAAAACATTCACACGAGCATCTATAAATTCAAACAATTAAAGATAAAGCATGCTAAAAACAGAACATACCAAGTCACAGTGGTACTTTCCATATTATGTGATGCAGGAACCGAATGGCATCCGAAAAGAGCCGTAGAAACTACACTCAAAGACCTTTCCAATGATATATTATTTGTCATGTTTGGCCGAGAATATTGATAGATACAGCCGGTTCAAGTTGACAGACTTTGTTGAGTTTGTCAAATACCAACCATTCGGTTCCTGCATCATTATGTCAAGAAGCTGCACTATTATAGCACCCTCACCATCAGCGCCCCTTACAATAATTTTTATTTGTAACCTTGAATACAAAACAAATGCGCCCTGCGAAATATTAGGAAACTACTTCAAACCATAAAAGAAGTCACACTTGTAAAATTATCGCATGATTAAGCAAGCTATTGAATTGAATGAACTCCAAGAGCAGGATGGGCCGATATAGAGACATAAGGCATAAGATTTCAATAAAATGAGCCGACACAGTCCCTGCAATTGAGGAGAGAGGGGGGGTTGGTCATCAACAGAAAAAATAATAGAATGTAAGAAGGACTAATCAACCCAACAATACCAATCAGTTCCTTCATAACAAGACAACCATTCACGCCAATATTTGTTTTATTTCTGTTTGTCATCCAAAACATAAAATGGAAAAGCAATTAGTGAGGTGCGAGGGACATACATTACCATATCCCAAGCTACTTCATCAAAGGGTCCTCCACAATCAATTTCTCTCTGTTACCTGCATGCGAACTGAAAGAGTAAATGCTTCATTGATCTTATTACAACAAAAGAGGTTTAGAATGATAGCTAATATCCAACCCATCTTTTATTTTCGTGTTGTTAATTTTCTATTGACACGGAAGGGGTACAATTAAAATGTCTATTGTGAACATTATAAATCTACATCCAAGTTATGTCTGAATATTCAATTTTTATACAATGATTTAAAACTCCTCCCATGACCAGGAAAAAGTTTGTAGCAGAAAAAGAAAAGATTAAATTGTGTTTCCAAATGATTTATATAGCAAAGAATTTAAAAGATGAAATATGTCAAATTCACAAGGTACAACCCCCTGTCAATGTCAACATCATCAAACACAACTATCAGAATTTTTTCACAAGTTTGTATAACTGCCAAACAAACATAACATGAGGTTAGTATGAGAAATGCTGCATTCAGAGTAGCATATGACAGTATCATATGATTAACAAGAAAATTTAGCTTTCTTTTCCTCTATGTGCAATCCTGTGATAGACAATGGAGAAAAACATAGCATTAAATAATGCAGATGTCATTTCCAAACAGATAAATACCTTTGCAGTAAGAGCTTTCTAGAGATTTACCACATATGATCAAGTAGTTGTGGACCAGTCTTTGCATCCGTTACGAGAGAGAGCTCTACGACCAGCTTGCACAACAACGTCAACATCTTCTGCATTAGCAGCTGGAATATCTCCTGAAAAATATTCAATAAAAGAGTAGCTAAAAATGAATACAAGTGATAGATAAAGACCTCAATGTTAACTTATATTGGTTCAAGAAATACATGACTTCACATACTTCAATAATTGCAAAAAAAAAAAAAAAAAAAAAAACTACATTTATCATGATTGCAACTGGACATAGGAAGATGATCCTCTGTAATTTGAAAAATATTTGACACCTATACAAGCAAATAAAAACATGGTACATGTTACCTTCAATGTTGGATGACAGAAAATAAGGTTAGATCTACAATTGCAACTTTTTTGACATGATACAACCAGTAACTCCCTTGTTCTGATGTTTTAAGTCAAGGATCCATAAGAAATTATAAGTGGATAAACATAACAAGCACAATACGTGTGAAAGACTATGGAGAATAACATAGCATTAAATAATGCAAATGTCATTTCCAAATAAGATGAATACCTTTGCAGCAATAGCTCGCTAGAACTTTGCATGAGATCAAGTAGCTCTGGATAGTCTTTTCCTCCGTTTACGAGAGAGAACTCTATGAGCAGCTTGCACAATAACATCACTTCTGCAGTAGCAACTGAAAAAAATCCTAGAAAAAATCAAGAAAAGAGTAGCTATATATGAATTCAAGTGATCGGTAAAACACATGAATGCTAACTTATACTAGTTCAAGAAATACATGACTTCACATCCTTCAATACTTGCAAAAAAAAATAAAAAAACCCTCCAAAACTACATCTTATCATGATTGTAAATGGACATATAAAGATGACTGAAGTAGAAGTTATATGTTTGAGAAAAGATTACGCTAAGTTGACTCAAATAGAAGTTATATGTTCGAGTTTAGCTTCTTTTTTTTTACAATAAATACCAACAACTAAAATCGCCTTGTGCTTCATCATTTGAGTCAGACATTGGAAAAAAAAATATTTTCTTTGCCGAGAGGAATAAGTGATCTAGATGCTAAGCAAATGCAGTATAACGGGAAGTCTTTAGTTGAATACGCATTACTCTGCATGTCAAATAGAACCTCAAAGTTTTTTATGAATAATGCACGAAAACATGCATTATTGGATGAGTGAATGTTAGTGTATAAAACTAGTCCATCATTTGGTCCTCGTCAGAAAAGAAGCTGATACTTTGCATCAGCAAAGAACAATACCGGTCTGACCCCACAAACAGAATGCCCCCATACACAAAGTATTCAATCCATTTTGCTGTCATTATACAATAAATGAAATGAGTATCCTAACATGTACAATTGTTAAGGTAGCATTCATGTTAATGTAAGCTAAATTTTTCCCTCATCCCTGGAAAATACAAGGAGAAGTTATACGTAACGGTATGATTAAAAATATCCAGAAAGTAAGTATATTAATTACAAATTATTATGACAAGTAAAAAACAAAGGACTACTTGTCTATGTTTACCTGGCATGAGAGAAAATATGAACAAAACCTTTTAATTTTCTTCTCTAATTTCATCAGGAAAATAAATCTCCTATGGAGAAGGGCATGAAGTATCATGATGCAGCGAAACATCTCCTTGGGAATCAATTGACCACCATTGTAATCATTCAACTTCGGTTCCACCTTTCCCATGTATAGAAGCACCAGGCATCACCAAATCATTTAAATAGTAGATGAATATACACATTATATTCCTGCAAATTGAAACACATGTATAGTCCAAGATGTGATAGCTAAAGAGAGAACTCACAGTACACATGTTTCCTCGTGTGAAATGATATTGGCTAACAGCTAAATTTTGTCAGAGAATACTCCATACTCGGACTGAAAGCTTGGAACATCCTTTAAGACATCCCATATGTGACTGAATTGAAATTTAGCAACAGGTTGAAGACGCAAGCTCTGGCCAGCAAGCAGTACAAAATCAGAGTTACGTGGCATTCATATCAAATGAAATACTTAGATCAAAGCAAGTATGTTCAGTGGTATCAGAAACTATAATAAAAACAACCAACCTAAAAATCCCATAGATTCATGAATACTTTTTCCTTACCGGCAAGCAAGAGAAGGGTGCCCAATTTGACAATTTATTTCCTTCACTGTTGTACAATTACACCTTAAAGACCTTATGATTGCTGTAGAACCACCTACTAAGCAAGCAAAGGTGTGACTTTAATTTGATCCGATATTAATATAACAAAAGAAAATAATCAAATGCATGAAGATGATGCAAAACGGTACTAAACAAACTGATAGAATTCAAATACTTCGGATTCCAAGATGTAGCTGACTTGAGGCCAAGCAGTCTATCAACTTACCATCATGGTCATTAAATACTCACCTAAAAACTTGCCATTTATGGTAGTTGTACAGCAATTGAACAGTCTTGGCAAAAACAAACTTTGGCAACATCCGTTATAAATACTTGATTTCGTTACCAGACAAGAGAAGGGTGCTCAATTTTAACATTTCCTTCCAGAAAGAATTCAAATACTACTAATTCCAAGATGTTTCTGGCTCAAGGCTATGTAGCCAATCAAATTAACATCATGCCACTAAACATTTACCTAAAAACTTACCATCATCTGCACATTGTACAACAATTCAAACAGTCTTGGCAAAAACTTTGGCAACCTCCGCGTGCTTGCATGTACCTGAGATGGTATAGTTTGAGTAACCAATGTAACAAGAAAATGTTATATTTCGGATGCAAAGGTAGTTAAACCTGCTCAAGAAGCTGCTCTATTACCGCACTCCCATCATAAGCACCCCGAAAATTTTAGTTGCAACCCTGAATACAAATAAATGTGTCATGTAAAATAATTAGAAAATACTTTAAAAACACAAAATAAGGCAAACCTGTCAAATCATAGCATGATTAAGCAAACTTAAGACCGCGATCATGGGTAGTTATCCAACAGCGAAAAGGAACTGCTGCACACCATCCTGTATATTTAACAACTGACAACTCAAATTTGGAAAATACAGGGAGAAGTTGAACATGACTGCGTTCTTAACAAGTTTTAGAAAGTATATCAAATACAAATAACTCTGACAAGTAAAAAAAAAGGACTACATACCTATGTTTACCTGACATATGAGAGAAGATATGGGGAAAATCAAGAAGTGAATGAAGCATCAAGATGTAGCTAAACACCTCCTCCTTGGGATCCAATTGACCATCACTGTTCTCACTCAAGCTCGTTTCCACCTCATGTATTGAAGCACTAGGCCTCGCCAAATCATTTAAATATTAGATGAATATTGAAAAAAGAATATTCCATGAAATTTCAAATGATATATAAAAAGAGAACTCACCTCAGTACGACCGTTCCCTCATGTAAAAATGGTTGTCTAACAGCTAAAAGGTGTCGGCGACTAATTCATACTCGAATTCAAATTACTCTAAGAAGTAAATAAAACAAAGGACCACTTATCTAAGTTTACCTCGCACCAGAAAAGACATGAACAAAACATTTAATGCACAAAAATAAACTTCCCATAAAAGAAAATTACTCTAAGAGGACAACAAAAAGGAAGACATGTGGGACAGAAGGAGTACTCTTCATGATGTATAGATAAAAAATTCAAATCATAACACAAGCAAAACATTTCAAATCTAAACCAACTAGAATTTGTCCATTGAAATAAAAACGAGATAGGGGTTTTCTGATTCATACAATGTGGCATCAATTCATAATCCCCTTCTTATTTCATAAAATCAAAATAAACCCTAATTCTAAGTAATTTCACAAAATCAAAATAAACCCTAATTCAAAGTAATCTCATGAAGTTACCTCTCGAGTATCGGAATCGGAAGAGAGCTCTAAAACAATATCCTGAACATCACCGGAAGTGACCGTCGTCATTCGTTAAGAAAATGTAACAACGGCGAGTTTTGCCCAGGCACGAATCTTGAGAGAGAAAAGTGGAAATGAACGGAACTGAGAGTTTGGAAAGGCGGATTGGACTCTGTGTGTGTGAGAGAGAGAGAAGAAATCGAGGGAATGAGAGAGAGAGACGGAACGAGAGGGTATATACAGAGAAGGATTTCGACCGTTTAGGAAGCAGCGTGCAAGCTAAGCAATCAACAACGGTCATTTCATCTGACGCCCCACAGCCCATTTGTTATGTTTGTATATTGGGCCGTATAAGTTGGTCATTTTATCTGACGCTTCATGGCCCATTTTTTTTATCTTTGTATATTGGGTCGGATAAGCCCGCTACACTGGCCCATTTGATCCCTAAAGCGCGCCCAAGTATTGTAATTTTACATTTACTAGTTTGACTCCCGTGCGATTCACGGACAGTTACTAACGAATAACTTATAGAAATCGAAATAAATACAAAAGAAAATAAAGATGTTTGTATACATTGTAAAACATTTATTTGAAAATTATAATCTCAATACAAATATCAGATTGAATGTGACTAAAATAAATCTAGTGTTACATTCATGCGATGCACGGGGAGTTATTGATAAAATGACTAAATGAGAGTTATTTTTTTATAAAATGTGAAATTCAGCTTTAGAAGACAACATTGTCGGCGCAACTGTCGAAAGAGGAAGGAAAATCATTATTACATATCAATATATTTGGACCATCGGGATAGTGAACATTTTTTAATGTGAAATATAATCGAAAACGACAACTAACATAGTATCGATTTATAAGGAGGTCAACAATGAATTTCTATTAACATTTGAATTTTATTAATAGTCATAGCATAATAAAAGGAATACAATAATACAAATACCTTGAAATTAAAAATATAGAATATATCGTACAATTTAAAATATATTTTTTGACAGAAATTAATGAGACATTAATCAGATGTAAATATAATATAAAAAATTAGTCATTAAACAAAGAAATAAACAGTATTTTGAATGTAAAAATTGTATAAATCTTAAGGCCATTTACCAAAAAGAACTTTTAAAAGATGGATATTAAAGAGGGAAAAAACAACCCCAAAGAAACTGATTGTTACAACAAAACTCCCTGAATATCACAAAAACGCTTTTGTGTTTAAATGTTAATTTTAATTTTTTTAATTTTAATTTTTAAATTTTAATTTTAATTTTAAATTTGTAATTATTAATTCTTACTTCTTAATTTTTAATTTTCAGATTTTATATTTTAATTGAATTTGGATTAATTAGTATTATTATTTTTAAATGTTAAAGAAATCAGATAAAAAAATCGGAAATCCAATCGCCCAATAAACGGACACAAAGTGTCCCATTTAAATAAAAAAAAAATCACCTTCATAGACGCGCTTCTGTACGCGCGTGTATGACACGCGCCACTTTTCAGACAAAAATATATAATTAAAATACCAATTTACACTATCTTTATTTCTTATAATATTGACATACACTTCAATCAAAATTTTAAAAATGATGGCCATCTTTCCCAATATTCGTCTTTATAAATACACAATTTTTTAGAAGAATAGGAACATTGAAAATTTTATTAATACTTTATTTACTATGCTAATTTTTTAAAAAAAAAAATTAAATAAATTGTCTGATATACCGAACTAAAATAAACACAATAACCATATTACCCCATCCAACTTATTAAATAAAAAATTAAATAGATTGTGAAACACATCTTTAAAAGACAACATTATCGGTGCCACTGTCAAAAGAGAAAGGAAGAGCATCATTACATATCAATATATTCGGACCATCGGGATTGTGAACGCTCGTTAATGCGAAATATAATTGACAACGTCAAATGACACAGTATAGATATAAAAGGAGGCCAATAATGAATAAATATTGACCTTTGACTTTTATTAATCGTCATAGCATAAAAGGAAAACAATAATGCAAATATCTTGAATTGAAAAAAATAAGAGAAGAAAATTATAAGAAGAAGAAAAAAATCAAATAGAAATAAAGAAAACATCAAATGAAAAATATATTATCGTACAATTCTGAAGTATATATTTTTGATAAAAATAACATAGAAAATACAAACATGTTTTATTACATACGAAATAAGTTATTGAAATCAGTAAAAAAAGTTTCCCCAAACACTACACTCACTCATCAAACCCGACCCCATTCCACTTATTAAATAGAAACTAAAACCCACATTTATCACACTCCGCCATATATATATAGATATAAATTATTATTATATTAAATAACCATATACTCCCTCCGTTCCATTAATAACTTCACCAATTACACTAAATGGCGTCCCGTTAGAAGCTTCACCTTTCTTTTATTGGCAAATAATCTGTAATATTTTCTCCACTCTTTATCTCTCCTATTTCACTATTACACTCACAACACTTTTCAAATTTACTATTCTCTCCACTCATTCTATCTCCTAATTTACTATTACACTCACAACATTTTCACCACCTTTAATTTGCGTGTCGGGTTTTAAAATGGTGAACTTATTATTGGGACGGAGGGAGTATACTTTATAAATACACAATTGTTTTGTTTATAAAAATTCAACACCATTCCAACTCTTCATCCTATATCTCACCACTTTTATTTTATTTTATATTGTTCATTTTTATGCTCAGTAAAAATATTATTATTATTATTATTATCATTTATAATTAGAAATTAATACTTCAGACTTATTTAATTTTTACTAAAAAGATATTGAAAAAAAAACCGAAAATTAACAAAAGATAATTAAGAAATTTAAATTTAAAAAAGAGGAATTTTTTCTCTATCCAAATCAAATGAAAGAAGTCTCTATTGAAAGAGAAAAAAAATTCCTCTTTTTTAAATATAAATTTGTTAATTATCCTTTAACTAATTTAACTAAAAAGAAATTAAAAAATTAGTAAAGGATAATTAATAAATTTATATTTAAAAAATAGGAATATTTTCATATTTTCAAATCAAATGAAAGAAGTCTCTATTTAAAGAGAATTTTTTTTATTAATTTTGGTGTAATTAACAAAGTTAAATTGAAAAAAAGAGGAATATTTTTCTTTGTCCAAATAAAATGAAAGAAGTCTCTATTTAAAGAGAAAAAAAATTATGAATTTTGGTGAAAAAAAATAAAAAAAATTTGATCAGTAAAAATATTATTATTATTATTATTATTATCATTTATAATTAGAAATTAATACTTCAGACTTATTTAATTTTTACTAAAAAGATATTGAAAAAAAAATCAAAAATTAACAAAAGATAATTAATAAATTAAAATTAAAAAAAGAGGAATTTTTTTCTCTATCCAAATCAAATGAAAGAAGTCTCTATTGAAAGAGAAAAAAAATTCTTCTTTTTTAAATATAAATTTGTTAATTATCCTTTAACTAATTTTAAATAAAAAGAAATTAAAAAATTAGTAAAGGATAATTAATAAATTTATATTTAAAAAATAGGAATATTTTCATATTTTCAAATCTAATGAAAGAAGTCTATATTTAAAGGGAAAATTTTTGTATTAATTTTGGTGTAATTAACAAAGTTAAATTGAAAAAAATAGGAATATTTTTCTTTGTCCAAATAAAATGAAAGAAGTCTCTATTTAAAGAGAAAAAAAAATTATGAATTTTTGTGAAAATAAAATAAATAAATAAATAAATTTTATATATAATATTTGAGGTCAAAGAAAAGGGTGAATTTTTAATTTTTTGAAATCCATCCAGCCAATCACGTGTTGACACCTGGAAATTAAAAAAAAAAAAAAAAGAAAAAGAAAACTTCGCAGGCATGACGCGCCATTGTCGGGGCGTGAACTCCACTCGCCACGGAAATGTCCAAAATGCCCTCCTCTATATTGGCGACACGTGTCCTGAACGGTTTTAAAAAAAAATAATAATAATTTCGACCAATCACTGTGTGCCACGTCTCATTTCAGCCCTTTTTTTGCAAGATTGCCACCGCATGAAATGTCTAAAATACCCCTCAATGGCAAACAATTTACCACTATCTTGTTATTATATATTGATAGATTTTTTTAAAACTTTATTTTTCTATAGTTTTGTTTTAAATAGTTGTATTTTATTATTATTATAAGAAATTAAAACTTTAGATTACATAGGGTTAATTTGCAAAACAAATAGGTTTACTTAGCCCTTACAAAAATAAGTTTATTAAATTTCGTGCATTTTGCTAATGTTAAAAAGTGTAAGTGACCATAATAACACTTATAAACATCAATTACATTCGTAAACATTCGGTTGTACTTTTAGATCTTGTTAGTAAGTGTCATTGAGTGGGTATATACAGAGAGAAGGCAAAAATCATATTTTCATTACTGAACTATGGCATTTTTCAAAATGTTAAACCTTTTTTTTTAATGTTCTCACTAAATTTTACATTTTTCAAAATGTTCTCGCTCCGTTATAAAATTTTCTTAAAATTTAACGAAATTTAGTCTCGTGACCTCAAATGACTAGTTTTGTTAAATACGACCTAAGGTAGATGTTTTTTTTTTGGGGGAATTAATTTGTAATATTTCTTATAAACTATGTGATAATCACATTTTACACTCAAAAAATTTGTACTCTTTATCATGCATGTCAACAATATTAACAAATTGGTTGAAAACTTAACGAACGTCATTCGCGTTAAGTCGCGTGACTAAATTTCTTTAGATTTTTTGCGAATATATTAACGTAGTGAGCACATTTTGAAAATTGTGCCTCAATTTGGGTTAATCATCACTACTTCCCAGATTCACCACCATTCTAGTCTGGGTCTCAATTGGGTAACAGGTGCAACTGCGGTCAAAGGTTCTATATCTAACTGCAGATTCAGGTCCACCGCGGGCACACCAGTGGCATTAGGGGCCATGGATACTTCGTTCTCATCCATTAAATCTACTTTTTCCCAGTTAGTTATCACTCGAGCAGTAGGATCTACACGGGCTCTCCTCACCAGCTCTACGACATTCAACGCCTGATCTCTCTCACTGGAAAACCTGCATAACAGCCCCATAATGAAATTTCTTAGACGGCGTACATCACCCAGCACTAACATACCTCCAGACAACACACATTCGCTTCTTGGCTTCCCACAACCGGGGTGGAACCCAATTTCCTCGGTTATACCCGACCGAGAAATACGCGAAGGCCTAAAGGGACAACCTAATCCAAGAAGTAGCCACCTTCCTATAGATACCACCAGACTTCTTGTCAACGGCAAAGGTATCAAGAGTGGTACCATCTCCTAACTATACGGGGCGCTCCATCCTATAAGTCATTTTAAAAAACAGAAAGGTACAAAGATATGAAAAAGGAAAAGGGGAGAAATCAACTTACGAAAAGTAATAAACACGAAGGAACTCTTAATGAAAGCTGATCAAAGTTTTTTCTCTCTCTAAATTACATTTTCAAATCTTGAGGGCAATAAAAGAATGAGAATGGAGAAAGGTTTGATATTTATAGGATAAACTATATGGTTCGACCCGTATTGATGAGCCCACACACCGTTTCTCTCGAATCATGAACCGACAGAAAGTTTTAAATTTTGAATTATTGGCGCTGGGCATTTATGGCACCCTTTGAAATTCGGGAAACGTCCCCTCCGTACCTGACACACGTTGGCGCCTCAACAGTGAAAGGGGCCCACATAAAAGTTATCTGAAATCGACGAATGAGCGGACTTCATATGCTGCCGTGGCGTCGACCAACATGTCTATGTTTGGTAGCGGGAAATCATCTTTAGGGGATGCCTTGTTCATGTCTCTGAAATCGACACAGACTCGTATTTTCCCATTCGACTTGGCTACTTGCACTGTGTTTGCTAGCCATTCCGGATACTCGATCACTTTGATGAACCCTACGTTCAAGAGTTTCATGATTTCTTCTTTTACTTGCATTGACCATTCCGGCTTGATTCTGCGTAGTTTCTGTTTGACTGGCTTGGGCATTGGGTAGCAGCGGTATCTTGTGCTCTACAATTGACTGATTCAACCCAGGCATATCTTTGTAGGACCAAGAGAAGACGTCGACATATTCTCTGAGGAGCTGCGTCAAGGTCTCTCTATTTTCCCCCTTGAAGAAGCTACCGATCTTTATTTCTCTGGGGTCTTCTGTTGTCCCAAGATTAACCGTCTACATTTCCTCATCGTCAACGGGGCCATTCTTTCCACAACGACCTACTTGCTTAGCTAATTCTTTTAAAATTTGTTCGTTTTCTTGATCTATCTCATCGTATGATTCATTATTAACTTGTTTGTTATATTGATTATTATTAGTTAATTCATCATTCACGATGTTAGCAATCTCAGGGTACTCAGAAAGATCAAAGTTTTCATTAAGGAAGTAAGGGAATACATGTTCGGCCACCGCCTTAATTTCCTCTTGCGTGAGTTCATCAGAGGTGGAGCCTGCTTCTAATGTGAAAGTTACAGGGCCTATCTTCCTGCGGGGATGGGGAGTGCAACCAAGCTCTTTGATCATGAAGTCTTCATCAATAACTGGTCCTCCGGAGACGTGCCAGTTTAGAATTGGCTCATCACATTTCTGTATTAGACTTGTGTAATCAATAGTTGGAGCGTCCCCCTTGGAGATTGCATGGATCTGGCTGTCTTCTAACCAGCACAGGCTTTCAAACTGTCGCAGCATGTCTTCTCCCAACACAAAGTCCCATTCGCTTGTCATTTCTGCCTTTGTGCCCCACAAATCTTTAGGGATTAGTGAGACGAATTCTGTTTCATCTGGTGAAGCATCGCAGTCGCTGAAGATTTCGAAGCCCGGTTGGCGCTTTCCTTTATCATCAGTCCATGGTTCTGAAAAGATAAAGTAGGGAATGCTTTCCCCTTCCCGGACGAAGTAGCCATTGAGTGTCTTTCGATATGGCTCGAGGTTGTAATTCTTGACCTTTGGGTCATTGTAGCCTTTGTATGCAGTTCATTCCCACTTGATTTGAGTGAAGTCCCACTCTTCTTCGTCATCTCCATCGTGGATGGAAATGATGTATCCTAGGCCATGCTTTGTGTGAGGTGGGGGAACCGGTGGTGGTTCCGTTATCCCTTGTAAGTGTTTTCCAAGCCCCAAGCCAGGGAAGTATCCTTTTGCTTGCATCATTCTCCAAACAGGAAGGTTTCCAGAAAACCAAAGTGCCTTGGAGTAATCGTTTTCGTTGCAAGTTTCTATGACGTTCACAGTGCTTTCTTTCTCGATTTCGAAGCCGCTGAACAGGAAATCAGAGGTGCTATGTTGTACTTCGAGGATAGGGCTAGTAGTAACCATTTCTCCGTGTATGGTGACTATCGTATCGTTGTGTCTGAACTTGATACATTGGTGTAGGGAGGAGGGTAGACCCCCTATGTCATGTAGCCAAGGGCGGCCAAGCAGCAAGTTGAAGGATGTCGGGATGTCAATGACTTGAAATTCGCTGTTCATTGTGACTTGCCCCATTTCTACAAGTATCACAACTGATCCTAAAGCGGTTCTAGCGGTATAATCGTACCCCCTTACAGTATGCCCGGATGGCCTAAGGTCTTTGTGGGTGAGGCCTAATGATGATAAGGCTTTCTTTGGAAGGACATTGATTGCAGAACCATTGTCGACCAAAATGCGTGGCATTCGATATCCATTCACCTTAGCAGTTATGTAGAGGGCTTCATGATGATTGCTCCCATAGGATGGGAGGTCCAAGTCAGTAAAAGTGACGTTGCCGAATTGTACTTGGCCAATCATTTGAGTAAGCTCTTCGGGTGTTGCTTCCGAGGAAATGGTCATTTGAGCCAATGCCTTTTTCAACATTTCACGGTGCTTGTGAGATGCTCCTATGAGATCCCAAACTGAGATGTTTGCTTGTGTCTTCTTTAACTGAGATAAGAGAGGGTCTTCCGGTTCGCTTGGCGATGAGGCTTTAGATTGTTTAGGAGGATTTTCATCCCTTGGATCTTTGTTGGTGATCACACGATCGGATCGTGTGAGGAGATTGACTGTTTTAGACCCTTTTTCCTTTTGTTCTAAGATTTCCTCCCAAGACATCATATAACAGAAAGAAGATTTATTAAATTCAAGAGGGCTCTCGTCCACAACTGTGGCTAGACGAGTAGGATCCTCGAAGCTACTTTCCATTTCTATCAAATTGACCTCATTTTTTGGCAAAGTATTAGTAACAACATTAGGTAACCCTATCTCTTTATCGTCAAACAAATCTTGGATGACGTCTTTCAAATGGAAACAGGAGTTGGTGTCGTGGCCGGTGAAGTTGTGGTACTTGCAGAAGAGATGATGAGCATGATTGGCAGGAAAATCTTTCTTTGGAGGTCCACCTTCTCTTGGTTTAATTTTCCCGTTCTTGACGAGCACCTCGAAAAGTTCTTCTTGAGTGATCCCTTCGAGCTTGTCATAATGTCTATCCCTTTTCTTCTTTTGTGGTGGAGGTACCGCAGAGTACTTACCATTTCCAGGATGATTGAAGACAATAGCATTAACAGAAGTGTCCTTGGGGTTGGAAGAGGAAGAGGAACTCTTGTTGTAACGGAATCCACTTTCTTTCTTGACTTCCCTTTTCTATTTGATGAGGTCATCTAACCGTATGCCCGACTTGTGAAGTTCGGCGAAGCTAGGAAAATAGTTGCCGGCCAGCTTGTCTTGATACTCCTCCCTAAGAAATTGTATGAGGATGTGGATTTGTTCGTCTAGGCTGGGCCTATCAACGATTTCAGTCAGTTTGGTCCTCCACCTTTTGACAAAATCTGTGAAGGATTCATTCGGAAGCTGCTTGGTTTGTTCAAGATCCCTTCTAGTGGTGCGGTAAGTGGAGTTATCCTCATATTGCTTTTGGAAAGTATAACTAGCGAGTGGCCAGTCGAGTCTTGTAGAGAGTGGGAGGGTCATGTACCAATCCCTAGCGGTACCATCAAGAGTTTGTGGGAAGCATTGGGCTAACAGGTTATCATCAACACCTATAGGTAGCATGGCCCAAGAGTAGGTCTCCAAATGTGATTTGGGACAGGTGGTACCATTGATTTTTGCAATGTCGGGTGTTTTGTACTTTCTAAGAAGCTTGGACATGGATTGACGAGGAGTGTCATAATCGATTGAGAGCGAGGCTCCCTTACTCACATCGAGGGATGCAAGTTTCTTTTCTAACATGGCCATGGTTAGGGGTTCGTTCTTGCTTTCCCCTTTGCTTTCTTTCTTGGATGTGTAGCTTTCGTTGTCAGATGAGGAAGATGACGAGCTAGACTTGTACTTCTTTTTCTTGCTTTTGCTTTGGCGGCGACCCTTGGCCTTTCTGGTGTATGACTCCTCTTCTCCGGAGGAAGAATCATTTTTCTTCTTCTTCTTCTCTTTGTTGGCTAGTGCTGCCCTAAGCTCTTGGATTTCTTCCACGAGAGTATGGATTTGGGAAGCTTGCACTTCTAGGCGATCATTGGCTTCTTCCAGAAGTTTGTGGTTGTTTTCAGACAAAGTTTCATTACCCGGAATATTGTCGATGTCGGACATTGTGTTGGGAGTCTTGAAGTTGAGTAGCTTCGGAAAACTGACAGAAGAGATGCAGAGATGACGTCAGGATCAAATCTAGCCCCAACGAGTCGGAAGCATGCTTTAAACGGTTCAGGCTCAGTTTCAGCAAACAGGGACATTATCTCGCGCGAGACATGTAGTCCCGCACGAGACAATCACACGAAAAGTCGAATTTTTTTTATTAATTCTAAATTTTGGTCGGAACGGAAAATCCGTTTTGAGGGGTTTCTAAGGCTTTTATCAGAACCTAACGACTGAGCAATCAATCCGATTTTTGTAAAACAAAGCCATGTAAGATCCTTTTTTGAAGGATAAATTCTTTTCTTTTTAAAGGGACATCCGAAAAGGTCATTCCGAAGGGACTTTTTCCGAAGGGACTTTTTCGAGGGACTTTTCCCGAAGGGACTTTTCCGAGTCCTTCTTTATTGTCAATTTCACATGGCTTTGCTTTGGTCAAAAACAAGAAAGGATCATCAAGTCAAATCGACCGGTCACGGAGTGATCCTAAAAAGACAATCTACATGAAAATGTGGCGATGCAGGGCTAGAAGGCTAGGCTCCCCGCGATATGACAATCTAGGTGGATTGAATACGCGGAGTGGGATGATCCAAATTTGGAGAGACCGGCGACTAGGTGGTTACCGTCAACCGTCCTTAGTGTGGGTCCCGGGTTAATCGGGGTATGTAGTGCAATGACAGATATATCATGAGTGCGCGTGTGTGATAGTCAATCTAGGTGATAAATAAAAATAGAGATTTTATTTTGAAAATAAAAGGAAAACAAATAGTGGCCGCATCAAGTGGTTGCCTACGTTTCTCCCAAATTAGGGAGACTCAGGCCGTCGTAGTTCCACATAAAGGGGGAGAGAGAAAAAGAATAAATTAAATTACAACTCCCGAATCCCCCAATGGACCGGACTTTAATTAAATAAAACCCAATCGCACGCAATTTATAAATAATAATCAATTATTTAAATAAAATGAAGATTCGAGTTCTACATCTTAAGGAAGGCCTTAAGATGCGGGAACTCTGCAGATAATGAATTCTGGGATCCCCCTTGCGTGTTCGACTCTCGTCTTGGACTATGAGATGAACAGGAAAAATCAGAAAACAACCAGATTGCCGAGGCGATATGCCGCGCGAGATAGGATATCTCGTGCGAGATATGCCTGATCTGGAAACAGAAAATCGAATTTACAAGAATTTTTTTGAAAACCTCTCTTTTAATTTTGACGCAAGTTTAAGCCTCTTAATTTATGTCCCCAGCGGAGTCGCCACTGTAGCGATGCGAAGGATTTTTTAAACATCTTTTTGAGTCGCCACCTATATTATTCGTTTGAAAAACATAGAAAAACCATTTTTTTTAAAGAGATTTGGATTCGGGACTTAGGTTATGGAATGGGAAGGTCAAGGAGCACCCATTCCACCCAATCCGGAGATCGGTCTTGCTAAAGAAAAGAGAGGTTTTTGAAAGAGAGGAAGATTTTAAATAAAAACTAATTAAAGATCCATTTAACAGGGTTAAACGGAATGTAGGATCGATTGCTTCGAGACCGTCCCCATGATTTGGAGAGGCTCTAGGCCGATCCTAGATTCTATGGATTTATACCACTCTTACAATCAATTAGAAAAGGATTTGGGGGTTACCTTGCGTGAGGTGATTTGGGCAGAGTTTCGACTCAAGTTTAGAATCGATTCTTGATACGGACAGGGCTTCGCCTCAGTCCTTGACTTGGATCTTGATGTTTGTTTATCAACAAGGTTGACAAACAAACTTTGAGAGTGATTTTAGGGTGATTTTACAGGAATCTTTCAAGGAGAGAAACCAGTAAAATGTGTGTGAATTGTGGAATTGTCGACCTCTTGAACCTTGGAAGTCACCAAGTATTTATAGGTGTTGGGGAGGTGTTGAGGATGAGATCAAACACTCCTAGGAAGGTTCCAGACTCCCAAAATCATTGGTTGGCCGGATGGGTAAAGTTTTATCCTGAAAAGAGGTTGAAATCGACGAGGAAACTGTCATTTGCATGCTGCAGAATGACAATATCTCGCGCGAGACACGCCATTCTGCGCGAGATATTGTTGTCTGTGGACAATTCTGTCCTTTCCCCGTTATCTCGTATGCAGTTTAGTCCCAAACTAACGGTGGTTAGTCAAAACTTAACGAAACATGACGAAATGGTGGATTCCTACTTCTTGACTCAAAGCGAGACTTAGAGTGGTATAAATGTGATCCGATGGGTTCAAAATGGGGTGTCTACAGCCACTGATGAGCTCGGACCTTTCGAACCGGGCCCAAAGGTCGATCTGGTCCAAAGGCCAAGTACGACGTGGCCTATCCAAGAGCGCAAACACTTAGATCGCTAGAGTCAAGATCGCAGGCATCATGACCGCGAGAGTCGAGATCGTGATCGTTAGAACCGCCAGCGAGTTGACCGCGTCATATCGTGATCGTGATATACAAGACCGCGTCAACTCATGATCGTGACATACAAGACCGCGTCAGCTATGATCGTGATATACAAGACAGTGTCAACTATATTGATCGCGGTCTCATACCAGACTCCCGGTTATTCAACTAAACTCCTGGTTAAAGTCAAAGCTAGTGAGACAAAGGCATGCAACTACACTGACGCCAAGAGCCGGCTTATCCCCATCTCATTAAAGGGTGGCTCAGGCGCCTTCAATGCGCATATGACGCTGCACCAACTAGCGCCTGGCATCTATTTCCTTGTCCAATCAAAGACATCCCTCTACAGTAAATCTTATTTTATTGTACGAGTCCACCAGGTGCGTACACGTGTCCTAGGTTAAAAGACAAAGATATCCTAAAGGGATGACATCATCATCAGCTCTCACTTACTATAAATATCAACTTTTGTCCCCATGGACAAGGTAAGTAGAAAATAACCATTGTAAGCCACATTATCAAACCCTAACACACAACTCACTAATAAATTCCAAGTCTTACTCTCAGTTATACATCCTCAGAGATCTTACTCTCACACCCGAGGACCTGAGTTGTATTAAACTCTGACTTGATCTCTAACAGTGATTCTTGTCTTCGTTGTTTTATAGATACAAATTTCATAGATAAGCCAGATATCCTCATACAATGAGACCTAGAAAGTTGTGGCGTTATCACATTCTAAAAAACAGAAAGGGACAAACAGATCAATAAGGAAAAAGGGAGAAATCAACTTACGAAAAGTAATAAACACGAATGAACTCTTAAGTAAAGCTGAGCAAAGTTTTTTCTCTCTCTAAAGTGCAGTTTCAAAGCTTGAGGGTAATAAAAGAATGAGAATGGAGAGAGGTTTGATATTTATAGGCCAAACTAAACGGGTCAACCCGAATTAATGAGCCCATACACCATTTCTCTCGAATCACGAACCGACAAAAAGTTTTAAATTTCGAATTATTGGCGCTAGGCATTTATGGCGCTCTTTAGAATTCGAAAAACTTTCCATCCGTACCTGACACGCACTGGCGCCTCAACAGTCAAGGGGCCCACATAAAACTTTTCCGGGATGCAGCCCAAAGCTTCTACCAAACTCCCCTCACGTGCTCCCCATGTGTGCCATAGCAATGGAGTTTAAGCAAGATCAGTGAAAAAACACAACACTTGTGACCGCGAAGACGATCTGACTGCAGACCGAGCCTCGCATACATAGCTACTTGCTCAGACCATGAATGAATCCTCGCTTAAAGCGAGGGGCCACTGATGAGCCCAGACCTTTTAGAACAGACCCAAAGCTCGATCTGTTCCAAAGGCCAAGTACGATGTGGACTATCCAAGAGCGCGAACACTTAGATCGCTAGAGTCAAGATCGCGAGCATCATGACCGCGAGAGTTGAGACCGTAATCGTTAGAACCGCCAATGAGTTAACCGCGTCAGCTCATGATCATGATATATACAAAACCGAGTCAGCTCATGATCGTGATATATAAGTGTTGTATAAATGTTTTATAAATCTTCAATACGGAAATCAAATGACGGAGATTAAAGCGAGGTATGCCGAAGCAAATCTCCTTAAGACAATATTTCGCCTCCGTAATTGTGCAAACAGATCGATGGCGAATATCTCCCAAGATACAACACTTTTTACCAAGAGTTAATGTGCACTTTAACTAACCTTGACGGGCGAACAAAAAATCAGACTTGCTCTTAGTTTTAACTTGAAGAATGAAAGATACTTGAACTTCTTTGAACGAATCAAAACACTTTTAATGAGAGAGAGAATTGGATTGTGAACAAAAATTGTAACTTGGATTTGATAATAACTTGATTGGATTACTTGATGACTGAATGAAGGAATAGGGGTCTATATATAGGGTAGATTGAGGCAGTTGTGACTGTTTCACAAAAGTCACAACCCTCCAAGCTAGCACCTGTTCGGACATCAATCTGACCAAACAGCAACTGCTCGGCCGAGCACTATTGGTGCCTCGCCCGAGCATAGGCTGGTTTCTAGGTCGAGCACTTTAGTGCCTTGCCCGAGCAGAGGTTAACAGAAGAGTCATGTTTCTGGACAGTCATGCTCGGCCGAGGCTTATGCCTTGCTCGGCCGAGCAGTTCATAGAATTTGAACTGTCGTGTCTTTTGGATTTTAGACTCTTGGTTGACTTTACCATTCACCCTACCGCGTCATCTATGATCGTGATATAAATATATTGTGATTAAACAGTTAGACAAGAGCAAATTTGAAAATTTATAGGACATTCATTTTGGGACAGATTTAATTAGTAAAAGGGTGCTTCTATTTCTGGAGGGGTAAAAGTGCTAAGCATGCTGGATCTATTGATGACAGATAAAGGTCGCAGCGGAAGAAAAATATAAAATGGATAGAATGCATGCTCACCACTCCAAGGAATCCACCTAGAAGATACAGGGCATAAACAACTCACCACTCAACGGAATCCATCGAAGAGATACAGGGTTGTGTGTTCACCACTAAACAGAATCCACCAAATAGATACAGAACAATAAAAGATGGCACAAAGCTCAACTTTATATTTTTATCAACTCAAAATTCAACTCCCTTACAATGATAATTTGTAGGCTATTTATAGACTATTTGGAACATTCCTCCAAACTTAGGAATCATCAAAATATGAAAGGAATAAGTCTTATAATTAATTACTTATAGATAAGATAGATGATATATCCATAGATTCATGAAACTCAAGAAAATAGTCAAAATTCGGATATATGCGTCTCTTTGACTACTCTTTGGTAAAACAGTTATAACTCTTTCTAGAAGAATTCAAATGTCGATCCGAAAAGTTCTGTAAAAACTAAACTCAAAGACCTTTCCAATGATATATTATTTGTAATGTTTGGCCGAGGATAGTGATAGATACAGCCTGTTCAAGTGGACATACTTTGTTGAGTTTGTCAAATACCAACCATTCGGTTCCCGCATCATTCTCCCTTGGTTAGAGAAAATTCGTCCTAGAATTTTAATGTGACGACGAATCTTGAAATCATATACTCCCTCCGTCCATTTACATGGTTCCCAGTTACTGTTCTCACGTAAATTAAGGAGGAAATATTATATTGAAGGTGTTGTGAGTGTGAAAATAAAATAGGAGAGAGAATGAGTGGAGGGAATAGTAAATTATAATGGTGTTGTGAGTATTAAAATAATGTAGGAGAGAGAATGAGTGGAGGGAATAGTAAAGATTCTTTTCCATTTTAGGTAAGAAACAAAGTGTGAACCATGTAAATGGACGCCCAAAATAGAAAGTGTGAACCATGTAAATGGACGGAGGGAGTATCTTATATCGAATGTCAGCATTATGCTTACATGAAGGAGAAAATGTAGGTTGTCTTGAAAATGACCAATAGTACTCCCTTGACAAGAGCTCATCATGAGCATGCTCCCTTTCCACTTGTGGATCTTCAACAACACAAGGAACATATGTGAAATATTCTCCTCCAATTATCTCAATTGACTCGTCACTCTCTTCATCATAGATTGGTGGCAAAGACCAATCAACAATGGGTTGCAGAGAAATTGAACTGGTAAATGGCCAATAAAGATCTGCCATCTTTGATTGAGAAAAAACAATATTTTTAAAGATTTTTTTTTATAATAAAATGCGATGGAAACGAATTTGATGATGGAGAAAGAGATATGAAAAGGATGAAAGGATATCTTTATCAAAACAAGGAAATCCTGGTTGCGGCTCTGATACCACTTGATGTCGGAAAAACGCAACGGAAAGGAAAGTATATAAAAACGGATAGAAAATGGATAGGATAAATAGGAATGCTCATCACTTTTGAAATCCACCAAAAGATACAGGGCATATAACTCACCACTCAATGAAATCCACCAAAGAGATACAGAGTATAACGTTGTTCAAAGCACAATGGAATCCACCAAAGAGATAACAACAAAACAAGAAGGCACTAAGCACAACTTTATATTTTTATCAACTCAAAATTCTACTCCCTTACAATGATAATTTGTAGGCTATTTATAGACCATTTGGAACATCCCTCCTGATGTGATTATGAAATATTGGCTTGGGCCTAATTGGCCTAGTGGACATAATGGGCCAAGATGAGCCATATATGCCAAGAGTGGTAAGAAGTATAAAATGGATGTTAACGGTAACCCCTCCTTAACTGGTGAGAATTATAGTGGGCGACAAGGATTCGTCCAAGCGTGAGAATAAGCATTATGCGGGAAGCACACGAGGCGGGAAGTGACATGACGAGTATAACCATTAGGTCACAAGTGTAGGGGTTGAACTAGGCGACAATACTAGCATGGTCCTTCAGTAGGGTTGTCGCCTGGCGACAATCATGACTGGTGATTGATAAGTGATTGTGGTGTTGCCACGTGTACACCCACTACTCTTGTCAGAGTATGGTGATGTGACGAGGTGAACAGTGAATTCCCACTAACTTTGGGGTGGTTGGCTTGATGTCATGGATGATTGACACGTGTCCCCCATGTGCAAGGCACATGATTGCATGGTAGTATATAAGCATGAGAGGAAACACTATTGGTAATTTTTTAATCTCTCTCTCTCTAGTCTCCATTGTTGTTCATCTCTCTTAAAAACAGTCACTTATTCTCACGCCGGAGGGGTTTTACCGGAGCCACCCCCGGTTTAGTTCACTTTGTTTACTTGTGTGTAGGAGACGAAGGTAACCATCCCAAGGAGACCAGCTGGTGTATCCTCCATTGCAGCTGTGGGTTCAGCTCCTGTGCAACACATTTTTCTGTGTAGCATCACCTCTAAACTTAGAAATCATCAAAGTATGAAAGGAATAAGACTTATAATTAATTACATATAGATAAGATAGATGATATATCCATAGATTCATGAAACTCAAGAAATTAGTCAAAATTCGGATGTATGCATCTCTTTGACTGCCCTTTGGTAAATCAGTCATAGCTCTCTCTAGAAAAATCCAAATGTCGTTTCGAAAAGTGCTGTAGAAACTACACTCAAAGACCTTGATATCATTAAGATTCATTGTTGATAGATTTGATTTCGTTTCAAGAAACTATGAAAAGATCAGTTTGCTTTCGGAGTCTAAAATAATAAATACCAGAAGTTTGGGTCCACTTCAAGTACAATATGGTAATTATAAATAACTTTCCAGAAGCTGAATTACATATCCCCGGAAATATCTTCGAGTCTAGTTTGCAACGCACTTTTCGGATTGTCTTTTGTATTTTTCTAGAATAAGTTATGACAATTTTACCAAGGGCTGCGCACATGGACATGTACTCCGAATTTTGGCCAAGATCGTTGGTTTTTCACATTCCTAGGCCTTCTTATCTATTTATAATTAATATTTAGCTTATTCTAACTTGAAGGGTTGTTTCAAGGCTTCTATAAATATCCTACTTATACAATTGTGATAGATAGCATTGAGTTATATAAAATATATTGTGTCTTTGACTTGTTTAAGAAGATGGATTTCTTCTTATTATATCTTATCCCTTAGGTTTGGTGCCTTCGGGTGGCAATTTTGACTCATATTCTTAGGTGAATTCCTTTGAATATCGAGTTGTTTACCCTAAGAGCATCTACAGTCATGACTCTCAAAATGAGAGTCATGTGACCCTTCTCTCTTCCACGTCATCTACCATCAATAACTATAACTTCAAACAATTTTACCCACATTCATGCCCAAAGTCATCATTTTCTCTTTCATAACATTTTTTTCAAGATTCCTAAAATTAACTGTTTATTTTTTAAAAAATCACATAAAATATATAATTATGTATTTCTTAAATATAAAGTATGAAAAAAAAATATTAATATTGATAGTTTTTTTCAATTATTATTATTTCTTATATGCCTATTGCAATTTTTGTTAGAAAAAAGGATTTTTGAGTGGGACATGTGTCATTTTTTATTGGCTCACTTTCCTTGTTTCCTTTTTCTCTCTCCTTGCCCTCTCGTCAACTGGCAACCCAAAAAATAGAATTTGTCATTCATGACTTTTTAAAAGTCATGAATGAAAAATGGTATAGTGTCAACTCAGCTTATGACATGACTAAAATCATGACTGAAAATGCTCTAATAGTGTTCACTTGTGTTACCTCCAATGAAGCTATAAATCATTACCGGAGAGGATTTCATTTTCAGGTACATTGTCATAGTCAGGTTCTGCAATTCTATATCCTCGAGATTAGGAAACAACTTTTAAATCATTAATAAAATTTTCCCAAAAAACTGAATGTCCAATTTGGTGGTTCGTAAATTGACTTTTTCTTAGAGATGGATGATATTTACTTTTAACCTTAGACTAGGTACAATGGTGGATTGGATTGAAAGGGTGGATGAAATGAGTTCAAGTGGGATGAAATGCTTCAATGGCGGTATAAAAGAGGATTGGATGAAAACGTGATTTGAAATGTTTCATTCGGATTGAAACAATTGCTTTTGCCTTTTTTTTTTTTTTTTAAGCTGTCATGTGTCAAGGCCTTATTAATTCGTACTTTATCATTTTTTCACCCAATTATTTAAGCTCAATTATCTCATAATAAATTATTTAAAAATAAAAAGAAAAATTCATCATTTTTTCCCTACAAATTGATATAAGTTTCATTTGATTTGGACACAAAAAAAAAAAAACACTCATTTTTCAATTTAGGCTGAATTATCACCCACTAAATTTTTTTTCACCAAAATTCATCATTTTTTTCCCTACAAATTGATATAAGTTTTATTTGATTTGGACACAAAAAAAAAAAAAACACTCAAAGTGGTGAGGTGTAGAAAGATGAATTGGAGGAAGTTGAAATTTAATTTAAGTTAGCCATTGTAGGAATAGATGAAATGAATAGATGAAATATTAGATGAATGAAAAAATATATAAAAAGTGTTAGATGAAATAAAAATGAGATATTAAACCATTGTATTGTATGTAGCCTTACGAGGAGGCCCTATTACTTTGAGTGGGTTTGGTGTTTGTCCTTTTTAGGGTGAAGAGAGTGAAGGACACATAATTTGTTTTACCAACCATATAATTGTGCTATCCAACTATGGTCCTTTTATTGTGGGGTAATTTGATATCGTGATGAGATGCCAATGTCCTACTTTGTATGGGACAATAGTTTGATACTTAACTTCATTTCAAAGATTCTTCATTTTTCTTTCATAGATTTAGGGGCAACAGCGGCAGCTTGAGCCTAACAAAATTAGGGTTTATATATACTCTCTCCGTCCTGTTTATAGGTTCACCATTTTGAGTATGACACATAAATTAAGAAAAAATGTTAGTGGAGAAAGTGTTGTGAGTATAAAAGTAAAAAAGGAGAGAGAATGAGTGGAGAAAATAATAAAATTGATCGGTGTTGTGTGAGTATAAAAGTAAAGTAGGAGAGAGAATTAGTGAGTGCAATAGTAAAATTTTTTTGTCATTATAGGAAAGGTGAAGCTTTTAACGGGACACCCGTTTTGGCAAAAGGTGAAGCTTCCAATGGGATGATAATCTGCAAAATTACCTCTTTTGGACGTCCCACAATAATCTACACTTTTCTAAAATGAAAATGGGACTCACTTCTCTCTACTCACAACAATTACCCACTTACTCCACTTTCTCTCTTTTACCCAACCATCTATACTTACAACACATCACCTTTTTCACTTTTCTCCTTAATTCCCGCACCCTCCCAAAAAATGCATACTCCCTCTGTCCCGCTACAAACCGCACACTTTCTATTTTGGACGTCCCATTACAAACCGCACACTTCCTAAAATGGCAAAGAATCTTTACTATTCCCTCCACTCATTCTCTCTCCTACATTATTTTAATACTCACAACACCATTATAATTTACTATTCCCTCCACTCATTCTCTCTCCTATTTTACTTTTACACTCACAACATTTATATCATTATTTTTTTTCTTAATTCACGCACAAACAGTAACAGTGCGATTACTAGCGGGACGGAGGGAGTATATTTGTGGGAAGAAGGGGGGAGTATGTGTCTGGAGTTGTCCAAATTAACCAGTAGCCTGGAAACTCAAATCTTTCCCACCTTCTTTTAATTTTTCATTATTTTGCAGGGAAATTATCGTCTATATATATATATAAAAGGAGGATAGTCTTGGAGTCAAAAATCAGGGGCAATTTAGTAATTTCATGCGGTGGCAATAATGCAATTAACAAGGCGGATGAGACACGTGGCAAGATTAGATTGGGCGCGTGCGCCACACGTGCCGACAAAGGCGCGTGTACGCGAATCTTTTTTTTTTTTTTTTTTTTAAGCCTCGACACGTGGCGCTCTCTAATTGGATGGTTTATTTTCAGATTTTTTTTTCATCCCATTTTTTTGACCTCCATTATTTTATAAAAAAAAAAAAAAAACTTTTTTTTAAAAAAATTTTATACCAAAATTCATAATTTTTTTTCCTCTTTAATTAGAGACTAATTTCATTTAATTTGGACAAAAAAAATTCACTATTTTTTAAATTTAAATTTCTTAATTATCTTTTCTTAATTTTTCTTTTTTATTTTTCAATATCTTTTTTGTGCAAATTAATTAAGTGTGAAGTATATATTTTTATTATAAATGATAATAATAATAATCATAATTTTACTTTTTAAATATAAATTAATGTTTGTAATGTTATTTCTTTCGTTTCAAAATTTTACATTAACTTTTTAAACATATTAAGTAATATTTTATAAACTATTCCTTGGTACGAATATATTAATTTATTTTTTTACCCGAAGTAGTATTATTTTGTAAAAATTAATGTTTATAATGTTCGTGTCTTCGTGTCAGTAAAAAAATAAAAATTTGAGACAAGTAAATTTATTGAGGCAAAAGAAGGATGCAATCGCCGCAAATGAAAATTTAATTCGATTTAATCCAAAATTTAAACATAAATATACGTAACTCAACTTCAAAAACCAACATGCAAGAAACAGATATATATATATATATATATATATATATATATATATATATATATATATATATATAGAGAGAGAGAGAGAGAGAGAGAGAGAGAGAGAGAGAGAGAGAGAGAGAGAGAGAGAGAGAGAGAGAGAGAGAGAGAGAGAGAGAGGGCATTACAAGATTGTTGGCAGATTCATCAAGAAAAATCTTGAAGCAAGAAAGAGAGCTATTTTCAGGGCTTGATTTGTCCATTCTCAGTTTGGGTAATTAGGGGATATCTTTTTAAAAAGTTAGGGTTAACTCTGTTCTTTTAGAAGGAGAGAACATGTGTAGTATTTGATTTGATTTTAGTATTTTTATTTGCACAATAAAAATTTTATTTGCAAAATATTTTTTAAATTAAAGTGATTAATTAATGTACAAAATTAATTAATATTGTGCAAATTTTTTAAAGACAAATAGTGTATTTAATGTGATGGGAGATTTGAGAGTGGGTGATCATTTCCTAAATTAATGTGATGGGAGATTTGAGAGTGGGTGGTGATCATTACCACTTCCATACTCTCTCCTCCCCTTCTACACTGCCCCAGGATTCTGAGCCAACTCTCTCCAATTTTCACATTTGTTGAATAGAACTCATCAAAAAAAGCGATCAAGCCCAATACACAAAAAAGCAATTCACTATTTTTTAAATTTAAATTTCTTAATTATCCTTTCTTAATTTTTCTTTTTTATTTTTCAATATCTTTTTTTGTGCAAATTAATTAAGTGTAAAGTATATATTTTTATTATAAATGATAATAATAATCATAATTTTACTTTTTAAATATAAATTAATGTTTGTAATGTTATTTCTTTCGTTTCAAAATTTTACATTAACTTTTTAAACATATTAAGTGATATTTTATAAACTATTCCTTGGTACGAATATATTAATTTATTTTTTTACTCGAAGTAGTATTATTTTGTAAAAATTAATGTTTATAATGTTCGTGTCTTCGTGTCAGAAAAAAAAAATTGAGACAAGTAAATTTATTGAGGCAAAAGAAGGAGGCAATCGCCGCAAATGAAAATTTAATTCGATTTAATCCAAAATTTAAACATAAATATACGTAACTCAACTTCAAAAACCAACATGCAAGATACAGAGAGAGAGAGAGAGAGAGAGAGAGAGAGAGAGAGAGAGAGAGAGAGGGCATTACAAGATTGTTGGCAGATTCATCAAGAAAAATCTTGAAGCAAGAAAGAAAGCTATTTTTAGGGCTTGATTTGTCCATTCTCAGTTTGGGTAATTAGGGGATCTCTTTTTAAAAAGTTAGGGTTAACTCTGTTCTTTTAGAAGGAGAGAACATGTGTAGTATTTGATTTGATTTTAGTATTTTTATTTGCACAATAAAAATTTTATTTGCACAATATTTTTTAAATTAAAGTGATTAATTAATGTACAAAATTAATTAATATTGTGCAAATTTTTTAAAGACAAATAGTGTATTTAATGTGATGGGAGATTTGAGAGTGGGTGATCATTTCCTAAATTAATGTGATGGGAGATTTGAGAGTGGGTGGTGATCATTACCACTTCCATACTCTCTCCTCCCCTTTTACACTGCCCCAGGATTCTGAGCCAACTCTCTCCAATTTTCACATTTGTTGAATAGAACCCATCAAAGAAAGCGATCAAGCCCAATACACAAAAAAGCAAAGATGAATTCTTTAGTATATATTTATTAAAAAAAAAGGAAGTTTAAAATCGAACGAAGGAAGGGAGCATTTATTTATTTGATTGTGAAATAATTTATTCTAATGTTAAATTTAATTAATAGCAAAATAAAAACTAATTCTTAATAATGAAAACTAAAATAAATAAAATTAGAAGGAAAAATTATATTTTTCGTCTCAAGTCAACTTTAAAAAATGTCATTATACAAAAAATTTATTTTCTTCATTTCAAAAATTAATATTACTTTCAACTCAAAATAAATCACCAAAAAATAATACTACTTTTTTTCCCAAAAAATTGCTTTATTATGTGCTTTAACTAGAAGGAAAAATATATTTTCCGTCTCAAGTAACTACAATTTTTGAAGTTGCGAAATCAAATTACATTTTTGGGCCCAATTATAGGAAAACATTGTTAGCATGTACTTCAACTTTATATTGCCCTATTTAAAGAATTTTGTAAGTTATAAACGGGTTGATAAAATTTTTGAATGCCTCCTAAACCCGCAATGATCCGCGTCTAATGAAAAGAGTTTGGAAATATTTTCTTTTAAATAGGGTGTGATTGGGGTGGATTTGAGATAAGCTCGAACCGTCCCATTTAACCCGAACCCGCATAGGATTCATCATTATTTAGAATAAATTTTAAATATTGATAATATTTGTATATTATTATATACTCCCTCCGTCCCACGTCATTGTGGACCATTTTCCGGGCACGATAATTAAGAAATATTATTAAGATAATGAAAATGTGTGGTAGGAAATGAAGAGAGAGAATGAGTGGAGTTGGTTGAATAAATTGTGTGGTAGGAAATGAAGAGAGAGAATGAGTGGGTGGGGTAGGGTGAATATAAAATAATAAATTTATTTCCATTTTGGGTAGTTTGCATTCACGTGGGACGGACCAAAATGGAAATAAGTTTGTATTCACGTGGGACGGAGGGAGTACTTATTTCTTTATAGTTTATTGTATTTTCTTATTTTTCTATGTCATATTATTAATCTCTACATTTATAAGGAATTAAAGGGAAAAAATAGCATTTTATAATAGAAATATTAAAGAAATATGTAAAAATCAAACGGGAATGTAGAAGTTGAATACGGTTCAAGAACAAAATAAGTTCTCAAAAATCAAAATCGATGATACTTGAAAATTTCATTTCATGTAATTTGTTTGTTTGGAGAATCACTATAGTCAAGAGTTCTGAATTGCAGTTGAAGAGAAAGATGTGGAGACTTATAACTAGATTGATTACGCTTTCCCAATCGTTGGCGAACCTAAGTGATACTGTGGGCAAATTACGCACATATCACGTTCAATACACAATAAATATGTTTTACATGAAAAATATGCGTTCAATTCCATAGCATTGAAAAGTGGATGTCAAATGTGATTATTATTGAATAGAACGGGAATTTACGTATAAAACGCGCTTCGTCCAAACTAACTATGCCTTAAATATATTTTTATTTTAGTGACCTTCAATCTGATATTTGTACTAATAATATAGTTTTCAAAAAAGTGTTTTACAATGTACACAAACATTTCTATTTCATGTTATATTTGTATGAATTTTCGTCAATACTCGTATGTGTTAATAGCTGTCTGTGCATCGCACGGGTGTACTGATAATTTATGAAAAAGAAATTTGTAACGCCCCGAGCCCGAAGACCGGGTCGGAACGCTATCAGATTTGACGGACTATCCCCACAAACCACCACAAGTCTTTCCAAAGACGTGTTGTCCTCACTTACGTGCTCACCGAGAAACTTCCCAGTGGGTCGCCCATCCTAGAATTTCCAGGTCAAGCACGCTTAACCTTGGAGTCCTTATAGGATGAGCTTAGAAAGAAGATGCATCTTGGTGATATGAGTAGCACTAATCAAATCATATCAAACATATCAGTGCACACACATTTTTGGGGGCGCCACAATCTCCCCACTTAGGATCCTCGAGTCCCTAAGAAGGCCTACTGAAACCCCGGGCAGTGTGGATCCAAGAGGGACTCGTACGGATTCAAGAGGTGACTCCCACCGACTCCGCGGTGTGCACTTTGTTCCGCACAGCACTTTGCTCCACACTTCCGCCGGTCCCGCTACGATACCATTTGTAACGCCCGAGCCCGAAGACCAGGGTCGAACGCTATCGTATTTGACGGACTATCACAAACCACCACAAGTCTTTCCAGCACGTGTTGTCCTCACTTACGTGCTCACTGAGAAACTTCCCAGTGGGTCACCCATCCTAGAATTTCCCCAGGTCAAGCACGCTTAACCTTGGAGTCCTTATAGGATGAGCTTCCGAAAAGAAGATGCATCTTGGTGGTATGAGTAGCACTAATCAAATCATATCAAACATATCAGGCACACACATTTTTGGGGGCGCCACAAAATCAAAAATTTAAAAGGGTCCCGCCCATTTTGATCAACGGATATGTTCAAAGCCCGAAGCCCACCAGGCCGGGTACACTTCGAATATGGTCTGGGCGGGACAAAGTTGGAAGCCTACGAGCACTCCTCAAACGGGCCGGGCCAACTCGTTGGATATCTCCATATACAACCATGACTGTTTCCCTAGTACTGTGTTTATGATCTGGATTCTGGACTTGGCTTATTCATGTAGAATAATGTTAAGGGATGCTCATTAAGGTAGCTGGCGTTGGCCCAGGGGCGGATCCGGGGGGCAGGTGGGGTCAATTGCCCCCACCGGCGGCGAAAAAAGCACTAAATTTTTATTTTTATTTTTTTTTTGCCCCCATCGGAGTTAGGGATTTGGCCGGAGTTTACGATTTTGCCGGAGAAGACGAGTAAGAAACGTTTTTTTTTTTAAGTAATCAAAACGACATAGTTTTGATAAGTTTCTCACTTATTAAAACTACGTCGTTTTAGTTTTGATTAATAAAAAAAAACAAACAAACAAACAAACGTTATTCCAGTAATTTTAAAAAAAAGAAACAGAGGTTAATACCTCTCTCTCTCGACAGACTGCTCCCTCCCAAAAACCCTAGCCAACGTTTGACGCCCCTGGCCGCGCCGCTCCCTCTCCGCCCCTGTCCGTCGCCGCTCCTCCTTCTCCTCGACGCCGCCGCCGCCGCTCCTTCTCCTCCTTGCTGCTGCCGTCTCTCTCTCGGTAATTTCCTCTCTCTCTCTACAAATTTGAATGGAGTTTACAAATTTAAATGTGTTTTGATTAATTTTAATTTCTTCACAAATTGATAAGTTTTCAATTGTATTTTTTGTTCGTTTAGGTTTATCAATTGATAGATTTGTATTAAAAAGGCCTAGATCTACTGCTTCTTCTAGTTCTAGTGTTGGAAATGAAAATGTGGTTGTCGAAATTGATCAAAATGACATTGTTTCTGATCCCGGTCTACGAAAGTCAATTGATAGTTTTGATGTGAATATTCAGGACCGTATTCGTAGAGAATATGTTGCTAAAGGTCCTTGTCAACCAAAAGGTCATGCATTTCCAAAAAAAGGAATTCCAAGTCGTAATTTTAGAGATGATTGGTTTGGGGATTTTAATTGGCTTGAATATAGTATGTCTAAAGATGCCGCATATTGCTTTTGGTGTTTTCTTTTTAAGCATGGTAAAGTGGCACCGGGAGATGAAACATTTACTAGTATTGGGTTTAGCAATTGGAAAAAGGGTCTTGAAAGGTTTAGAGCACATGTTGGTTCTCCTTCTAGTTCACACAACCAAGCAAGAATCAAGTATGAAAATTTTTTGAATAAAAAACAAAGCTTGAGTCATGTTATTGATAGAGGTTGTGCGATAAAAGACAAGGCATATCAAATTCGTTTGACGGCATCCCTAGATGTTATTCGTTTTTGCTTGGGTGAAGGTCTTCCTTTTAGGGGACATGACGAGTCTTCAACTTCCATAAGATCGGGTACTTTTTTATCGTTGTTGCGATGGTACAATTTAAGGAATGAAGAGGTTGGTAAGGAGACTCTTAAAAATGCTCCAGGAAATTTTCAAATGACTTGTCCCTCTATTCAGAAAGATATAATTAATTGTTGTGCTGTTGAAACAAGACTTGCAATATTGAGTGAACTTGGAGATGGATTATTTTCTATCATGGTTGATGAGTCTCGAGATTGCTCAATAAAAGAGCAAATGGCGATTGTTATTAGATATGTGAACAATAAGGGAGGTCGTGGAAAGATGATTGTATGGGATTCATGGTAAGGAGACCACGTCGATATGGTTGAAAGAGGCAAGTGACTTGGTATTTTATGAAGTGGGATGATCAATGTCAAGATTGAGAGGTCAAGGAAATGATGGTGCATCTAATATGAGAGGTGAATTTAATGGTTTGAAAGCACTTATTTTAAGAGAGAATCCATCGGCATGGTATGTTCATTGTTTTGCTCATCAAATTCAATTGGTGTGTGTGGCTGTATTTAAGGCAAATCGGTATGTTAGTGGCTTTTTCAATTATCTTGGAGAAATTGTTACAATATGTGGATCTTCTTGTAAAATAGCAGATAAACTTCGACAAACTGAACATGATAGACTTGTTGAAAGGTTGGAGAATGGAGATATCAATTCAGGAAGTGGCCAAAATCAAGAAACCTCTTTGCGTAGACCAGGTGACACTCGCTGGGGATCGCATTATATTACTATACTTCGTCTTGAAGCTATGTGACCATCGGTGATTAAAGTCCTTGAAAATATATTTAATGATGGAGTTGATGCAACAACACGTGGGCTAATTTCGGGTTTGATACAAAGGATGGAAAGTTATGAGTTTGTGTTTATTATGATGTTGATGAAACGTTTATTAGGCTTCATTCACCCATTGTCTTTAGCCTTGCAAGCAAAAGATCAAGATATTCTCAACGCACTTAATGGGGTAGAGATTGTGAAAGAAAGATTGCAAACATTTCGAGAATCCGGATGGGATACTTTATGCCAAGTAGTGAATTCTTTTGTGAGGCTAATGAAATTGATGTTGTTAAGATGGATGACATTGTCCCAAGACGGATTCGCGTCAAAAGAGATGGGACGAATATCACTAACTACCATCATTATCGTGTTGAAATCTTTTATGAGGTAACTTAACTATCACACATTTTTTTCTATTAACTTTAGTATAATTAACACGTTATCTAAAATTATTCTTGTTTTACGTCAATTAGGTTGTGGACTCTATTATACAAGAGATGGGGGATCGTTTTTCCGAGTCTAGTACAGAATTGCTTAAGTATATGGCATGCCTCAATTCGAGAAATAATTTTTCTAGCTTCAATGTCGAGAAACTTATCCGTCTTGCCAAACTATATCCACTAGACTTCTCAGAGATGGATCTTCTAATAATTCGTGATGAACTTGAAAATTTTCTTCTTTCTGTAAGACTTGATGAACGATTCTCCGATATTGAAGACTTGAGCAGTCTATCAAAGAAGATGGTTGAAACTATGAAAGAGAAAATGTTTTCATTAGTCTATCGCTTGATTGAATTGGTCTTGCTCTTACAGTAGCGGCTAATTTGTTGAGAGAGTGTTTTACGGGATGAAATATTGCAAGTCAGAGTTGCGAAATAGGATGGGAGATAAATATTTGAACGATTGTTTGTTGGTGTACATTGAGAAAGCTCTGTTCATAGATATTTCTAATGAACAAATCTTGAAGCGTTTTCAAGATATGGCTACTCGTAAAAATCTTTTGCCGAAAACCACTAGTGCCACTAGTGCTATTTAAATTGTAAGTTTTTTTTTTTCGGTTATTTCCCGTTCTGTTGAACTAATTTGAACATGATTTTGTGTATGAAATATTATGACATTTTTCCTTATTTATTTGTTTTTCATGGATCCGACCCATTTTTTACTTGTCCGACCCGAAATTTTTTAGGCCGGCCCGAACCCCGTGTAATCTTGCCCCCCCCCCCCTCCGGGAATTCCTGGATCCGCCCCTGCGTTGGCCCAATGCGCTGGCACACTCCATGGATTGGGCTAAAACACACTTGCCCCGGGTAATTAATTGGGAGTGGTCTATATCAGTTTCATTACTTTTCCCACAGTTACAAGTCATGGCTCACACTACAATTCCTGAAAACTGACATCAAAATATTACTGACAAGGATATGGCAACTTGAGATGTCGCTTTAGTTTACCTACTAGATTGAAGCCAAAAGTTTTGGGGTCCTAGCATGTTTTAGTGTGTTCAATTCTCACCAGTATATGGCAACTTGACAAACTGTCTCTTCATGAAGTTTTGGTTTAATTCTCAACAACCAATAATGATACAATTAACAAATCAGATTTGAGGATTCTACAACACAAATGCAGTCATACCTTAGTACAAGTCATTAGGAGGAATTGAAACGGCTGTGAGACCAACTGCAAGTCATATCTCTTCTCGATTTTACAAGTTTGAAGATTGAGGTGAATAAAGTGTTAATGAATCCTAGATCTCAAAAGATTAATCTCGATTCGCAACAATAACTCAAAAATAAGAGGCATCCCGGGCCCAATTTATGTTGTTTAATTTAAGTTTTTTTTTTTTTTTAGAAAACAATACATTAATTGCATTAATAAAGGTGTTGGGGATGACGCTTCACAAGAATCGACAAGAATCGGATGCTTATCACAAATATGTACAATTGTAATTAAACTGTGCGTCGTAATAAAATAATCTAATACATCTGAAACAATAATATCTAATCCTAAATCAGATTTCTAACAAATATCCCTTGCAATGCCCAAATACATCTGCGAGCAAACTTGAACACAACCAATTAACGGCCTTCATTAAACCCCTCACATCGTAAAAATTTGCTTTTAGAAACCTTAACAAATCAACACTTAATTTCCTATTTGAGTGACCAATTCCTTGGCTGCTTATGTAAGAAAGACCCCCATAAACACAAACCCACGCGCACGCTAAAACAAAACAAGCGAATACGTGATCGAAGCCCAAAGTAAGATTAGCATATTAGCGCGTGGACATGCCAGAGCGAGTGGACTTAGACCCACCGTCGCCGCACATGGTCGGGTTGAATGTACAAATTGTACAATTTGCCTGCTAAAATACGCACACAAACACGCAGGAAAACAAAAAACTCCGCTTGATTGGTAAATTTGGCGAAACATAACCACAACCACTCCCGCTTCCTTCCCTCTTCTCCGGATCACACTCACACACACGCGAGCACACAGTCCGCCATGGAATTCTGACGACACACACACACACACAGTGAAAACGAACAGAAACAGATCTGGAAAAGCTTAAGGAACTATACGTATATATTCTATTTCTATATGTCTCGTCCACCAAACTATGAATTTCAGGAATGGTGGAACAAGCAACGTGAGAATCCAACCGAACTGTTATCGGAGAAGCCGGAAAACCCTAACTGGTTAGCCGTCGAGATCCGGAGCCCTAATTCCGATCGGACGGTCGACAAGGAGCGGACGCGCAGTGCACGCCAGCTATCGTGGGCCTGCCAGTTGAAATTTCAGCAAATCGCTAGTTCGTCTGCTTACTTAACCAATGGCTTCGTTTCGTTACTCAGGACCGCTAATCGTCGGATTGCTACCGATGATATGCGGTCTGATTCGTCGTCTCGGTCGGAAATGCGGTTTTATAGATTGATTAAGATTTTTCTAGCTATTGTAGTGTTTTTGTTAGTGTTTGAGCTTGTTGCCTACTTTAAGGGGTGGCATTTTAGTCCCCCGTCGGTAGAATCTGCAGCGGAGATTGTAGATTTGGTGGAGTATGTTTATGCGCATTGGCTTGAGATTAGGGCGAATTATTTGTCTCCGCCGTTGCAGAGTTTAACAAATGTGTGCATCGTTTTGTTCTTAGTACAGTCGGTGGATCGGATAATTTTGGTGCTTGGATGCTTTTGGATCAAATTTCGGGGGTTGAAGCCAGTGGCGAAAATGGAGTATTTATCTGATGAGGAAAGCTACAATGTAGAGGATTATCCAATGGTGTTGATACAGATTCCAATGTGCAATGAGAGGGAGGTAAGATGATGTAGGTCACGGATTCCCTTTGTTTCTCATTCTTGTTTTAATTGTTGCGGTATTTCTTTTTGGCTTTAAATTTGAGCAATCTAAGTTATAACCTAAGTGGCTGCTTTAATATTGTCTTGTTAGCTTGTCATTTTATTAATTTTGTCTTGTTATGTTTAGGCTCACTATTGATTGAATTGCTTAGTAATCTGGTGTCATTTAATTATTTTGTCTTAGTTGTCATTAAACTTTTGTTGTATATGGAGAAAGTGGTTAGCAACGGATCTCATGTCAATCAAAATTATCAAATTGCCTTCATAATGAACAGTTAGGATAGTTTCCGGAATAGAGCTTACCTGTTCACCATATAGAAGGGGAAGTTGCTATTGAGCTGCTTTCTGACTACATATCTCATTCCACTCAGGTTTGCTCATTTACTAAGGGGTCTATACTCTGTAGCAGTTTCAGATTGAAGCCATGAAATCCTTGCTTAGTTGGAGTACGTTATTGCATTACATTTAAACGTAGATTTTGGTGAATAATATATGTGGAAGCACCTACTTAATATTTTGATGCTAGTTTTTTTTTATAGGAGTCACTGATTCCCACCCACTGTGTGGGTGAAGCACAAAAATAAGAACTCAAGTGCAAGGGACAGTTTGGGGGGGGTGTTGGGGGGAGTGGTAATGGCATTCTTGAAAATATGATATTTTGACCAAACGAGCATTTCTGAAGATAAGGCAATACTTCTTTTAAGCCATGATTCCCTTCTAGTGCAAGACATGCTAGAGAATCGTAAGGTGGTGGGAAAATTAAAATTATCATCATTGATGCAGGGTTTTGTGGAAAATGTCCCACCAAACTTCCGTGACACGTTAAAAAATGATAGAATTTCGGACCCCATTAGGTAAGGTAGAGCTTGCACCAATGTCGCCCTTATGATACTAAATTCCTGTACCATCTTGTCTACGTGTGACGTCAATAACTTGACTTGGTCCCTCTTAAGTGCTATGGTTTCTGAAAGTAATTAGTCTTTGTTATATTCATCACCGTTAGGGACACTTGACCTTGATCCAGCTTTTTACATAAGGCCTAGATGCATGCTGCGGATGGTCAATGTCTCATTAATAATTTCATAACATGAATAAAGTGTTAACCTCAGGTGGCCTCTTTTAAGGCCTGCTTGTGATATTATTGTTGTGGTTGTTTATCCTTGAGCATGTTTTTGTTTTCTTATGAACTCATAAGTATCTGTTACTCAACTAACAGTTTGGTTATATAGTCCGTAGGAGGAAAAATACTAAATCTCAATTATTATTACTATAATTGTTGGTCTTATTGTTTTTGCCCCTTCCACCTGAGAATTTTTTTGAAACATATTTATATGAACTCAGGATTACCTTATCGATGTATTTAAGTTTTGTCGTCGCCTGCTTCTCTTTTTCTCATTTCTGGTTTTAGATTACAGCTTCTATTCTCATTGATTTGAGTGTTCTTTTTTCCTAAAATGTAGATTATTTATTTGGAATGGTACTCAGGTTTACCAACAATCGATTGCAGCAGTGTGTATCCAGGACTGGCCTCGGGAGAGGATGCTTATACAAGTATTAGATGATTCTAATGATCCAGAGGTTCAATCCCTAATCAAGTCAGATGTACAGAAATGGCAACAGAGGGGTGTGCGCATTTTGTATAGGCATCGTCTTATTCGCACAGGCTATAAAGCAGGCAATCTCAAATCGGCTATGGGTTGTGAATACGTGAAAGATTATGAGTTTGTGGCAATTTTTGATGCAGACTTTCAACCAGCATCAGATTTTCTTAAGAAAACGGTTCCTTATTTTAAGGTAATTTGTTTGACCAACTATCATGGGTATAACATGGCAAGGGGAATTTTGTTGCTTCCTCATTATTCTCTGAAAATTTCAGTTGTATGTAGCATCCCCTCATAGCATCCATGGTTCCTACTAATTTCTTTAAGTTATTTACCTGCATAGTTTTTCACTTGTAAGGTTTGTGTGGTTTATGATTAACTTTCAGAAAGAATCAATAATAATTGACTAAGATGTGAGAAAATGGTACCCAATATTCTGTTTGTATTCTTGTATGGGATCTATCTAGTTCTTGAGAAGATTAATGGAAAGATATAGCGACAAAAAGAAGGTTTTACATTTGGTTTTCACCGACTTGGAGAAGGCGTAGACAGGGGGTGTTCATAGAGATTATTTGGAGGGTATTAGCGAAGAATCGAGATATAAATGATGCAATTGAGGACATGTATGATGGATTTATGACTATGCTGAGAACAGTAGCACAAAACATCCCAGATTTATGATAGGAATATACTCCCTCCGTCCCACTATAGTTGACACCCAAGGGGTGGGTTCAAAAACCAAGGTAATATAATAAAATAAAAAAAATGTGTGGTGGAAAATGAAGAGAGAGAATGAGTGGGGTAAATAGTAGTCTTGGTTGAATAAATATGTGGTAGAAAATGAAGAGAGAGAATGAGTGGTGGGGTAGAGTGAATATAAAAATATAAAAACTTGGTTATTTTTGGAAGGTGTCAAGTATAGTGGGACGGCCCAAAATGGAAAGAAGTGTCAAGTATAGTGGGACGGAGGGAGTATAAAAGATCTACCTTAAGTCCTTGTGGTTTTCCCATAGTTATGAATGGATTGCTTTAGCTATACGAGATAACATACTCTGGAGAAACTAGAAGAACTATAGGGACGAAAATAATATTTTAGTTTATAGAAATAATATTTTAGTATATAATTAAGTTTAAGGTATTAAGTCATCACATGTTGTTTTGGTGCAACTCCTTAATCCTTTCTAGTCAATAATTACATCCATATATCCCCCTATGATTCCAGCCATGCCAAGGTCAGCTGAGTAGGGGAAGAGCCGAAGTGGTTGAAATGACCAAGTAGGACAATAACGGAATTGCATATGACCACCACATAATGACCTAGCACCAAAACTTTATGGAAGTTACGGTAGACCCTAGTTTTATTGGAAAATGGAACTATAGACCATGTTTTACAATTGACTCCAGAGTGCAAATATCTGTGCATCATGGACCCCTATGTTTTGAGTAGCCCAATAGATTGGCTAAGTATTTAAGCCAGAGTTATAAATTTTGGTTTCTGTTTCCCCACGTTCTTCCTATTCTAAAAGAAATGATCGATATATGTGGTATTTTCCCCTCCTATAATTTTTAAGTCATCGTATTTAGTCCCGCGTGTTCACTTATCAACAGTAGTAAAGGAAGTCAAAGATTCAGTGTTCTGTATATAAGCAACTGCAAATTTTGGTCTACAAGTAATCATACATGTACAATATAGTGGGATTCTAGTCAAATCTTTTGGTGAATCATGGACTTGTTGGCTTGAGGAGGTATAATTTGTTACTCCCTCCGTTCCAAAATGTGTCCAAATTTGCTATATTTTAAGAGAAAATTTGAATTTTTTTGGACATTCATTTTGGGACGGAGGGAGTATTTTTTATTTTTACCTTTTTGTTGTGTCTTATTGTTTTCATCTTCTTCTTCTTGAAGGGAAATGATGATTTGGCCTTAGTTCAGACAAGGTGGACCTTTGTAAACAAGGACGAAAATCTACTTACAAGGTTACAAAATATAAATTTATCCTTTCACTTTGAGGTTGAACAACAGGTGAACGGATGGTTCATCAATTTCTTTGGTTTTAATGGAACTGCTGGTGTGTGGAGAATCAAGGCCCTTGAGGACTGTGGTGGCTGGTTGGAGAGAACAACCGTTGAAGACATGGATATTGCTGTCCGGGCCCACCTTTGTGGCTGGAAGTTTATATATCTAAATGATGTCAAGGTTTGTTAACCTTTTAAGATAGGAAAAGTCCTACACCATTTGACAGTAAGTGAGAAGGATTTATATTTTTTTAAAATATTTTCTCTGTGCAGTGCATGTGTGAACTCCCAGAGTCCTACGAGGCATACAAAAAGCAGCAGCACCGCTGGCATTCCGGTCCAATGCAGTTGTTCCGCTTGTGCTTTGTTGACATACTCCGTTCAAAGGTTCGAAAGGTTCATTTAGTACTTCCATCCTGCAAAATATGTGGAATATTATGGTTATACTAGTTCATTTGTGATATCAGGTCAAATAATAAATGAACAAGAATTCAGACACCAGGCAGAAGAACTAGTAAAGCAGTTACAAATGTTATAGAAATTATTTCCATAAAAAATGAAAAACCCGAATGAAATAAATGAAAAGGATCTTCACTGTGATCACTGACACCTACATGCGATGATTTCTTAAAAAAATGTAAGAACACGCAGCGAGGACACTTTTTTCATACTACTACTCCTTTTGGTTGGTTCTCAGTGTTGAAAACTCGTGCCGTTGCTTCAGCTCTGAGAAACTGTAAATTTTTTGATGTAGCCAAGCCTGCGAAAGGCCATTTTCCCTTATAGCGACTGGAAGCTTATAAGATGATAAGATAAATCAACTATCTGCAAAGACCCATTGTTTTGTTTGACTCCAGCTCTGCCTTTTTTTACATGGATTTCCTTTGAAAGTGCTAATTAGTGTATCAGCTAATATCTGAACAATTATTCCATCGGCTAGTCGCTCAATTTGACTATGGTGGTATTGTGTGAAGCACCAATGCAAGACCAACTTTTGTGCTGGGTGATTGTGAAGTCTTTACAACTTCCCTAGACATGAGACAGTACTAATGATGTTTTAATACGAAGACATGTGGTGTAAGAATTTAAAGGAACATCACAATCGCACCCCGTCAGCAAAATGGCATGGCAGGACCACCTAAAAGTTCCCCCTATTTCATGTCATTTGTTGATATGATATTCGTTGGGGCTGAAATGCAAAATATACAACTCAGACTCTCTTACTCTCTCTCTCTCTATATATATATACTCCCTCCGTCCCATCCGAAAAGGCACAAAATGGGTCTTGCACGGGAATTAAGGAAAGTGTATAGTGGAGTAAGTATTGCGAGTATAAAAAGTGAGGTAGGAGAGAGAAGGTGGGGTAGGGAATATTAAACGGATATTTGAGTATGACAAGTGGGTCCCATGAATAAAGAAATATTAAAAAGTTTTCATTTTGGGAGTGCCTTTTTAAATGAGACACTCAAAATGGAAATTTGTGCCTTTTCGGGTGGGACGGAGTGTGTGTGTGTGTGTATGTGTGCGCGCACGCATGCATGCACTCTTTCGGACAAAGCGTGCAGGGGAGCGAGAGAGAAAGAGGCATGGTAAACTTCATGTCACTGAACCGCACCTACGCAGATAATGTACAACCCAATATTTGTCTAATAATCCCTTAAATAAGTAGCTCACTAGCTTGTCTAAGTGTTGTGTTCTCTATTAAATTCTGCTTTTGCTCGTGTAAATGTTTTCTTACAAATTATCAAACTAATACCATCATCTTTCTATTTTCCTCTTTTTCTTTTATCGCAGGTGAGTTTTGGGAAGAAAGCCAATCTGATATTTCTTTTCTTTCTCCTGCGAAAGCTCATCCTCCCCTTTTATTCATTCACCCTCTTCTGCATTATCCTTCCCTTGACGATGTTCCTCCCAGAAGCTCAATTACCAGCTTGGGTAGTCTGTTATGTCCCAGGAATCATGTCCCTCTTGAATATCCTTCCTGCCCCACGCTCATTCCCATTTATAGTGCCCTACCTTCTTTTCGAGAACACCATGTCAGTGACCAAATTCAATGCCATGATATCTGGACTATTTAAACTAGGAGGTTCTTATGAGTGGATAGTTACTAAAAAACTGGGGAGATCATCAGAAGCTGACTTAGTCGCCTTTGGAGAAACTGAAATGGAACCTATTTTAGGCAGTCCTAATCTCCACAAATCCTCCTCAGAATCAGGTCTTGCTGAGCTTAGCAAAGCTGAGATATCGAAGAAAAACATTAAGAGAAAAAGAAACCGTTTGTACAGAAAGGAACTTGCACTCGCATTTATCCTTTTAGCAGCTGCAGTAAGAAGTTTGTTATCTGCCCAAGGTATTCACTTCTACTTCCTATTGTTTCAAGGGATTACTTTCCTAGTTGTTGGTCTCGATTTAATTGGAGAGCAGGTCAGTTAACATTCCAAAGTTCAAAAATAAAATAAAAAATTGTTATGTCCCTCTCACCATGGACAAGGGCATTTCAGGAAACTTGAAATATTGTCCAGTCATTAGCTGACCAGAGAATGGTGAACCTTGGGCATATGTTGAAGTGGTTCATTTTCTTCGAGGAGAGAAATGTGGAGATTCATGATTAGTGTATTTATGTGTTTGAGGAAGTTATAGGTATATCATCATTGTTACCACAGCCAAAGCCAAAAATACTGATGATGGATGGAAAGAATTGGGATACAGGAGGGGGAGTGGAGTGTCGAGTCCATTGTATACACTTGATTGTGTGTAGATTTTGCAGGTATTTTGTTAGATTACTAGTTCATCATTCTTTATGTTATCGATAGGTACTGTAAAATTGCATGTACTGTATTTTTTTTTATCAGATAATTGAAATTAAGATTGATAAGGTGCTCATGTGGATAAACTCTTCTTGTGTACTATTTGTACTTGATTGCTTCTTGTTATTTATGCTTCCCAGTTTACCATCTCTCTCTCTCTCTCAGGGTAAGCCCTTGATCAAGTACTCGAATGAATTGAATATGTCTCATAATCTCATTAGAGTTTTGCTAGTGAGAGCCAACATTGGATTCAGAAAGATGATCTAATCAACTGTACACCATGTCCTTGGAAAATTTATTTTGTCCCCAATGTTTAGTGTTTTTGAGTTGAAAGGCAACAATGTGTAGCTATTAGAGACCCTTATCTTGAACAGAGGGACATTGATAGAGTGGCAACATATGTAAATGTTGGGTTAAGTTTTATTTGTGCTCTTGGATAGAGGGACCTTGATAGAGTTGGCAACATTTGTAAAAATGTTGATATGATTTGCTCTGGACAAAATTAGTTGCATGTCTTTTGGCCGTCTCAAAATACATTTCATGTTTTCCTTTTAATCCTTTTCAAAATGTTTACGACAATACAGAAAAGCTTTATGCATGAAGCCATTTTCTTTGTTCAATACTCAGCAAGGACATATGGGGAAGCCATGTTCTGTATTGTAATGCAGGAGTAATTTACACTATCGGAAACAATGGCTTCAGAGGGTAAAAATGCATTCGTAGTAAAACATGGGACAGTATTAAGCACATAATTTACATCAGTGGAGGCTTAAAACCATCAAGGTACTAGAGGAGGGGAGACACACACACAAGTACTACATGACTACTTATTTGATTGATGCTCAATGCTTACTACAACTGTCCCATGGTCTTCCAACATAGCTACCTCTATGTTAGAAAACCAAGTGTTTATACAAACAGAAATAATGAAATGACAACAGTTGCAAACCACTAAAAAGAGAAATGAAAGAAAAAGAAAACAGCACCCCCTCCTAAGCATTACATATTCCAATTGGACTATTATGCTTTGCTGTCAATGGGCATTGGTTCTGCCTCCTTTGGAGCTGTTTTCTGCAATGAAAACATATACAAGAGTCATCAACTAATCGAGGAAATTTGACAATAATCAAAAGATTTATGCGCATTTAAAAATGAATCACTTACATTTGCTTCATATATTTCCACTTTATTCAGTTTCGAGAACATGTTACCATAGAATTTTGCATCCTTCTTATTATATTCTTTCACCTTCTCCTTTAAAACTTTGTATTCTAACTTCACATCCCTGAACAAAGTAACACAAATCAGGCATTAGTCCAGAAAGACGTGACATGGCACAACCTTCAGAAAATACTCCATAGTTCATTCGGATATCAGACTAGTGGAGTCGTTGCTGCATACTCAAACAAAGGATGCGCAAGCACAATGCCTTCAACCTCTCAAAGGGACTAGGAACTTTTGCCTGCATTGTCTTGACTAGCCCAATAAAAGAAAGAGCGATACCTATTGTTTGGATCGATTTCTAGAGCTTTCTTGATATCAAGCTCGGCTAGATCAAGGTCAGCTACATTAATATAAGCTTGAGCCCTCCTGTAAAGTGCCTTCACATTTGTACTCTCAAGTTCCAGTACCTGCAATCGCAGTTTACACCCCATTTCAAAAACAAGTAAATTTCAACACCGCGGAAGTATTATCAAACAGGAAACAACTCTAACCCAAACTTCAAAGGCAAGGCTAGCTTACCTTGGTGCAAAGCTTCTCTGCTTGCTTGTAGTCCTTTAATTTCAGCTTGCAGGCAGCATTGTTCAGATTGCAACTCACCTTCAAAGCTTTCGCCTGTTTCTTCTCTTCTTCCCCAAAAGAGGTATCATATTCTATGTACTTGGCAGCCTGCATATAGAGACCAAGGTGAATCAAGACGGGTACAGGTTTGTAGGTATTTAGCATACACAAAGTGTGGCAATAACTTTTACATATCTACCTTCTCATATCTTTTTGACGCCTTTGCATATTTTCCAGCCTTGAAGAAGGCATTTCCTTCTTCCTTTTTCTTTCCAGCAGCCTCAATTTTCTCCTCCGTATTCATGTCCCATGATTCCTTATCCTGCAAGAAAATAATAGTTGAAAATTATAAACAACTTTCAACCTTTATATTATACAAAAAATCGCAGGATATCTGATGATAACCTACCTTGACAAAAGATACTAACTCAACCTCGTATGTCACTGTAGAGTTAGGCGGAACAGTGGCCAATTCCTGCTTTGACTCGGCTGAGCCAAATGCATATTCAGGTGCAACTGATAGAAGTGCTACTTCCCCCTTCTTCATTGTAGATACAGCTCTATCTAGCCCATCAATAACTTGCTCTGTGTAGGCAATAATCAATGAGTACTAAAAAGAAATAGACCTAAGCAACATGCAATTCAGATATCAAACAAATTTAGTTAAGTATCAAACAAATTGAATTACCTTCATCAGTCTTGAACTCAAAAGGTTCTGCTTCATCATGACCTTTCCTTAGAAAAACTGTCCCATCTTGAAGCTTACCAATTAGTTTTACTGTGAATGGACACATCAACCAAATTGTCAGACAGCGTTTAGGAATAGGAAGAAACAAGCCAATCCATGTTAGCAGCTAGTTACTAACCTTGAACAGCAGATCCTTCATTGGGACGTTCATAACCTTCCCCTTCCTTCAAAATCTTCTTAATAACTTTCTTATCATCCGTGACATTTGAGACTATCTTCCACGATACCAACTGAAGAGTTATTTGCAACGTAGCATTTGGCGGAACCGCACCTTCTGCACTAGAGGCAGGTTTTCCCTTCTCTGCAAATCCATCTATGGGGAGAGAGAAATAATTATTCAGCTAATTCATCACTGACACAAAATTCAGTCTGCTTTTCAACAGTGAATTTAAATGTGTCCTTACACTGTGGTTTCACTGTAAGGAGTGCCTTTTCTCCTTTCTTCATCGTTTTAATAGCCTTAGCCAAAGCAGGACATAAGTGACCTGTTCATAATGAGGGCATTAGCAATGAGCCAATCCAAACTGATCACAAACAAAAGCCTTTCCACTAATATTACCTTCTTGCACAGTGAACTCTACTCCATCCGATTTTGCTACCAAAGTTCCATCCCCAAGCCGAGCTTCATATTTGACTGCATAAATTAAAGCAGCCCACAAAGAGAGTCTTGGTGTAACTAAAGCAAGTACAATCATAAAATAGGAGGACCCGCGTATTTACTAGGAAAAGAAATATACCAAATACTTCATCAAGGTCCTTAGGGTTCTCCCATTTCTCTCCTTCAGTGAGAATCTTCTTGAATATTCCACCATCCTTGCATATGTCCTTGATGCTCGTCCATGATAACAGCTCCACGTCGAACTGGAGAGTGGCATTGGGAGGAATGGTTGGTGGAGAACCAGACTCGCCATAGGCCAGCTCAGCAGGAATGGTGAAGAGCGCTTTTTCACCCTTTTTCATTGTCTTGATACCTTGGTCCCATCCCTTGATTACTTGACCTAGAACCAATCACACACATGTTGCAATGAACTAATACCAACAGTACATTTAGCAAAATTCAGTACGAGCAGTTCGATAGCAGACTCAAATAAGAATGAAGATAATGCAAGCAAAGGAACTTGAAGACAAAAACAAGGTAAGTTTGATATTCACATTCATTCATCTTGACAGAACCAGATCATTAGTCCTTGAGTGATTACACACAATCACCCAATGCTACAATTAATAATATAGAGTATTAATGCATTAAGTGCGATCTAGCATAACTTAATAACAACAAAAATCAGAACTCTAATGAATATTATTCCAAGTTCTAACAACCTCGACCTGAAAAAACTGGCAGTTAAACCACATCTGATGTCTTGAGGGATCAAACAGTCATACACATTGATTTCAATTTTCAATTGTAAATAGCTGATATAAATAATTAAATCTTCCACAAACGAGAAATAGATTAACGAACACAATAACTACAAGCAAGTAGATAATAACGAACCTTGTCCTAGAGTGAACTTGAATGGGGTTCCCCTATCACGACTCGAGTCGAACTGAGTCCCATCAAGCAAAGTTCCAGTGTAGTGAACTGCAAAACATCCAAATCACAAAATTAACAAATAAAATAAAATCACACAAAAATATCGAATTAAAACAATATTGCGAAAGCAGTGAAATACATAATTAACGTAATTACCTTCAACCTCATCGCCATTTTCAGGAACATCCCAACCTTCACCTTCCTTGAGCAGCTTCTTCTTCAATCCATGATCGCCGATCTCCTTCTCATCCCCGACCTTCAAAACCGGAGCGTCGTCCGGCATTTCCATGTCGTCATTCATCATATCGGCCGACGGAATATCGAAATCCTCATCCATCGTTAAGCGAGATTAACGAATCTAGAAATCACGAAATCTCACACAAGATTCTAGGTCAATCGCAAGTCACGCAGGGGAAAATTGGGAAGGGAATTATATTGTTGAGTAGGTTGGTTTGGTGTAGTTGGGGGGTTAGGGTTCTAGAGAGTTCGGAAGGGTTCACGGAGGGAAGGAATTCGAGAGTGATTCCGTTGACGGATCCAGGGTTTTGCTTCCAGCTTCTCCAGAGACTGTGAGGAACATGTGACTTAGGCTCTGTACGTTTGTTTCCGTAAAACGAATCGTTTTCAGTAAAACGAACAGTGGAAAATGATTTCATTTAAAATATTTATTGGAAAATGAAAGCGTTTTCAAAAAAATGAGATAAATATATTTTTGTGTGTTTGGTAAGGAAAATATTTATCGAAAAATAAAAATATTTTTTGAAAAATGAAATAAACATGCTTTCGTGTGTTTGATAAGGAAAATATTTTATGAAAAATATTTTTATGTGTTTCATAAAAATATTTTTCAATAAAAACACAATTTGATATAAGTTGAAAGAGATAGGGTGAGGAGGCCGAGAGTAGTGGAGTGGGGTTGGGAGTGGAGTTGTTAAAAAATAAATTAATTTAATTATAAGTAAAAAAAGTTTGACCGTAGAAGGGGTTTGGTGGGATGATGAGGGTTGTTAAAAAATAATTTTAATATGAATAAAAAAAATGGGAGTGGGGAAGTTGTTAAAATATAATTTTAAAATGAATACATTTATTTTTTTTTGACATTGAGATGATGGTGGTGGGAGTGGGGAATTGTTAAAAATAAATTTAAAATGATTAATTTATTTTGACTCGAGAGGGTGGGGAAGGGCAGGTGTGGGGGCAGGGGTGGGGGGGGGATCTGCGACGAGGGGGTGATGGTGGTGGTGGTGGTGAGTGGGGTGGGGGGCGGGGGTGGTGGTGGTGAGAGGAGGGGAGGGTGGTGGTGAGGGGAGGGGAGAGAGGATTGTAAAATTTAATTTTAATATAAATAATTGTTTTACGAGGGATGGGATAGGGGGTGCCCGGGTGGTTGATATGTGGTGGGTAACGTGGAGTGTATGAAAAGTTATGTGTGTGTGAGAGAGAGGGTGTTACTATTTTTCGAAAAATATTTTATTTAAACAAAATTCGTAAATTATTTTAATTAGAAAAGTGGAAAAAATATTTTTCGAAAAACATTTTCTCCTTTCCTGATACTTAACAAACACCGAAAAATAGGGAAAACGATTTCCGAAAAACATTTTTCCCAAACAAACCCATCGTTATTCTATGTCATCTTACATTACACTCCCTCCCGGTTTAGAAAGTGTGATGTTAAAGTAGGGGTGTAAGTGGAACCGAACCAAACTAAACCATGCGGTTTAGTTCGATTTTCAAGTAATTGTGGTTTGATTCGGTTTCAAAAATTGTCAAATCGTGCGGTTCGGTTTGGTTTGTTGTTTGGACCCCCAAACCACGGTTCGAGACCGCGAAACCGAACCACCAAACCGAACCAATAAACCAAACCACCAAACCGTTCAATATTAACCGTAGATATGTATATATTTCATTTTCACCTTACATTTAGATTTGAAAACCCCTAATTCTATTAATTTGTTATAGCCCATAACCCTTTTTTCTTTTGGTTTATATTCTTGTAATAATGTTAATTCACTATTTAGCAAATATCATTACAAGCACTCAAATGGCATGTTGTTATCATAAACATTGAAGCACAATTTCAATTTGTGTTTAAATACTGAATCCCTTATGTATGTTATGTTTGGAAAATCCAAACAAACATGACAATGAATTGTGTAGTTTGAAACCATGTTCTAATTAATGGTTTAAGCAATGTTCTATTTCATGGTTTGAACCGTGGTTTGAATTGTGTAAACCGTGGTTCGAACTGTAAAATCAAACCGCGGTTCGAACCAAATCGAACCAAACCATGGCGGTTTGGTTTGGTTCGGTTTGAATTTTTTTATGGTTCGATTCGATTTGAGATTTTTTCAAACCGATTACTAGTGGTTCGATCCGTAAATTGATCCAAACCGAATCAAACCGAACCATTTATACCCCTATGTTAAAGTATTGCGGTATAAATAGTGGATATGAAACGTAAAATGGGCAGAAAATAATAATGGGTTAGAAAGTATTTTCTATGTCCCATTTCAAATTATTCTATATTTGGGGTGGACACACAAAAAAAAAATGTTAATAGAGTAGTTGTTATTTGTATATAAAGTGAGATAAAAGAGAAAAAGTGGGATAATAAAACGTTATTATGAATGTGTAAGTAAGTCTTATTGATTAAAATATTGATTAAAAAAGTATTATAAAATTTCCTAAAATAAAAAATTATGTTTCTAATGGGATAATTTTTTTAAATAAAAAATCATTCAAGTGAATTCTAATACCCCAAACAGTTCCATCAGTTAGTTTTCCCTGCAGTAAAAAATGTAATTTCAAACGGAACGGAGGAGAAAGCTGTGGATATGACTTGTTAGCTGTCTAGCGATGCGACAAATGAGAATCACACACGAGTTGGTCTTATGAAAAACGCGTTTTTCCTGTCACTTAGGAAAAACGTGTTTTGGGTTTTCCCGTTTATGCCAGTGCCTGTTTAACAAACTGCCAATGTGATAAAGTGTCAGTGCATGTGTCACAAAATGCCAGTAAAAAAAGTGTCAGTACCAATTTAACAAAGTGCCAGTGTAAACTGGCACTGGCACTTTGTTAAACTGGCACTGACACTTTTATACGGGCACTTTTATATACATGGACTGGCACTTTTCACACTGGCACTCTGTTACACTAACACTGGCACTCTGTTACACTAATATTTTTGTTGGTTCTCAAAAACACAAGCACTGGCATTCAAAAAAACATGAACTGACATTCAAAATCACGTACACTGGCACTCAAATACATATACACTGGCACTCAAAAAACACTGGTAATCATTTTTGCTGACATTCAAAAAAACATGGACTGCATTCCAAAAAACATGTACTGGCATTCAAAATTACGTACACTGGCATTTTCAAATTCACAAAACACAAAAAGCACTGATTTATTCTGCACCACAGATTGTACTGGCATTCCACAAACATAAACTGGCATTTGAAAACTAGAGCACTGGCATTTGAAAACTAGAGGACGGTGAAACCACCACTCCAAATTCGATCTGCAAAATCAAACAATCCTCAAAATCAATAAATCAATGTCTTCACTGTTCCCCTCAAATCGGAAGCTACTACGATCAACAATAGACAATGATTCGAAAGACCGGAGAGCCGCGGAGGCATCTAATACCGAGGCCGGAGAGGAAACGCCGGAGGAAGAGGTGGAAGGAATCTCGTAGATGATGTGCTTTATGGCATTTTTACGCTCCAGCTGGTGCAGGCTTACGCAGGGTCAATCATGGCGGACTTATTTCGTTTTTGTCTATGAAGGAACAATTGGGGTAAAGGATGCATTGAGAGCTGGATTCATCAAATTCCGAAATCAAAAAAAATAGAGGGAGAGTGAATGTGAGGAAGATGATCTGAGGAGCGGCAATGGAGTTTGCGAGAGAGGGGAGACTTTGCGTTTAGAGAGATAGAGAGTATCGTCTAGAGAGAGATAGAGAGAGAGCTGGTGTCTTATTTATATATGATTGGAAAAAACACGTTTTTTCAATTGTTTAGAAAAACGCGTTTTTTATAAGTTTTTGGCATCACAATATTAATAAATATTAAAAAAATAGTTTTAATTTTTTTGAAAATTACGACGAGGCAGAATATTTTTATTTGGCTATTTAAATATATTAATAAAATATTATTTAATAAAAATAAAAGTATCATAATAAAAAAGTTATCTATATATAGTAAATAACTATTCAAACATAGTTTAATAAGTGCACTTACTTTTAACTACTTAACTCTAGAAATGAAACATTTCTTGAAAAAAAATAATGGAATAATAGACAAACAAGTAAAGAAATTGGAACATCTTCGTGTGAAGAGGGTATTATTCTCTTACCAAAATAAGCATGTATATTATCAAATTATTAACCTAAACTTCATGTATATTATCAAATTATTAACCTAAACTTAAACTCTAGTAAAACGCAATTGACTCGCTTTAAGAAAAATTAAAACTCTACTCAAATCCGGACCCGTTTTACACCCCTACTAGTAGTTATTGATATAAAAAGAGTGAAAGATAAACACAAAGCTTAATAGGAGTATAACAATTTCACCAACCCTCGCATATTATCCAAGTGAAAAATCAAACAAGAATTTACCACTCACTTCCAAAAACTTTGAGGTACCAAATAAAACTACATTATGTTATCTATAGTCACTCTATGAAAGCTCTTCCGGTTCCAGAACTAAGCTAACAGAATAATAAGTCATGCCCAGGCTTCATAGAATCACAACTCACTCTCATCTGTGCTTTCTCCATTTGATCCCTTTCCGTTCACTTCCACAAGCTCCGTATCGAATATTAGTGTTGCCCCTCCTGTGTATATACATATGATCACAATTATCTTAATTTACATCAAAGTTAAATGAGATTTAGAGTTCTCGGCCTTCATGTTTGAACTTTGAATCCAACATCTAGAAAAATCATCTTTAGTGGCAATGCACATCAGTGGCGGAGTGCAGGAAGGATTACTTTGAAATGGGGTCAAGATTATTTTTACTATAGAATATTATTGTGTAATACCAAATTTTTTTTTTCTTTTTTTCCACTACACACACACACACACACATGCAAGCACAGAAGCGCCTAGGAAATAAATCCTAGGGAGAGAAAGTCTTCCCTCTAACTTCTGGGGGGATCGAACCCATGGGGATTTAGCTTGCTGGCTTGAGCTCATGCCATGGCTTCCAACCTGGAGATATTGTTATTTTTTCTTGGTCAAAAGGGGGAAAATACATTTTTTATGTAAAAAGCAAAATTTACTAGTACTATTTTGGTACACTATAAAAACTAAATGGGGGAAATTGCCTTCTTAACTCCACCACTGATGCACATAATATATTCAGGTAATGTCTGACAAATATAATTGGGCCTAGTAACATGATAGGTAAGAATAATATTTTAGCTGACTAAAACATTCAACAGAAATAGAGAAAGAAGTACCTGGGATGGTAGGTGGCGAGCCCTGTTCTCCATAACCGAGTTTTGCAGGTATCTTTAACTTTCGCTTCTCTCCAACACACATGCCTAATAGACCTTGGTCCCATCCTGTAAATAAGGTAGTGTCGAGCAAAAGAAACATTGAAGGTAAAGCATCCATGGTACACTCAAAACTACATTGTCAAAAATTTCTCTTTCTAGCCTCTCTACAGTTCTACGTTGCAAATCCCATTGCATAACAAGAAATGCTTTCTTGGCAAACACCTGACTAATTTGGATATGCAATCTTTCAGCGTGTAAATATAAATATAAGATAGCAAGGAAACAGTACTTGGAAGTCCAATAACAATACCTTTAATCACTTGTCCGCTACCAAGCTCAAACTCAATCGGGTCACCTCTCTCAAAGCTGGAATCGAAGACAGTTCCATCAGTTAGTTTTCCCTGCAAAGACAAGTAAACACCAATGTCAACTTAAGGAATGATAGTTAGACAATAATAATGCAATCACATTTAAGCTTCTCTCCACCTCCCAATATTTGTTCTTGGGACTATGAAGTTACAAATTTTACACGTGAATTTCGAAATGAAAACTAAAATTTTAATGGATTTATAGAGGTGTACCAGTAAGCAATATTATTTTCTTATCACGATTCATAAATGAAACTTTTGTTACTGAACAAGACATTACAAAGTCAACTTCCCTCGAACAAAGGATGAGAAAGGATCTAAACTACTAAGATGAAAGAGCACTTTAACCATAGCCTCTCCGCAACACATGATTATTGTGATGGCTTGCTGTATAAGGTGATGCAAAGCAGAGCTTTATTTCAAACTTGAATTTATTTTTCTGTTTTGCATCTCAAGATCAGCACCCATCTAAATTACAATAACTTTGAGGCATATCAGATACACTTCTCTTGACTCTGTGAGCTTCTCACAAGAATTAAAGCAAGTTTATTTGCATGATGATTTTGGGAGAACCTATCCTAACAAGAGTAGCATTCACAAATAAAACGTATGCAATGTCTATCCCCAAAAACTTAGACGAATCAATTTTTTTACGATTGTAGCTTTTACTTGCTTGTACCTTCTTGAAATTGAACTAAAATTAAAGCCCTTTGTCATAAATGGGATTACTTTTGGTGGACAACCCAAAATGGATTATTTTGGAATAGGGAAGTATAAATATTCCTACAACACTGATTGAACTTGAGTAGTCCTCTTTCAAGCAACTGCAATTGACACCTTCTTATGGGAAATGATGGTTTGAAACCAAAATAATTAGGAAAGGAAAATTAGAATTAGAGTTTGATCCCAACAAGAAAATAACTATCAATGCAGAAAATATGTACACACACAGATATATGCTAGAAATTGATGAATCTGCGATTCCTCTTACCCGGTAATGAACTTTTATTTTGTCACCTTTGTGAGCTTGAATGGGACAAGATTTCGGCTTAAACTGCAAAAAAGTAAGAATGTTCAAAAGCTAAACGAAGACAGTTATTATGTTGCGGGAAAACTTCATTTTTGTCCATCGTACTTTGGCATGTGTTTCACTTTTACCATTGATTTTTTTTTCTTTTCATTTTTACCATCGTACTTCAAACAATAGTGTCATTTTATAACAAATTTGGGTTAAAATGACAATATCGTCTATATTATGATGGCAAAATGAAACAAAGTTGGATCTAAATAACAGATTTGGGTATAAAATGACACCATTGTTTGTAGTACGATGGTAAGAATGAAAAAAATAAAGTTCGATGGTAAAAGTGAAACACGCCTCAAAGTACAATGGAAAAAATGAAGGTTTCCCTTATGTTGCATATGCATCAATAAGTGAAAATCACAGCAAGGAAAAGAAGCTAGGAAGAATAAACTTATACAATAAAAACAAATAGGAAAGAAAGACCCTAACAAAATAAATAGGGAAAAGGAGCCAAAAATCCCATTGGTCCACTTCCGTCAATTTTTTATAACGGAAGGGCCTAAAATTACTAATATACACTTGTTTAAAATGTGTGAAAATGGGTGAAAATCACTCCTCTCCTCGGTTAAACAAAATTGCACAAACAACTATAAATATGATTTTCATCAATTTTTATTTTTGTAAGCAAGGGTATTTTAATCATTTTAGGCCCTTTTGTTATTAAAAATTTGATGGAAGTGGTCGATCCAAAAGCGGAGCATGGTACATGGGTAAAGCCCAAAGCGAGTAAAGCACACGGGGATTTGGCTACTTTTCCTAAATAAAAAATCGCCATGACTTGTCACTTGTAAGACCAAAATCTTTAGATCATTTTAATATAGCAATAATAACATAAAAAGCGAAATAAAGATAAAGAGGGGACTACGGACAAATAAGCAAGCATTTCGGTTCCCTAGGGGCTAGGATCAATAATAGCACTTAAGATCAAAAACTGAATTTTACCAAATCAAATCAAATCCAAGATAGACAAGAGATGATGTAAACTTATACAGAGAAGATTGATCCTTTGCATTTCCATATTGCACAGTAACTTAAAGAAACCTTCACGCCTTGTATATTTAAACAAGAAATAAATTCCTTGAATCAAGAATTAGACTTCAGTTTCCTGTATATATAATTAGACCATACCAAACATATTTTAACTAACTGTGAACAAGTAGGAAGGCCCTCCAAGACAACAACACATTTACTCTCATCAATAAACCCTATTCAACAAGTGTCCGAACAATTTATTGTCCACGATGAGACCATAAATTGCATAAAGAAATGCAACATCCATACAAGCAAATTGAAGTTCAATTAACACTTCAAGAACAGTTGTACTCTGTATTATGTATGCTCTGCATCATATCCATTCAAGAATACAAACACCAGATCCTCATTCAATTCCAATTTTTAAGCTTCTTCCGGCAATGTACGATGAGAAGTTTGGTGTATATCATTCGTTTAACACAACAAGCATAAGCTCGGAAGAGCAAATTACAAACAAAATAAAAATGTTTACCTCTATCCAACAAAAAGTCAAATGATTTTATAGTTTCAATTTCAATTTCTTTCTTTCTAAATGGAAATTCATGAATACAATAAACTATAACATGTACAACAATCAAACACATATGATCTCACCTTGACACCGATCTGTAACGCAGTCACGTCACCGGTCGTCTTTGCCGAAACTGAAATTTCCACAGCAAGCAGATCGAATAGCCATTGTTATCAAACTTAAAAACAGAAATTTCAACATCTAGAAATTATTTTCTTAAATCAAATTATAATTACCGAATGTTGCAACAATCAACAGAAGCAATAATGACCCACCGGTCAATGCACTGCTCAAATTCATCTTCACCATTCTCTCTCTCTCTCTCTCTCTCTCTCTCTCTCGTTTCTGTGATTTATCAGTCGGAGTATGGATGATTGACTGCACTGGACTCCACAGTATGTTCTATAGACCCCAGAAACTCCAATGACGAGGACAAACCAATAAAACTCCGCCTAATCAGCAAGCCCTTACGCTGACTAGGCAATATTTAACAGGATGAAATAATATTTGGCCTGGTCAAATATAGGGTATTAACATGAATTTACCAAACTACAGGGGGTAAAATGTGAATGTCCCGTCCGCTTTGGCGCTTTCTAAGTTCCCTCCACAATTCAAGCCAACTACCAATCTTGTCTCAATTTTCAGTTTCTCTCTCTAACTCACCCCAACTTTCTCTCTCCTCTCGTTTCCTGCAATGAGGGAGAAGGAGAAGTCACACCACCATCGTTAAAATCAAAAAATGCAATTCGTCCTGAGAATTTTCTGCATTCATGTAATAATCATCATCGCCACCGGCCTTCATCATGTATCTGCCGGTGACGATGAGGATTCCATCATGATCGCGTTCGCCAAATCCCTTACACCGCCCCCACTCGGCTGGAGCGGAAGCAAACACTGCAAATGGTCCGGCGTCTCTTGTGACTCCTCCGGCGGCGTCACCGCCATCAGCCTCAGCTACAAATCCCTCTACGGCGAATTACCCCAGAATCTCAACAAACTCTCCCGACTAAAAAACCTCAATCTTCAAGGGAATCATCTCTCCGGTGCCATACCTTCGTTATCTGACCTTGATTCCCTAGAGACGGTATACCTTGACGGCAATAATTTTACCTCAGTTTCCCCTGATTTCTTCTCTGGCCTGAAAAGCTTGACTAGATTTTCAATCAGCGAAAACCCCCTACCGCCGTGGTCGTTTCCGGATAAACTGACGGATTCGTCCTCCTTGTCTATAATTTACGCGAGCAAATGCGGACTGACGGGCAATATACCGGATATATTCGAATCGCTACCAATTTTACAAAGTATTCGTCTCTCCTACAACAACCTCACGGGTCCTTTGCCGCCGTCATTGGCCAAATCATCGTTACAGAATTTGTGGGTAAACAATCAGGATATGGGGCTTTCCAGTGGGATTGATGTGATCGGTACAATGTCACAATTGAGGGTAGCTTGGCTTCATTCTAATCAATTTTCCGGCCCGATTCCTAATCTTTCAGAATGCACTTCTTTATCCGATCTTCAACTTCGCGATAATCAATTTACAGGTGTGGTTCCGGAGTCCCTCTCTTCGCTTCCAATGCTCGCGAATGTCACTTTACAGAATAATAAGCTTCAGGGTCCAGTTCCTGTTTTCAAGACCGGAGTTCAATTCAGTCTTGGAAATACTAATAACTTCTGTAATACCAGTCCCGGGCCTTGTGATCCTCAGGTGACCGTATTGCTTGAAGTAGCTTCAGCATTAGGTTACCCAATGAAATTGGCTGAAGGTTGGCAAGGGAACAATCCCTGTAATAATTGGGTTCTTATTTCTTGTGATATGAATGGGAAAGTTAGTGTGATCAATTTCGGGAAGATGAACTGGACGGGGACAATTTCGCCTGCCATTGCTAATCTTACTGCATTGAAGAGGGTGAATTTGAATGACAATAAGCTTGTTGGTCCGATCCCCTCCAGTTTGACTAGTTTGGCTCAGTTACAGTATCTCGACGTGTCCAATAATGATCTTTCGGGGAAATTACCAAATTTTTCTCCTGGGGTTAGTTTAAAATATTCTGGTAATCCAAATATTGGCAAAGACATTCCCATCCCTTCGCCCCCTGGAGCTGCTGGAGGAGGAGGAAAGTCTTCACCTGGCGGCTCTGCTGCAGGTGGAGCTACTCACACTGCATCATCTTCAAAGCCATGGGTGATTGCAGGTATAGTTATTGCTATTTTGTTCGTTATATCTGTGTTAGTATTGTTAATATATGAATGCTATGTGAAGAAGAAAGCCACTGGGGGTAAAAAAGAGAAAGCAAAAGAGAAGGATTCATGGGGAAGTATGAAAAACTGCTTTGGTGCGAGTAATTTACCTACCCAAAGCAGTGATTCGAGTAGTGAAATCCAATTTTATGATGGTGGAAATGTTGCTATTCCAATCGAAGTTCTTCGTGAAGTGACTAGTAATTTCAGTGTAAATAACATCATAGGTAGGGGTGGTTTTGGAATTGTCTACAGAGGAAGACTTCCTGATGGGACAGAAATTGCGGTGAAAAGAATGGAGTCGGGGGTGTCTAGTTCAAAGGGGTTATATGAATTCAAGGCTGAAATAGAAGTTCTAACAAAAGTGAGACACAGGCATTTGGTTGCATTACATGGTTTTTGCATCAATGACAATGAAAGGCTTTTGGTATATGAATATATGCCAAAGGGTACATTGGGGCAGCATTTATTCGCGTGGAATGAGATGGGGGGGTTTCCACTTACGTGGAAGCAGAGAGTTAGCATAGCATTGGACGTTGCCAGAGGGGTTGAATATCTACATAGCTTAGCGCAACAAAGTTTCATTCATAGGGATTTGAAGCCTTCTAATATACTTCTTGATAATGATATGAGAGCCAAGGTTTCTGATTTTGGTTTGGTTAAGAGTGCTCCTACTGGCGGCAAGTACTCTTTGGAAACTCGCTTGGCTGGAACTTTTGGATATCTCGCACCAGAATATGCAGGTAATGTGTGAATCCATATTTTTAGTTTTTTAAGCTTGCATTATCAGAGATATTTATATGTCTTATTTTCATGTTCATTACACTTCTACGTCTATTTTAGAGGCATGCATTCGTATAATGCACATAATTTGCAATAATGCGTTCCTCTAGCTAAATATGTAAGCTATACCATTATCTGTTTGAAGCTTTGCTACCTTCTTCTCTATGTCACTATCTATTTGCTTGATGCATCAAAGTACAAGAGAAAATCTAGAGAAACAAATTTTCTTTTGCACCATTATGGTTGCTGGATTTTGAAATAATTGTTGATTGATTCTGCTATCCAAGTTATGAATTTGGATAAAGAGAGGAACATGCGGAGAAGATTAATGCGTGCTCCTGACCTGATGTGATTCTGCTTTTGGTACATGTACCCTACCTCGATTATAGGAAACAAGGGTTTGTTGTTATTTTTGTTGTTGTTGTTTGTTGTTTGTAACTTTGAATGTTTGCTATTAGTCTATTACTGAAGCAATCTTAAATCTTATAACAGCTACAGGAAGAGTAACCACAAAAGTTGATATATTCGCGTATGGGGTTGTGTTAATGGAGACAATTACGGGAAGAAAAGCTCTAGATGAATCTTTACCGGAGGATCAAAGTCATCTTGTCACTTGGTTTCGGAAACAGACGATTAACAGAGAAAATATCAGAAACTTTATAGATCCCAACTTGGACCCTGACGAAGAAACCCTCGACAGCATCTACAAAGTGACAGAATTAGCAGGCCATTGCACTGCTCGTGAGCAGTCTAATAGGCCAGATATGGGACACGTGGTCAACGTTTTGTCACCTATGGTACAACAGTGGAAACCTAGCTTCCCTGAGGAGGAAAACAGCTTTGGGATTGATCTCCATACGAGCCTGCCTCAAGCTTTGCAAAGATGGAAAGCTAATGAAAGCATGACAACCAACCAATTCTATGCTACTAATATTTCTGTATCTACAAGCACTCCTGGGGAGCCTTCTAACTTCCCAAGATCATTTGGTTCAAATGATGCAAGATAACCAGAAAAAAAAGGTCCATCACCGGGGAACCCAGATTTCCTGTGTACTTTAACACACCCAGTACCACTATTGATCCAACGGCTCATAGTTATTTAGGACCGACATCGTAATAATGTTAACCAGACATGTGAACTGTTAGATCAATTGTGTTACAGGGTGTGATACATAAAGTGGTATAGGAGATCTGGACTCCATCTCATTATTGTTTCTACAGTCTCTTTACAATAACTATCATTCAGAATTACATAACCCCAATCTCTGTTTCTGTATATGTTTAGCTGATTCAATTCTTCCATGTGTATAGAACAGAATGATTGCTACTTTTTATGCTAAGAATTGGGGAAGACACTACAATTCTTCCTTGGCTCATTTCCGTTTGGTTTTTTCCCCATTTAAATGTTCAGATCAAGTTATGTCAATAATTGCCAATTATCACTCGGGCTTTGAAGGTGAAGATGATCATAAGGCGACACCATTACAAAGTTATCCCAGGTTTGGTTAACTTAAACGATAATTAGGTACATGATTATAGTCCTGATTTGGAATGGTGTAGCTCAATTAGTTGGTCCCATAAACTATTTCAAGACAAAAAGTTAGACGACTGAAATCAATGAACATGTAAAATGACTACACATTTGCTCCTGTCATTTGATTTGTTCCTTTTCCACTTAATAACCAGTATTCGGTACTGATGTTATGTTTCATCCACACCACAAAGAAAGTAACACCAAGTTCTGAAAATGCCGAATTTTATTGCAAATTTTGGTAATTATCAATCAGGAATGAAGTTACAAAGGATCTGATCATACAACATTACATTAAAGTTGATGAACAATGATTAGGTACAGTAGTAAAAGCACCTTATGTCTTCTCGTCGTCGTTTCTTGGCACCTTCAATCTCTGTGACTTTACAAGGGACGTTTCTTGGCACCTTCGATCTGTGTGACTTTACAAAGGACACAAACTCTGTTTTCATCCGTTTTACTTTTTCAAAGGTCACTTTTACCATTATACATATTTTATTTAAAAAATACCACTATAGTTTGGAAAATGTTTCATTCTGACCCCAAATTCATGCCTAAATCCATTGATCAATCCGTGTCTCAATTTGTAATTTTGGGGTCAAAATGATACATTTTCCAAACTACAATTGTATTTTTAAGAAAAAAAAAGTATAATGGTAAAAGTGAAATACTTGAAAGAACAATGAAAACGAAGATTGGCCCAAAAAGAATGATTTTCTTTTCAGCACAAGAAGTACTTCTCCACCAAGGTGTGAATCTACCGGTCAATCTCTGTCTAGTTTTCAAAGAAGAAGTTGTAAAAGAGACACAATCTCTATAACAATCTCAGTTGACCATTGGCTAGGTGAAGCAGCAAGGTCGTGTTACATATCCAGTAAAGGAATTCAGAACAATATAAACTCTTGCTAAAAGGCTCTTCTAGAATATGTAACCAATAATTATTTCACACACTTGACACGCAGTTGGTAACCGGTTGAACAATCCTTCACTAGGTCAAATAGGCAACATAACCCGTATGCAATCTTTCATTACTGAGTCCCAAACTAAAACAAAACGGAATTCCGATGCCTATTCCTGATTGAGAAAATGCAATCTTTCATTTCTGAGTCCCAAACTAAAAGTAACAGAACGGAAATCCGATGCCTATTCCTGATTGAGAAAATGCAATCCATTCAACAAAGTCTTGTAAGTCTTCTCATTCATCAAACTATCTTTCTTTCTATACAACTCAAGAAGTTCAAAAGCATAATCACCCCTTCCATCTCTGCACAACTCTTCCAATAGAGTTTTGTAAGTCAACAAATCTGGAGACATACACAGACTCATCATATTAAGAACAATATCACCTGCCTCTTGAAACCTCCGTTCCATAGCAAGACTACAAATCAAAATCATATAACTACTCCGCTTCGGCACCAAACCCTTTTCCCTCATCTCCTTGAAGAACCCCAATCCCTCATCCACCCTTCCTTTCTCACACAATCCGCTAATCAAATAACTATATGTATACCCATTCGGCTCAATGCCATATAAACAATTCATTTCGCGAAAAATTCTGATAGCTTCATCAACTTCAAGGCATTTTGCGAACGCTTTGATTATCATATTCGAAACAAATCCATCAGGAACAACCCCTGAAGCTTTCATTTGTCTGGCTAATGATCTAACACCGCGTAAATACACATAACATACAGGCAATTTGTGGAACTTGTTAAGGAGGGCATTGAACAATAATGTATAGGTTTCAAGATCAGGCTTGGCGTTTTCGGTTTTCTGCATTTTATTGTAAATATCGAATGCGCGATTGAACATAAATTTACGGCCACAGCAAAATTTAATCATGGAATTGTAAAGAGGGACAGAGCCGGGGCAAGCCCCGGCGTACACTTCCTCGATTAAGATTTCGGCGTGGCGGTAACGCTTACCGGAGATGGTGATTTCGAGCATTGTGAAGTAGGTAAGGTGGGTGTGCTTGTAGCCGCGTTGTTGGGCGGTCCAGCGGAAGATGTCGAGAGCGAGGTCCGGGTCGGATTGGGCGCTGAGTGCTTCTTCAACGTCGGATGGGGTGAATCCGGGTTTGAGATTGGTAATCCACGTTTCGAATTGTTTGTCAAGTGGGGTTCTTGTTTTAGGGTTAGGGTAGGGGTCTCCTGGTGGTTGTGTTGGCGGTGGTGGGATGAGGGTGGTAGTGGTGGTGGTATTTGAGGTTTCTGGTGAGTACTGGAGGTGGGCGGCGGAAATGAAGGTAGAGCGACGAGAAAAAATGTTTCTGAGAGTGGCGGCGAAGGACCGGTGGAAGATTAGGGCCGCCATTGTCGGGACTGACACAGTTGTGCTACTGAGCTTTTCGGTAGACGAACCGGAGCTGGACTGGACCGGTTGTTACTCATTTGTAGCAGGCTCGTAACCAGCCCAATGAAGACAAGCCAGTTGGGATGATAAAGTGATGTACATCACAAAGCCTTAATTAATTAAACGCTTCTTTGTTGAAGTATTTGTTAAATTATGATACTCCCTCCGTCCCAGCCCAAAAGGACAAAATCAATCTCGCACGTAAATTAAGAAAAGTGATGTAGAAAAGAGAAAAAGTTTAAATGTTGTGAGTATGAAAAATTAAATAGGAGGAAGAATGAGTGGGAGGAATAGTTAGGAGAGAGAATGTTGTGAGTGTAAAAGTAAAGTAGGAGAGAGAATGAGTGAGTGGAATAGTAATAAAAACTTTCCTTTTTGAAACTGTGCCTTTTTAAATAGGACACCCAAAAAGAAAATTTGTGTCTTTTCAGCCGGGACGGAGGGAGTATTTATTAGTTGTGAATTCGGTAAATTTTAAAAAAATAAATTAAATAGAATAACTTATAAGGTTATTTTAGGGGAAATGAGTATTAGATTGATCTTAATGTCTTTCTTTATTTTTATTTTTTAAACAGTTGTTTGAAAAGAAAAAAAAAAGTAAAATGAAAAGAATGAATACTCCTTTGTCCTAAAAAAATCACATTTGTCAACATTTTTAGAAAATGTGTTTTATTTATGTATATATTATTTAGGGTTTTGTTAGGATATCCATAGTAGGAGTATCCTAACAAGTGACCCAATATTTTTGGACAAAAATGTTTCTCATTTCACAAAGAAAGAATATATATGATGGGGGTTAAATTGTAATTTCCAAAAAAATAAAAGCCTCACTTTCTCTCGCTACTTGCCTCTCTCTCTCTCTCTCTCTCTCTCTCTCTCTCTCTCTCTCTCTCTACTTTCTCAAGCCGGTGACTCTGTCCTCCCAGATTCCGGCGACCTCTGCCCTCCCCAGATTTTGGCGACTCATCCCCTTCAATCCATCTGACCCCATCCAACTCACACAGTGGCGGCGTCTTCCACCCCACCGATGACGACCCCTCCCCCACTCCGACCACTCTCTTCCAGATCTACCTTCTCCGCCCCCTATCAACCCTTCCCCAACTTCGGCAACACACCTCCTCCCCTTCGTCTGCAAGTGATGTCGCCGGCGTACGTCGGAGGAGGAATGGAGAGATCGGCGTACGAGAGAGAGAGAACGACGCTTTCTGTAAAAAAAAAAAAATAGGTTATTGGAAATTACAATTTAACTCCCATCATATATATCCTTGCTTTGTGGAATGAGAGACATTTTTGTCCAAAAATATTGGGCCACTTGTTAGGATACTCCTACTATGGATATCCTAACAAAACCCTCATATAAAAGTCAAATTACTTTAAAATTATTTTTTAAACAAAAAATAAAAGGGTTAATGACAATTTAGGGCCTGTAGTATAGGGGCGGTACCACATTGGGGCCTGAAGTCATAAAACTATCAATTTGGGGCTCGAATTTATAATTTTGATCAATTTGGAGCTTTTTGACGGAAAACGTTAAAAAAACTCGTTAAGTGACCATGTGCGAGGCATGTGATATTCAGTGAGGGCATTTTGGTCATTTCGCGTTCAGCCCAGACTTCAGGCCCTAAATTGTCATTTTTCCTATAAAATAATAAATAAAAATATTTAGTTTTTTTATTTTACAAAAAATAATTAGTAAATTATCCAATTTATAAAATATTTTTTGAAACATTAATAAATTATTTTAGTAGCATTATTATATATAAACTAAAGCTAAATATTTTATTTTTTAAGGAATATATATTTATTTCATTGATTTTAAAATAATCATATAGAAATACAATTTTATATAATGAAAAAGAAAAATTATAAAATAAAAATATTTTTTATCCCCTCAAAAATCCACCTTCTCCGGCCACCAAATCGTCCTCCACACCCCCATTAATCCCGGCACCAAGCCATCTCCTCCATTTCCGCCGCCTTCAACCACTGTCTTCTCCAATCTCTCCGCATCTCCACCACCCATTTCAAATCCCTCCGCCTCTTCTCCTCCGAACTCAGCTCATCTTCCTCTACTTTTTGATTTCATCACCGGCAATTCCACCCTACCCCCATCAGTACAACAGCCACCACAAAGCCCCAATTGAATAACCAAAACAAACTGAATCATCAAGTCTAACCGAACCAAATCAAGACCCAAACTCACTCAATTCCAAATACAAGCAAGATAGAAATCAAATATCATAGTCAAAACCCATCTTGACCAAAACCAAATTTGGATATTTTACTTAAACTCGCCAGAAAAAAATGGCCGATTCTCTCCCACATTGTTATTCCGTCGATATCATACTTAAACCCTCGGCCATACCCTACCAAAACAGAAATCTGTTAAACCATTCCGACCATGTGGGAAATTGATTGGGGTAGAGCCGTAGAAAAGAAAAATTAATTGAGGGTTTGAAAAGATTTGACAATGGCCCAGGAGCCAGGGACATTTTGGGATTGTTGTTGAAAGCTTGATTCTTGGCAAGCTGGCCGGAAATAGAGAATCAATTCTTGTAATTGGTGGTGGGGGCGGTGGTGCTCAGGGTAGAAATTTGTGGGTGATTGTTGGGTGTGTAGCTGGTGGAGTTTTGTTGATGGTGTTGCTGAGTGTATTGGTTGCGTGGGTGAGAAGGTGGGTTGGCCGGAGGAGGAGAGTTAGAATGGAGATGGCGGCGGCGTTGATTTGGAGAATGGAGAAGGTGGGGTTTTGTTGATGTTGTGTTGCTGAGTTTTAATTTTTGGGTAAATATTTTTTGAAGAGAGAGAGAGAGAGAGAGAGAATGTCAATTTAGGGTCTGAAGTCTGGGCTGAACGCGAAATGACCAAAATGCCCTCACTGAATGTCACATGCCTCGCACATGGTCACTTAACGGCCTTTTTTAACGTTTTTCGTCAAAAAGCCCCAAATTGATCAAAATTGTAAATTCGGGGCCCAAATTGATAGTTTTACGACTTCAGGCCCCAATATGGTACCGCCCCTATACTACAGGCCCTAAATTGTCATTAACCCAAAATAAAACTTAAACAAACAAAAAGGGCCCTTGTAAGCTGGAATGAGGGTCTGTCATTAACTAGTAAGTGATATACAAAATGAAAAATATAGCAGCTTCTTTCAATAAAATTAACAAAAATAAAAACCCAATTCTCATGAGGGAGGGAGCACTATTACTAAAACACCAAGCGATTTCAAGAATCCATATCATCTTTGTCAATACGTCATTCATAGAATACAACGTTAAACACTACATCTTTCAACGTTCATCTTCTCAACTTAAGTTACAACGAACTTTTCAATATTTCTCACCATGATTCTCATAAATCATAAGAGACAACTTATCCATTGTGTAAACGCTAGAAGTGGCGTATCCACAACTAGTTTATACAATCGTTACAACATCTTTGATGTCATGGGTCAATCAACTATTTAACATGAGTATCAAACTTGTTCACCAAATTTGAGCTTGATCCAATGGTTAACGAAGTGGGAAATAAAAATTTTCCACAGCTAGTAATTGAAAAATTGTGCTGAAAATTTCCTTCTTTTCCTCCGTCTCCATCACTTTTCATCCCTCTGCCGTAGCAACCACGCCACGAGCTTTTCTCAATCTGCAATCCTTTCTCAATAGGATAATTAGTGTTAAGATTGTTGAACAAAATCTTAAATTATGAGCACAATAATAAAGGATTACAATAAAATTGGAATACAATTTACAATACAAAATAGAAAATGAAAAGAGAAAAGAGAAAACCGTATGTAAGTCATCTCGATTCACTTGTGTTCGAGCCGTGTCATACCTTAAGACTAATTCTTCCCCCTCTCTAATAGCGCTCGAGGCTTACACGGGCGTTAGTCTCCCATGATAGAACAGACGAACTGGGTGCAACTCCGCACTTGAGCCTCTCGGTGAATTGTATGTATGCTTAAACTAAATCACCAACTAGAACTTTAAAGAAAGAGACCAAAAGATTTTTTTTACAAGAGAATCCTAAGCACTATAGTTACAACATGAGACTCTCTTAACATTTTTCTATCTTCTAACTTTTTCTTCCTAGCCAAGAAAAAGAGACAACACAAATATAAACATGTAGGAAAGTAAGGATTAATTGACATTAATCTTGAATAATTAACCTCTCACATTATGACTTTGGTGGTTACATATTCTCTACCTTTATGAGAGAATTCACTACAAGAATAAGGGGTATTCAATACAATATTCAACCCACTTTATTCTTGTAACAATCAACCCAAATTTAAAGTAACCAAATTCCTTTATGGGGAATTGTAATATGAGGTTAAAGATACACATAACCAAAGGTAACACTTTGAATTTAATTTCATTAAGGTCCGTTTGGATACATTGATTTTGAATTCAATAAATATTCAAATTCTATAGAATTTAAATAACTTAGAATTTGCTTTCAAAATCATAGCATTTTCATTGTTTGGAAAATGTGTGGAATTCAATTGTAATTATACATTATACATAAAATAAAAGTTCAATAATAAGTCAAATATCTAGTTTAGTCTAGTGGTATATGGTTGTTAGTTATTATAATTAACAAGAGTTCAAACCTTGCTAACAACAAAAGTATAAAAATTTATATTTTTTAAAATAAATAGTATATAGTGGTGGTGGTTAACGGCGGCGGTAGGTGGCAGCCGGCGGAGTTAGTTGGAGGCGGTGAATTTCGAAAGCGACAGTGGTGGCGGAGAGTGGCCGGAGGCGATGGCGGGCGGCTGTGGGCGGTTTTCGGCGGGCGACGGTGGCGGTTTTCGACGGTGGCGGCGGCGGTGGTCAGCGGTTTCCAGCGGCGACGGGAGGTGGCACAAATGGTGGTGATTGAAAGTTGTTGTGGTGGTGGTAAAAAGAATGTCAGTTGTTATTAATTGATCAAAATTTAGAATTTAAATTATTAGGATTTAAGAAGAAATTAGTTTTGTGGAATTGAATGATTTAGAATTCCAACATAATTTCAATTACAAATTTTAGTTATGTTCCCAAACAATATAATTGGGTTTGGAGGCCCCAATTCCAATTTCAAGCTATGAAATTGGGGTATCCAAACATACCCTAAGAGAAAATCAATTTCTCATTCAAATTAATGACTAGTTTTTCCAACAAATGACATCACCGTAGAGATGAGGGATAACGCTAAAAGGATAAGGGGTATTGTTTTTACGAGAGAGGAGTGGCGTTGCTGGACGGAGATCAAGGGAGAAGCATCGCGAAAGAAGGATTTAATTGGACCTGGTTCAAATCAAAGGATCAATAGTTAGATCTAGGTAAGAGAGGGGAGTTATCGGAGATGATAGAGTAGAGAGGGGGAGAAGCTTCAAAGGAGAAAAATATTTGCTATGTCACTGATCATGCTGGCCTAGATTTGGTGTGGAAGGAAGGGAGAATATGAGTGAAAAGGCGCATGTATTCGAGGATGGAGGTTGTGGACGAGTTAGTTGGTCTCTGCCTCTCTAGTCGCCGGTGGGGATGGCTGACGTTGGGGTGTTCCCATGAAGAAGAGGAAGAGAGAGAGAGAGAGAGAGTAGAGAGTTCTAAAGCGGGGCGGAGCCGGGAATTGGGCGAGGGGGCAAGATTACACGGGGTTCGGGCGGCGTCCTCGCATTCGGGTCGGACAAGTAAAAAATGGGTCGGATCCATGAAATACAATGTATTTTAGTTAACAAAAATGATAAAAGTAAATAATTCAAAGAACGATTGAAATAATGTTGAAGTATTTAACGCAAACAATTTATTAAAATATATTACTCGTACAAAAAAGAAATTCAAATTTGCTAATTAAACTTGGGATAATAGGAAGAAAGACCAAAAACAAAAAAAATGGGAAAAGCCTAACGAATTAATTAAGATTGAAAAAATGTGAGGAAATTAGGAGAAAGAGAAAAACAAAACTGTTAAGAGAAAGAATAGCAAAGATGGAAGACAAAATTAATTGAAAATGTAGGCAGCAGGGTTCGAACATGGATTTGAAAGGAAACACCAAAAGCTTTAACTTCACCCCTTCTACCGTTGAACCACACCACTCACTGGTGTTAATCTTGAAGTTAATTATATATATACATATATAACAAAAATATGGTGGGGGCAAAAAAAAAAATTTCCACTGCATTTTCGCTGCTGGGGGGCGAGTGCCCCCACCTCGCCACCCCTTGGATCCGCCCCTGTTCTAAAGAGAGAAATTTTCAAAATGAAACACGCATTGCTTGTTTTTCTCTTTTATTGGAATAACAGAGGTAGTTTCGGGTTTTCACTATTATATTTAATGAACCAGGGCCTTTAGAGGAATAAATATTGACCTATGTGGATCTGACGGGAATAAAAAATGTATGTCCTCCTTAAGAATTACTTTAGATTTGAAGACTTTTTTGGAAATTAATCCTATTTATTTTGGGTGCAACAAATAGAAGAGGTGTAAGAGAGTAGTTGGGCTAGAAATAGAAGGATATAACCAGGAAGCGGTTCTTCCGAATTGTGCCGGCTCAAACGGCTATTTGGCGCAGGCACATTTAATTAGGTAGTTGAATAAACAAGACGATGCCATTGTCACCCACCCACATTTTGGAATTCAAGTATTGAACTGTACGTAGCATTTTTGAGAGCATTGACCTTTTCAGGTTCTCTCTCTCAAAAGAACTACAAAGAGCATAAAGAAAAAGGAAAAAAAAAAAAGGAAATATAAGATTCTGGAGGCATGTACATGCACTATGGGTTCAATTCTTGATGAAAGTAATTTGCTTTCTTCTGGGGTTGGACCTTGTATGTGATATTAGTTGACATGTTCTCATATCCTGTGTCATTCGAGTACATTCCGCGATTTACTCCCGTCAGTCACTGAGAGACCGGTGGCTGGTGATCCAGGACTTAGTTCGACAAAACTGGAAACCTGAGTATTAAAAAAAAAAAGGAACCCAACTTTAAAAGAAGACAAATATACCCCTGGCATCCACCCTTCTCAACAAAATCAATCCCCTTTATCTTTCCACTTTTTACTCTCTCCCCCCTTATCTTCTTCATCACAACTTCACTTCAGTTTTTTCATTTATCCATTTTTTTTTACATTTTGTAAATTTTTTATTTAAAAAAAAAAAAAAACCACCGTAGCAAACATCAGTTGTTGTAGTTCGTCCTTCCCTCCCTCTCACTTTTTTTGATTCTCTGTGTATCATCTTTATTTCATTTCTCTTTTGCCTTTTCTTCACCATAAAAGTAGCTAGATATGTGGTCTCCCGTTTAAAAGGTATGGGGTAATTATTAATTTATGCACTGCGTGTATAGAACATGTTCGTGTTATATTATTATAGAAATGCTAGGGACATAAAATAAATTTACAAAAAGACGAATATAAAAAGAGATGTCGATATTTTATTGGTTGTATTAATTGTGAATCCGTCATATTTTAATTAAAAACACCGTAAACTAAATTTTGTAACACGTTTTTATAACTTTATTGTTTTCCTATTTTATTAGTACTATTAGTTACACCACTTCTTTTATAAATTGATGATACAGTAATAATATTCTCTTAATTAGTTGTGATCTGACAGAAAGAGACGTTAAACGAAATCTAATCTGAACATAAGAGCAATTAACATGACCTACACCACTAGGACAAATCAAACGCATCATGTCATGTTAGTATATGTTGATAACATTAATTAAATGTATGCCGTATGTATTAACACTAATAATAAAATAAAGGGGGCAAAAAGCAAATACCACTAATTAATTACTTCATCAACACCTCTATAAATTACACATTTTTCTCATTATTCCTGTATAAACTATACATTTTTTAAAATGAAAATATTTTATTACTTTTATATTAATGAGATTCACATGTCATACTAACAGCAACAATTCAATTATTATTTTTTATCCCACTTTCTCTTTCCGAGCTCATTTTTCATACTCACAACACCTATACTCCAATACAATTTTTCTTAATTTTTATACAAACAATAACTAAAAGATTGTAGTGGGACGGAGGACTAGAGTAATTATTAAAGTAAGTTAGTTTGCCTTTCCCCATAAATTATTTTCCGTATTGACGGGAGAAAGTGTTGGTTAGCCTCGTTTGAAAGTTTCACATTTAAGATGCCATCGTGCTTACCCCGGAAGACACTCCCCCAAACCAATCCTTTCTCAGCAAGCCTCTTATAAAATAAAGTGATAACATACTATATGCTCTCATTTATTTATATTGCCCAAATTTTATATTTTTAATTGTTCCATTTTGTTACTTTAAGGTCTGTTTGGATACATTGATTTTGAATTCAATAAATTTTCAAATTCTATAGAATTTAAATAACTTAGAATTTGCTTTCAAAATCATAGCATTTTCATTGTTTGAATAATGTGTGGAATTCAATTGTAATTATACATTATACATAAAATAAAAGTTCAATAATAAGTCAAATATCTAGTTTAGTCTAATGATATATGGTTGTAAGTTATTATAATTAACAAGGGTTCAAACCTTGCTAACAACAAAAGTATAAAAATTTTATATTTTTAAAAATAAATAGTATATAGTGGTGGTGGTTAACGGCGAAGGTAGTTGGAGGCGGTGATTTTCGAAAGCGGCAGTGGTGGCGGAGAGTGGCCGGAGGCGGTTGCCGGCGATGGCGGCCGGTGGGGCACTTTTCGGCAGCGGCGGCCGACGGTGGACGATTTTCGGCGGTGGCAGCGGTGGTCGCCGGTTTCTGGCAGCGGCGGGAGGTGGCACAAATGGTGGTGATTGAAAGTTGTTGTGGTGGTGGTAAAAAGAATGTGAGCTGTTATTAATTGATCAAAATTTAGAATTTAAATTATTAGGATTTAAGATGGAATTAGTTTTATGTAATTGAGTGATTTAGAATTTCAACACAATTCCAATTTCAAATTTTAGTTATGTTCTCAAACAATGAATTGATTTTGGAGGCCCCAATTCCAATTTCAAGCTATGAAATTAGGGTATACAAACATACCCTAAAACTAAATACAAGTCAGCAACATATTTTTTTTTCATTATCCCCTATGTAAAGTGACTTCTAATAATTTTTAATTGATTTTGATAATGTATATCGAGTTGGTCTTACAAAAAATGCATTTTTTTTCTAAGCTTAGAAAAAACGTGTTTTACACTGGCACTTAATAACACTAACACCGGCACTTTTTTACACTGGCACTTTATTATACATGTACTGACACTTTTATACATTGGCACTTAATATACATGCACTGACACTTTTTTACACTGGCACTTTGTTACACTAACACTGACACTTTTTACACTGGTACTTAATATACATTCACTGACACTTTTTTATACCGGCACTTTGTTACACTAACACTGGCTCTTTGTTAAACTGGCATTGCCGCTTTTTACACTGGCACTTTGTTACACATGCTCTAGCACTTTGTTTACACTTGCACTTTGTTAAACTGGTACTGACACTTTTTTGCACTGGCACATTGTTACACATGCTCTAGCACTTTGTTTACACTTGCACTTTGTTAAATTGGTACTGACACTTTTTTACACTGCACTTTGTTACACATGCAATGACACTTTGTCACACTGGCACTATGTTAAACTGGCACTAACGAAAAAAACAAAACACGTTTTTTCTAAGTACCAAAATTTTTCCTGAGATTTTGGCATGTATTTCGTACGTTTAAGGATATAAATGATAATGCACGACTTAAACAAACAATATTACATTTTCTTAATCGGAAAATAAATAGTGATCAACATAAATAAGACGGAAGGAGTAATACCGTAAATGTAAGTCTTATGAAAAACTAATTTTTTTAGACACGTAAGAAAAACTAGTTTTAAAACCGTTATGAAAAACTAATTTTTTTATACACATAAGAAAAACTAGTTTTAAAACCGCATGGTGACATTTTCGTAATTAACTGTAACTTCTTTTAAAATGCGCGGTGACATTTTTGAAATTAACTGTCACTTTTTCAAACAATAATAGTGTTTTTCAGTTCAAGATCTACTGTAAAATTGTGTCAGTTGTGATTTTTCTAGTGTAAGTGTTATTGTTAAATAATACAACAATGTTAGTGTTAAAAAAGTGTAATGTGCAGTGATAAAAAGTGTCAGTGTAGTTTAAAAAAATGTGTCAGAGGTGTTAATAAATTTCAGCTATTTACGAATTTTTTACCGTGCATTTTAAAAAAAAGTTTAAGCTATTTACATAAATGTTATCGTGTGTTTTTTAAGAAGTTTCAGTTAATTATGAAAATGTCACCGTCCGTTTTTAAAAACTAGTTTTTCCAAATTAACTGAAAAAACTGATTTTTTTTCTAAATTTTTGACCTACTGTAATATCTATAATACAATAGAGCTCCAGGTAACCGCCAATTGACTTACACATAAAGAGGGGCTGAGATTAATTCTTAGCTTTCCGATTCAACGGCCTGTACCACTTTGTCCTCCACGATCTCCTCTCCAAGTTCTTTCAACGCAATTCCTTTTCCTCCTTAGTTTCAGTTTTGAACGATCACATCTTCTCCACCAACCACAACAATTTCCCCTCAATTCCGAATCCTTCTTCTTCTCCCATTGAATCGAACAAATCCTTTCCCAACTCCGAAATTCATCGCCTCCCACCCCAATCGTCACCTATTCTCCTCCATTTTCTCCTCCACCGCCGCCGCCGCACCAACAGCTAATCTCTCTCCGTCGCATCGTCTTCACCGGGGCACCGCGCAGGGACGATCGCCCCATTGGCAGCCATGCGGTTTGCGGCCGGTTTGTGGGCGATTTACGGTCGAATTGCGGACGGATTGCGGCGGTCCCATAGCAGTTCACGGCAGTTGGGTTCTAAGGGTTTCGCAAACCCAACCTACCGTTGTTTATCTTTTCCGCCAAACTTAGCACTGGAAGAGGCCAGGATCAGACCGTCGAGATCTTCAGGGACGCCCCCTCTCACCTTCGCTCTACCATCTCCTCCCAATTCTGCGAGAATGCCCACAGTTTTCCCCTCGACTCCCCTCTCTATGTGTCTCTTTTCTTTCTCCCACCGCTCTCCTCCCCCTTCTCGGTAATGGCTTCCTCTACATACCATTCTCTCGATTATTACGGTCGATATAATGATGTTTAATCAATCCATTATACCTTTAATGGTTTTGTGTATTCAAAATTTGGGAAATTTTTGATTTTGTAGTGATGATGGCGATGAGTTCATCAAGCAAAGAAGACAAATTGGGGATGGATAACGCTAAATATGTGCAATATACACCTGAGCATGTCGAAGCTTTGGAAAGGCTATATCACGACTGCCCTAAACCAAGTTCCCTTCGTCAGCAACAGCTTATTCCTTTTTCATTTTTTATCTGGAAAAATTATGATTTTTCTCTATTAATATGTATTTCTTGATAAGATTAGTTATTAATTGCAAATTTCATGTCTTTTCTCCATAAAAATCGTGTTTTGGATGCACGTTCTTTGATTGCAGATGTAGGGAAAAGCAGCGGAAGGAGACATATCGACTCCAAGCTGTAAATAGAAAGCTATCAGAGATGAACAACCTGTTAATGGAGGAGAATGATAGTTTTTTGCTTCATCTTGGGATGGGATTACATGGGGTTGTACTATATCCATGACCAATTCTTCTATATATACATTGAGCAATAATCCCATGATAAACTCTGATAAGCAGTTCCTTATGAGTGATTGTTGTTAGTTTATATTTTTCTAGGGCTGGCGGAGGAATCAAAGTGAGGCAATCCCACTGGTGAAGTGACCTTTGGTTGCATTTTTTTCTTCATGTTTTATTACTGTGATATATTCAATTTTTCTTTTTTTGCAGAAGTGGTGGCTGGTGTACATATTTATTAAGGCACAGTTCAGTATGACGTTGATAGTCAATCTCTATTCACTCCCCCCAACCCCAGGTGACTTTTTCCGATTTCACAATTTTGTCATCAATTAGTTCATTAAACCTTAGCACCGTTCACTCAATTCATTAGTCACTCAAATTGTGGTTGTTACATAATTTTTTTTGATTAGTGTAGATAAATATTATTTGGTTAAATTTCATTGAGAAATTGATTTGGAACTTTGGAATAAGATTATTGGTTACTCACTATACAACACAATCCTTTCCTTTTAATTTAAGGTGTAGATAAATATAATTTGGTAATGACTAGCTGATTTTTTCTAATGCGCGTGTGGGGTAGGGGGTTATTAATTTAAGCTCCTTAGTTCACTTATTTTTTAAATCCTTAGTTTTTTTTTCTGGTATACTATTTTATTCTTTTGGGTGATTAGATCAATATTTTAACTGTTACGCATTCTTAAAGCCAAAACTTAACATGAAAGCTGAGATAATTTATGTTGACTGGAACATTTGGTCGGCACTATTTATGCTTTATACAAATTTATTCAGTTGAAGTAAGTGCAACTTACTTATAATTTCATTAGTCGAATTTTAATAATATCCATTGAAAGTGGCTAATATCCATTGAAAGTGGCTGCAAAAGGGTGGGAAAAAGAGAAGGGGATCCAAGTTTGATATCGGACGCAATTTAAAATGGAAACAGGGATTGCATGGACAAGGGTGGTTTGCAAAGGAAAATGGAAATTTGTGTGGGCGTATATTGGAGAGGATGGGTTTTGTAAAGGCTGTGAAAAAAATGGTCACAGTCGTTCTTGATACACTGGCCTTTTCTTAGGCTGCTCACGAGGGACGGAGGAGATGTGGCTTTTAGTCCAGTAATTTCAATGGTTATTGTAGACAAATCCAATGAATTGAGATTGGGGACAACTAAATGATTATGGTGCAACAGTCTATTTAGTCCCGTAATTTCAAATATAAGTGATGTCTGCTTTTATTTTTTTCATTTCAGCAAATCTTTATGCTGCTTTTCAAGTGCTTTCAATAATGAATTCAATTAGCCAAGATATGAAAATTATGCTTTCTGTCCTGTTTAATTTTAAAATGAATATTCAGTTTTTTGTTTCATCAAAAACAAAAAAGAATATCGATTTCTCGGAGGAAGTACTACCTATTTTTTTAAGATGAGAACATAGGTATGTACGTGTGTTGGGAGGGGGGGGGGTTATGTGCATTGATTTGAATCTAATTGTCTGTAAACTTCCATTACTTCCTTGCAAGTGTTAATTTTTAAATGTTGATTTTGATGTGTGTCCAGTGAAGCGGTTCAACATAAATTCAGATACATAGCAAACTGGAAGACATGCAAAGTTTAGTTTTTTTTTTTCTTTTCTTCGTGTTCAAACTTTTGTGATTTGTTCTTAGAGTTGGGATGGATGAACTTCATACGATGGATATAAAAATGATTGTTGTTTAATTTTTTTATCCAATATCTCTTGATAGAGTTAGAAATGGATTGAGTTGAGAGTTATGAAAAAAAGAGTAATAGATAGGTGGGGGAAACGACCCATGCCTTGACACGGGTTTAGTACTTTTAAGAACTTTTATTAATTGTTGTGTAAATATTCTTGCAAATATGTTTGTGGTGGTGGTGTGAGCACCCCAACCCGGGACCTAACACGTGTCCCGAGCTAAGGGAGCGCAAACTAAGAAAATCCATTTAAATTTTTAAACATTTGTTTGCCTTTAAAAGAAAACCACTTTTCAAACTTCCAAATAAAATCAATTGATAATATCCCTACTTAAAGGAAATCCAACTACAACTTTAATAAACCGAAATCTAACCAATTACATTGGAAACCTTAATTAACCTTGTTTAACAAAAGAGTTTTCCATACAAATTACCAAAGAAGAATACTTAATAAATACTCCTAACAACCGACTCCTATACTTAACTTGTCAAGCCCCAAAAGCAAAAGTCCACAATGAAATCCCCGGCCTCACGGGTTCGGGTCACCTGTCTCGGAATCTAAAACAGTAAAGGGAGAGGGTGAGAATAAATCTCAATGAGCTATTATGATATGCAGCAAGATGCCAAACAAAGTGCAACACATAGCATGGTAGCACATAACACATTATGAAAACGGTAAACACCTTTCGTTACCTCATTTTACCTTTCCCGTCTGAACAATAAGTCGTACAACGTGGGAGTAAAACTCCACTCTTTGGTGAATTGCCTCCAGCACATTCACCTCTTATAGGACTCATACCCCAGAGATCCATATAAGAAAGGACACCTATATTAGAGTATCCAACAATAATATCGTCCCTCCTTACAACAATCGCAACAGGTCTGTAAAGCCTTTTGGGTCAATACAGTCGTTAGCACAGCCCCACTCCGTGGCCACAGAGTGGGGAAGGGTCAGATGACGAACCTTCAATCACTTATTGAACAAATCAATAATTGATTGAAATCCATCATACCCACCCGAACATAAACACGCTCAAGCACATAATAGATACTTGAGATAATCCACAAAACGGGATAACAATATAATAACATGGTAATGCATACTCATGTAATCAACACCATAGTGCAACAACCATATAATACACTATGCATTATAATATAACAACATGGTAAAGTATACTCATGCCAATCAACTCCATCAATGAATATAAATTCAAGTAAGGTATCCATATAACCACATAATCCACGCCGGGATACAATATAATCATATACCAAATAATCCACACCGGGATGCAATATAACCATATACCAAATAATTCACACTTGGGATACCACACAATAACTTGCCAATTAATCCATACTCAGGATGTTAAGGTATACACCAAATTCAACAATTCAACAAATTGGGATAATAATGTCACAAGGCGATACATGCTCATCTTCAATTAACGAAGTAGGGAAACTTATGGTTTCTACGCTATTTCTAACTAATCACCAAGGATAGGGGAACAAGTAAAGTCACCAAATACCATAAACCAATCCTACGAAGTCATTACTCAACCTTGAATAATCTTAATAAAAGTGCAAGACCTACTTCCCATGTTTGGACCACTTTCCGAACAATATTTAACTACTCCTACAATTCCATTTTGACCAAATAAAAGGTCATGGCCAAGCCAAGGTATCCTACTCTAACCTAGGTTAAAGAGGATCAATTCGTATCCGGGTTGCTTAGGTTCTACTAATTTATATCGGGTGGGAGTCACCATTTATAAGAGGTCAACAAACTTGCTAAACGATCCTAGTTTAAATTACGAAAATTTGGTTCAGGGTCTTGGGCGACCGCCCTTACACTTGGGCGACTGCCCAAGTGGACCTCAAGAGAATTTATGGTTTCTGCCAGTTTGGGCGACCGCCCTTAACCACTTGGGCGACCGCCCAAGTGGACCTCAAGGGAATTTGTACCTCCTGCCATGATGGGCGGCCGCCCAAGCCCCCATGGGCGACCACCCAAGCCTCCTCCAACCCCTTTTGCGTATTTTTAACCCTTTTTAGCCTAGTTCTTCTTTCCTCTACCATGGCTCGATCAAGAACACCCAAGAACACCCTCATCTTACCAAGTCCCATTCAAAACATATAAACTCACAACCAAGTAATCCTAGATCATTTATCTCTACCCATTCCACCCATTTCAAACCCTTCTAATGATCTTCCTTGAACCCTAACTTCAACAATGTTCATTTTCAAATCAATCAACTCCCATTTAGGTTTCCAAGCAAGAAATCAACATCATTAAGCCAAGAACAATAATCAAAGAACTCATGAACACATAGGAGAAAGGAATCATAATAACTCACATGGATTTTATAAGGAAAGATGAATCTGTCTAACTTGATGGCTTCCTCTAGGTGGTCCAACTTCAATGGTGCTCCTAGACTTGATTTTGGTGAAGAAATGCCTTGGATTCAAGCTTGGATGGAGGGAGCTTCAATGGAGGACTCTAAGCTTTCTCTAGGATGAATGGGATGAATGAAGGAGAAGGGAGGGGAAGGGAGTAAGAGGAGGTAAGGGGAGGTGACACATGGCAAGGGAGGAAGGAACTTCTACAAATTGGCCCCCCATGGGAATTTAGCCAAGGCTTTCACCCAACCCATTTTAATTAATTTAAATCTTTATCCCATTAATTCATCCTACTCATTTAACCTCCCTACACTATTTATCATTTTCCCATTTTTACTATTATTCATGTTTATTTATTTAATGTCCAATAATTTCATAAAAGATTCTAAATTTATTTCTCACCCAATTTATCCTAAATTTAGAATTTTAAAGACATAATTGAACACATAAAGCTAGCATAATTATTAAAAGCATATAATATAGTATTTAAAATTAGTGCCTAGGGTTGGGGTCGTTACACTCACTTCCCCTTAAAGAAAATTCGTCCCGAATTTGACTGTCGCTTACCCTAAGGTTCAAAAAGCACAGGTTACCTTTCACACATTCTAACTTAATATTTTCAATTAGACTTTTCAAGGGCAAGATTCTACTATACATTCTCACAACCCGAGTACTCTAGAACTTCACTTCCCAATTAGTCTCTTCACTTCTATGATTCTTCCCAAGATTTCTAATTTCATTAATAATACGATTTTACGACGCAACACCCCAAGAATACCATACAATTATTACTACCCGAATTTCCACGACCTCAAGAAAGTACAATTAAATAAAAGTATTACAACTTAAGTTACCAAATATATCACGATATTATATTTAAAACTTCAAATATTCTATAAGTTGATCCAAGTCGGTCTATAAGTCAAATCGCCAACCTTTTCTAAAACTTCAAATGGATTAACAAACTTTGGCGCTAAATTACCTTAGGACTAACTTTACTAATTCCATCCCAATAAATTGGAGATCGATAATATCTCCCTGAACTACGCCTCATACGATTTTATCTCAAAGCTAGAATGATACCTTTATTTACGCAAACTCGCTAAGGTTAATTAAACTTCTCAAGTTGAAGGGAAATCATCACACAAACATAACCTATTCTTCCAGAATTTGGGTAGTCTTCAAATCTCTTCCTTTCGACTAACTAAATCTTTCAACTCTTAGGATCGGTAACTAACCCCGGAAGGGAACTTCAAAAGATAAGATTCCACTTAAACCACACAAACAATTGTAACCACTCTTCGATAAATGATAAGAAAATTCCGCTTTACCTAAGTTAGCTTCCCCGGAACATACGCTATCACCTTCCCATTTTGTATAACACAACACCCTGATCTTCCGGTAATACATACTTAAAACTTCACAAGATCCTCACATCCACTAGGTAAGGTAAGGATCGGGTTCAAAGCTAACCTATTCTCCATTACTAACCACATGATTCATCCTTATTACATCCTACACCATTTATACGTCCTTTAGAGTCAACTAAAGCAACGACTCTACAATTCTTAAGAATTCCTTAAATTTCTTAGGTAACACTTGCCAACTCAAAGATCACTGACTAAATCCTCACAAGATCCATGGTAACATCCACGTTTAAGACTATAGAACCCAAAATTTTGAAAACTTCTCAAGCCAACTCACACTAGCTAAACTTTGCATACAAGTACTTCTCACCAAGGATTATTAACCCTATCCTCCAATGATTTTCATGATCCTCTCGGAACTTTAATTAACAAGAGACCCTCAATTCTAATTACCATAAAGCCATCAAATAAGGCTTAAAAATTCTGCTTATCATACTTAGAATAAACACATACGATACCTTGATGAAAATACAATTACCATCTACTCACAACTAGCACAAAAATTTTCCGGAAAGACTTCTTATGCAAGTCTAACACCAACCAAATACCTTTTACACTTTTTTAACCAACATTTTTCTGGCTTACGCGCATATATAACAAGAATACCATATAAAGGTTTATCTATATCAAATACCAATATAATCAAATTGGGTATAGAAAAGAAGACTCATTTCTTATGACAGTCTACCAATGCATAACAACTACTTAACCCTTCAGGTCAAGTATATCTCCTTTTTTTTACAAATTGGTAATCATGCCAAATCAACTGGCAATATATACTCAGTCATGACCACATCACTATCGTGGTAAATCAAGGGAGGTTCGAGGTATCCTCTCATAAGAGCAGAATCCTCTAACAATAAAACAACATCTCAAACAATATATGTCACATATAAGCAAAATGTGATGCCAAGCATAAATGATATGCACAGGATCCATAAAATATGACCCCTAATTACGAGACAGGAATATACCTTTAGTAACCTCGAGGAAACTATCTCTCCTAGGTTCGAAACATGTACTCGACCATAGACCTTCTCTTTCGGTTCTCCTTCGCTATCTCTTTTGGTACCACCTCTTTGACGTCCACCCGCCGACCGCCGCAGAAACTCGTCCCTGAAGAAACTTTGGACAATTCCTCCTAAAGTGTCCCATTTCTCCACACTTAATACACTTACCTTGTTTACTCCAACAATGATCTTCGGTATGCCCAATCTTCTTGCAAAATTTACAATTCATCCCATCTTGTTTGGATTTTGGCCTAGATGAAGAAGCTACAACAAACTCTCCTCTCACACTTCCCGAAGTTAAGGTCCTTGGCTGTCCTCTAATGATTTTGGATCCTTGTCCTATACACTTTGGCTTGTTTCCAATCTTACTTCCGGATCTTCCACTATTTTCCTCAATGTCCTTCTCGACCTTATATGTCCTATCTATGGCTGTCTGATAATCAATGAAACTATCAATCCATAATTTCTTCCTAAACTCACTCCTCAAACCTGTTACAAACTTCTGAACCCTTTTCACTTCATGCGATACCAAATGAGGGCAACACTTAGCTAATTCCTCAAACCGGACCGAATACTGATTCACCGTCATGTTCCCTTGTTTTAGTCTTAAGAATTCAATCTCCTTCTTATCCCTTGTAACCATGGAAATGAAATAGTCCTCGAACTGTTGAGTGAAATTATCCCAAGTCTGGGGCGTATGATCCCGCTCCCAACTTCCCTTCACAGTCTGCCACCACTGATCAATTTGGACCTTCAAGTTTGAAAACGGCATACCTAACTCTCTCTTTGTTGGGACTTCCTATAACCTCAAAAATCCTATTCATTCCTGCTAACCAATTTTCTGCCTTTATCGGATTCGGATATCCATTAAAACTCGGCGGATTCATCTTCACAAACCTTTCCCATCCATCACTTCGACATCCCTCAGGTTGATTCGGAACCGATCCTCTAGTCTCCATATTATGTACAAACATCCTGAACAATTTCATCATCTCTTCATTCTGATTTCCACCTATACCCATATCTCCTTCAATTTCTAGAACCTTCCGCTGATCATCCTTGCTTCCGGCCATTAGAACGAACTCCTGCATTAAACACTCGGCGTAAATTTCCACACATTTCCCTTTAGTTTAGACATCTACCCTTGACCTCTAAACTAAGCTCTGATACCAACTGTGAGCACCCCAACCCGGGACCTAACACGTGTCCCGAGCTAAGGGAGCGCAAACTAAGAAAATCCATTTAAATTTTTAAACATTTGTTTGCCTTTAAAAGAAAACCACTTTTCAAACTTCCAAATAAAATCAATTGATAATATCCCTACTTAAAGGAAATCCAACTACAACTTTAATAAACCGAAATCTAACCAATTACATTGGAAACCTTAATTAACCTTGTTTAACAAAAGAGTTTTCCATACAAATTACCAAAGAAGAATACTTAATAAATACTCCTAACAACCGACTCCTATACTTAACTTGTCAAGCCCCAAAAGCAAAAGTCCACAATGAAATCCCCGGCCTCACGGGTTCGGGTCACCTGTCTCGGAATCTAAAACAGTAAAGGGAGAGGGGTGAGAATAAATCTCAATGAGCTATTATGATATGCAGCAAGATGCCAAACAAAGTGCAACACATAGCATGGTAGCACATAACACATTATGAAAACGGTAAACACCTTTCGTTACCTCATTTTACCTTTCCGTCTCGAACAATAAGTCGTACAACGTGGGAGTAAAACTCCACTCTTTGGTGAATTGCCTCCAGCACATTCACCTCTTATAGGACTCATACCCCAGAGATCCATATAAGAAAGGACACCTATATTAGAGTATCCAACAATAATATCGTCCCTCCTTACAACAATCGCAACAGGTCTGTAAAGCCTTTTGGGTCAATACAGTCGTTAGCACGGCCCACTCCGTGGCCACAGAGTGGGGAAGGGTCACCGGTATGACGAACCTTCAATCACTTATTGAACAAATCAATAATTGATTGAAATCCATCATACCCACCCGAACATAAACACGCTCAAGCACATAATAGATACTTGAGATAATCCACAAAACGGGATAACAATATAATAACATGGTAATGCATACTCATGTAATCAACACCATAGTGCAACAACCATATAATACACTATGCATTATAATATAACAACATGGTAAAGTATACTCATGCCAATCAACTCCATCAATGAATATAAATTCAAGTAAGGTATCCATATAACCACATAATCCACGCGGATACAATATAATCATATACCAAATAATCCACACCGGGATGCAATATAACCATATACCAAATAATTCACACTTGGGATACCACACAATAACTTGCCAATTAATCCATACTCAGGATGTTAAGGTATACACCAAATTCAACAATTCAACAAATTGGGATAATAATGTCACAAGGCGATACATGCTCATCTTCAATTAACGAAGTAGGGAAACTTATGGTTTCTACGCTATTTCTAACTAATCACCAAGGATAGGGAACAAGTAAAGTCACCAAATACCATAAACCAATCCTACGAAGTCATTACTCAACCTTGAATAATCTTAATAAAAGTGCAAGACCTACTTCCCATGTTTGGACCACTTTCCGAACAATATTTAACTACTCCTACAATTCCATTTTGACCAAATAAAAGGTCATGGCCAAGCCAAGGTATCCTACTCTAACCTAGGTTAAAGAGGATCAATTCGTATCCGGGTTGCTTAGGTTCTACTAATTTATATCGGGTGGGAGTCACCATTTATAAGAGGTCAACAAACTTGCTAAACGATCCTAGTTTAAATTACGAAAATTTGGTTCAGGGTCTTGGGCGACCGCCCTTACACTTGGGCGACCGCCCAAGTGGACCTCAAGAGAATTTATGGTTTACGCCGGCAGGCGACCGCCCTTAACCACTTGGGCGACCGCCCAAGTGGACTTCAAGGGAATTTGTACCTCCTGCCATGATGGGCGGCCGCCCAAGCCCCCATGGGCGACCGCCCAAGCCTCCTCCAGCCCCTTTTGCAGATTTTTAACCCTTTTTAGCCTAGTTCTTCTTTCCCTCTACCATGGCTTGATCAAGAACACCCAAGAACACCCTCATCTTATCAAGTCCCATTCAAAACATATAAACTCACAACCAAGTAATCCTAGATCATTTATCTCTACCCATTCCACCCATTTCAAACCCTTCTAATGATCTTCCTTGAACCCTAACTTCAACAATGTTCATTTTCAAATCAATCAACTCCCATTTAGGTTTCCAAGCAAGAAATCAACATCATTAAGCCAAGAACAATAATCAAAGAACTCATGAACACATAGGAGAAAGGAATCATAATAACTCACATGGATTTTATAAGGAAAGATGAATCTGTCTAACTTGATGGCTTCTCTAGGTGGTCCAACTTCAATGGTGCTCCTAGACTTGATTTTGGTGAAGAAATGCCTTGGATTCAAGCTTGGATGGAGGGAGCTTCAATGGAGGACTCTAAGCTTTCTCTAGGATGAATGGGATGAATGAAGGAGAAGGGAGGGGAAGGGAGTAAGAGGAGGTAAGGGGAGGTGACACATGGCAAGGGAGGAAGGAACTTCTACAAATTGGCCCCCCATGGGAATTTAGCCAAGGCTTTCACCCAACCCATTTTAATTAATTTAAATCTTTATCCCATTAATTCATCCTACTCATTTAACCTCCCTACACTATTTATCATTTTCCCATTTTTACTATTATTCATGTTTATTTATTTAATGTCCAATAATTTCATAAAAGATTCTAAATTTATTTCTCACCCAATTTATCCTAAATTTAGAATTTTAAAGACATAATTGAACACATAAAGCTAGCATAATTATTAAAAGCATATAATATAGTATTTAAAATTAGTGCCTAGGGTTGGGGTCGTTACACTCACTTCCCCTTAAAGAAAATTCGTCCCGAATTTGACTGTCGCTTACCCTAAGGTTCAAAAGCACAAAGTTACCTTTCACACATTCTAACTTAATATTTTCAATTAGACTTTTCAAGGGCAAGATTCTACTATACATTCTCACAACCCGAGTACTCTAGAACTTCACTTCCCAATTAGTCTCTTCACTTCTATGATTCTTCCCAAGATTTCTAATTTCATTAATAATACGATTTTACGACGCAACACCCCAAGAATACCATACAATTATTACTACCCGAATTTCCACGACCTCAAGAAAGTACAATTAAATAAAAGTATTACAACTTAAGTTACCAAATATATCACGATATTATATTTAAAACTTCAAATATTCTATAAGTTGATCCAAGTCGGTCTATAAGTCAAATCGCCAACCTTTTCTAAAACTTCAAATGGATTAACAAACTTTGGCGCTAAATTACCTTAGGACTAACTTTACTAATTCCATCCCAATAAATTGGAGATCGATAATATCTCCCTGAACTACGCCTCATACGATTTTATCTCAAAGCTAGAATGATACCGCTATTTACGCAAACTCGCTAAGGTTAATTAAACTTCTCAAGTTGAAGGGAAATCTGTCACACAAACATAACCTATTCTTCCGTAATTTGGGTAGTCTTCAAATCTCTTACTTTCGACTAACTAAATCTTTCAACTCTTAGGATCGGTAACTAACCCCGGAAGGGAACTTCAAAAGATAAGATTCCACTTAAACCACACAAACAATTGTAACCACTCTTCGATAAATGATAAGAAAATTCCGCTTTACCTAAGTTAGCTTCCCCGGAACATACGCTATCACCTTCCCATTTTGTATAACACAACACCCTGATCTTCCGGTAATACATACTTAAAACTTCACAAGATCCTCACATCCACTAGGTAAGGTAAGGATCGGGTTCAAAGCTAACCTATTCTCCATTACTAACCACATGATTCATCCTTATTACATCCTACACCATTTATACGTCCTTTAGAGTCAACTAAAGCAACGACTCTACAATTCTTAAGAATTCCTTAAATTTCTTAGGTAACACTTGCCAACTCAAAGATCACTGACTAAATCCTCACAAGATCCATGGTAACATCCACGTTTAAGACTATAGAACCCAAAATTTTGAAAACTTCTCAAGCCAACTCACACTAGCTAAACTTTGCATACAAGTACTTCTCACCAAGGATTATTAACCCTATCCTCCAATGATTTTCATGATCCTCTCGGAACTTTAATTAACAAGAGACCCTCAATTCTAATTACCATAAAGCCATCAAATAAGGCTTAAAAATTCTGCTTATCATACTTAGAATAAACACATACGATACCTTGATGAAAATACAATTACCATCTACTCACAACTAGCACAAAAATTTTCCGGAAAGACTTCTTATGCAAGTCTAACACCAACCAAATACCTTTTACACTTTTTTAACCAACATTTTTCTGGCTTACGCGCATATATAACAAGAATACCATATAAAGGTTTATCTATATCAAATACCAATATAATCAAATTGGGTATAGAAAAGAAGACTCATTTCTTATGACAGTCTACCAATGCATAACAACTACTTAACCCTTCAGGTCAAGTATATCTCCTTTTTTTTACAAATTGGTAATCATGCCAAATCAACTGGCAATATATACTCAGTCATGACCACATCACTATCGTGGTAAATCAAGGGAGGTTCGAGGTATCCTCTCATAAGAGCAGAATCCTCTAACAATAAAACAACATCTCAAACAATATATGTCACATATAAGCAAAATGTGATGCCAAGCATAAATGATATGCAACAGGATCCATAAAATATGACCCCTAATTCTGAGACAGGGAATATACCTTTAGTAACCTCTGAGGAAACTATCTCTCCTAGGTTCGAAACATGTACTCGACCATAGACCTTCTCTTTCGGTTCTCCTTCGCTATCTCTTTTGGTACCACCTCTTTGACGTCCACCCGCCGACCGCCTTGAAACTCGTCCCTGAAGAAACTTTGGACAATTCCTCCTAAAGTGTCCCATTTCTCCACACTTAATACACTTACCTTGTTTACTCCAACAATGATCTTCGGTATGCCCAATCTTCTTGCAAAATTTACAATTCATCCCATACTGTTTGGATTTTGGCCTAGATGAAGAAGCTACAACAAACTCTCCTCTCACACTTCCCGAAGTTAAGGTCCTTGGCTGTCCTCTAATGATTTTGGATCCTTGTCCTATACACTTTGGCTTGTTTCCAATCTTACTTCCGGATCTTCCACTATTTTCCTCAATGTCCTTCTCGACCTTATATGTCCTATCTATGGCTGTCTGATAATCAATGAAACTATCAATCCATAATTTCTTCCTAAACTCACTCCTCAAACCTGTTACAAACTTCTGAACCCTTTTCACTTCATGCGATACCAAATGAGGGCAACACTTAGCTAATTCCTCAAACCGGACCGAATACTGATTCACCGTCATGTTCCCTTGTTTTAGTCTTAAGAATTCAATCTCCTTCTTATCCCTTGTAACCATGGAAATGAAATAGTCCTCGAACTGTTGAGTGAAATTATCCCAAGTCTGGGGCGTATGATCCCGCTCCCAACTTCCCTTCACAGTCTGCCACCACTGATCAGCTGGACCTTCAAGTTTGAAAACGGCATACCTAACTCTCTCTTTGTTGGGACTTCCTATAACCTCAAAAATCCTATTCATTCCTGCTAACCAATTTTCTGCCTTTATCGGATTCGGATATCCATTAAAACTCGGCGGATTCATCTTCACAAACCTTTCCCATCCATCACTTCGACATCCTCAAAGTTGATTCGGAACCGATCCTCTAGTCTCCATATTATGTACAAACATCCTGAACAATTTCATCATCTCTTCATTCTGATTTCCACCTATACCCATATCTCCTTCAATTTCTAGAACCTTCCGCTGATCATCCTTGCTTCCGGCCATTAGAACGAACTCCTGCATTAAACACTCGGCGTAAATTTCCACACATTTCCCTTTAGTTTAGACATCTACCCTTGACCTCTAAACTAAGCTCTGATACCAACTGTGAGCACCCCAACCCGGGACCTAACACGTGTCCCGAGCTAAGGGAGCGCAAACTAAGAAAATCCATTTAAATTTTTAAACATTTGTTTGCCTTTAAAAGAAAACCACTTTTCAAACTTCCAAATAAAATCAATTGATAATATCCCTACTTAAAGGAAATCCAACTACAACTTTAATAAACCGAAATCTAACCAATTACATTGGAAACCTTAATTAACCTTGTTTAACAAAAGAGTTTTCCATACAAATTACCAAAGAAGAATACTTAATAAATACTCCTAACAACCGACTCCTATACTTAACTTGTCAAGCCCCAAAAGCAAAAGTCCACAATGAAATCCCCGGCCTCACGGGTTCGGGTCACCTGTCTCGGAATCTAAAACAGTAAAGGGAGAGGGGTGAGAATAAATCTCAATGAGCTATTATGATATGCAGCAAGATGCCAAACAAAGTGCAATACATAGCATGGTAGCACATAACACATTATGAAAACGGTAAACACCTTTCGTTACCTCATTTTACCTTTCCCGTCTGAACAATAAGTCGTACAACGTGGGAGTAAAACTCCACTCTTTGGTGAATTGCCTCCAGCACATTCACCTCTTATAGGACTCATACCCCGTAGATCCATATAAGAAAGGATACCTATATTAGAGTATCCAACAATAATATCGTCCCTCCTTACAACAAGCGCAACAGTGCGTAAAGCCTTTTGGGTCAATACAATCGTTAGCACACGGCCCACTCCAGTGGCCACAGAGTGGGGAAGGGTCACCGGTATGACGAACCTTCAATCACTTATTGAACAAATCAATAATTGATTGAAATCCATCATACCCACCCGAACATAAACACGCTCAAGCACATAATAGATACTTGAGATAATCCACAAAACGGGATAACAATATAATAACATGGTAATGCATACTCATGTAATCAACACCATAGTGCAACAACCATATAATACACTATGCATTATAATATAACAACATGGTAAAGTATACTCATGCCAATCAACTCCATCAATGAATATAAATTCAAGTAAGGTATCCATATAACCACATAATCCACGCCGGGATACAATATAATCATATACCAAATAATCCACACCGGGATGCAATATAACCATATACCAAATAATTCACACTTGGGATACCACACAATAACTTGCCAATTAATCCATACTCAGGATGTTAAGGTATACACCAAATTCAACAATTCAACAAATTGGGATAATAATGTCACAAGGCGATACATGCTCATCTTCAATTAACGAAGTAGGGAAACTTATGGTTTCTACGCTATTTCTAACTAATCACCAAGGATAGGGGAACAAGTAAAGTCACCAAATACCATAAACCAATCCTACGAAGTCATTACTCAACCTTGAATAATCTTAATAAAAGTGCAAGACCTACTTCCCATGTTTGGACCACTTTCCGAACAATATTTAACTACTCCTACAATTCCATTTTGACCAAATAAAAGGTCATGGCCAAGCCAAGGTATCCTACTCTAACCTAGGTTAAAGAGGATCAATTCGTATCCGGGTTGCTTAGGTTCTACTAATTTATATCGGGTGGGAGTCACCATTTATAAGAGGTCAACAAACTTGCTAAACGATCCTAGTTTAAATTACGAAAATTTGGTTCAGGGTCTTGGGCGACCGCCCTTACACTTGGGCGACCGCCCAAGTGGACCTCAAGAGAATTTATGGTTTCTGCCAGCTTGGGCGACCGCCCTTAACCACTTGGGCGACCGCCCAAGTGGACTTCAAGGGAATTTGTACCTCCTGCCATGATGGGCGGCCGCCCAAGCCCCCATGGGCGACCGCCCAAGCCTCCTCCAGCCCCTTTTGCAGATTTTTAACCCTTTTTAGCCTAGTTCTTCTTTCCCTCTACCATGGCTTGATCAAGAACACCCAAGAACACCCTCATCTTATCAAGTCCCATTCAAAACATATAAACTCACAACCAAGTAATCCTAGATCATTTATCTCTACCCATTCCACCCATTTCAAACCCTTCTAATGATCTTCCTTGAACCCTAACTTCAACAATGTTCATTTTCAAATCAATCAACTCCCATTTAGGTTTCCAAGCAAGAAATCAACATCATTAAGCCAAGAACAATAATCAAAGAACTCATGAACACATAGGAGAAAGGAATCATAATAACTCACATGGATTTTATAAGGAAAGATGAATCTGTCTAACTTGATGGCTTCCTCTAGGTGGTCCAACTTCAATGGTGCTCCTAGACTTGATTTTGGTGAAGAAATGCCTTGGATTCAAGCTTGGATGGAGGGAGCTTCAATGGAGGACTCTAAGCTTTCTCTAGGATGAATGGGATGAATGAAGGAGAAGGGAGGGGAAGGGAGTAAGAGGAGGTAAGGGGAGGTGACACATGGCAAGGGAGGAAGGAACTTCTACAAATTGGCCCCCCATGGGAATTTAGCCAAGGCTTTCACCCAACCCATTTTAATTAATTTAAATCTTTATCCCATTAATTCATCCTACTCATTTAACCTCCCTACACTATTTATCATTTTTCCATTTTTACTATTATCCATGTTTATTTATTTAATGTCCAATAATTTCATAAAAGATTCTAAATTTATTTCTCACCCAATTTATCCTAAATTTAGAATTTTAAAGACATAATTGAACACATAAAGCTAGCATAATTATTAGAAGAATATAATATAGTATTTAAAATTAGTGTCTAGGGTTGGGGTCGTTACAGGTGGTGTAAAATTTTAACCATACATTAATGCAATAGACTTCTCTTTAATCTCTCAATCACATAGTACGTCGACATTTTATAGAGCCAATCATTTTCATGTTGTTACCGTGCCTGTGGCACGGGCCAGAGAGTACTAGTTACTAACAAAAGTAGTTTAATTGTTGGGACAAATTAATTCTTGCATGTAAATTAGTTGCTGAAAATAAATCAATTAATGTAGAGTAACTCTTGTGAAAAACTAGTTTTTTTCAAAATATTATAAAAAAATTAGTTTTCAGAATCGTTCATCAGTCTTATTAGTTAGACTTGGTGCTTTAAAACTAATTTTTTTCTTATGTTACAAAAAAAACTAATTTTTTACAAGATTTTGGCATTAATGTACTCGTATAAGTATAATATTTACCTTCTTAAATGGTAAAGCGAAGATGTTAAAATAAAATAATCATTAATGGTCAAGTTTAAATTGTATGGATCTGAAGTGATTATGAGATATGGATTGGGCCTGATCAGTTCAATGGGTTTAATGGGCTTAATGGGCCAAATTACTCAGGATGGGCCATAGAAATTAAGGAAGATATGTAATAATAATGACAAGTAATATCCCGCCTTAAAAGTGGCGAGATAGTGTATCACATGTTATTAGTGCGGCATATGACCGGCAAAGAGGGTAGGCGGGAAGTGCAATAAGTGAAAAGATAACCTTAATCACTTCTGATCTTGGGTAACAAGGGTGTATAATTTAGAATAGGCGGCCAGGCAAGCCTTGTCGCTTTAGAGGGTTTGTCGCTAGGAGACAAACGTGACTGATAGGTAGTAATTGATTGGGGTATCTACACGTGGCACCCCCCCCCCATAACGCACAACAGTGTAACGTGATGGGATTAGTAGTACTATTTTACTAACTTTGAGGGCAGTTGACTGACAAGGCTCAGATGATTGACACGTGTCCCTACAGGTATGGCCTATACTCATTTTGTGATATAAATAGGCGAAATTCAGCATTATTATGTAAGTTCCTCTCTCTCTCTAAACTCTCTCTTTTCTCCATTAATTTTACTACTTTCTTTTGATTTGAACTGTGGACTGATTCTCACGCCGGAGGGGTTTCACCGGAGTCACCCCCGGTTTAGTTCACTGTTATTCATGTGCGTGTAGGTCCCAAGATGTGCCATCCCAAGAAGATCAGCCGTAGTATCCATTGAAGTAGCTGGAGACTCAGCTCCTGATCAATACCATTTTCCATGGCAGCATCAGGATCATTTCCGTTCTTAGCGAATCTTTTGTTTCTCTAAATGACCGAATCATTTTCGACAATTTCTTATTTCGACGTGAAATGTCTAGAATAAAAAAGAAAAATCGTGTGGATATTTGGCTTAATTAATGGAACATAATATATTTGGCTTAATTAATGGAACATAATATAAAACTTAAACCCGTCAAAAATATCTTCAAATAAGACCCGTTGTGTGAGAATAAGTAATACTAGAATGAAACCTAATGGGTCATGGCCCAATGGTATCTTGGGTGACTTTCCGTAGGGGAGGTCACCGGTTCGATTCCCCCCAAGGGGAATCCTTGTGGATTAATTTCTTCCTTGGATTTCAGGGTCCTTAGGAGCCCCCCGGGCACATCCATTCAGTTAAGGAAGCAGCATTGCTGGGCTTACAACCTCAGTGTGGGGAGTTCAACTACCGCGTTGTAGGAGGGCTCCCTTGGGGCCAGGAGTATAAGGGGTGCTGCCACCCTGACTGATTTTGGGCATATCCGCGATTTACCTCCGCTAGGACACTGTGAGGCCGGTAGCTAGTGGTCCAGAATTAACTCGGCAAAGCTGGGGAACGTGGGTATCACAAACAAAACAAAAAAAAATTAATACTAGAATGAAATGTAACAAACAACTAGTATGAAAGACACACAAACATTTGATCAAGAGGGGTAGCCTCCCTGATCTGGAATAAAAACCATTATTGAAAATCATAGGCTCCTTTTGTTCGAAAAAAATATTTTTCTTGGAAAATGTTTTACTCATTTTTTGGTATTTGGTAAACACTGAAAAATAGAGAAAATATTTTACGAAAAATATGTTCCTAATTTTTTTAATTAAAATGACTTATGAATTTTTTCTAAGTAAAATATTTTTCGAAAAATGTTAACACCCTCACACACACCTAACTTTTCATACACCCACACATTACCCACCCCACATCAACCACTCCTACCCTATCCCTCATAAAAAAATTATTTATACAATTCTTCCCCCTCACCACCCCGATCGGGTAAAAAGAAAAAATAATCATTTTAAATTTATTTTTAACAATTCACCTCCCCAACACCACCATCACCTCAAGTGAAAAAATATTTGTTTATTTATTTTAAATTATATTTTAACAATTCCCCCACTTTTAAGCAATTTTTATTTTATTCATATTAAAATTATTTTTTAACAACCATCACCACCCCCACATCCATCCACCCTCCCACGATCAAACATTTTTTTACTCATAATTAATTTAATTTATTTTTTAACAACCCCTCCAACCCCACTCCCCTACTATCGGCTACCCACCCTATCCCCCCCACACTCTCAGCTACCCACCCTATCCTATCACCACCCTAGCCTATCATAATCTAACCATTTTCATTTCCCCCACCACCCTATCTTACCCTTGCCCTACCCTACCTCACACCCACACACCTCATCCGTACTAATCCCCAAGCCTACCACCCCACCTCTATCATCCTGTCTATTTCAACTTATTTAAAATCATGTTTTTATTGAATAATATTTTTATTAATTTATTAAAAATATAAAATATTTTTAAAAAAATATTTTCCTTAATTAACAAATCGTGAAAAAAAACATGTTTATATCATTTTACGAAAAACTCATGAAAAACTCATGATTGTCTGGATCATATATACTCCCTCCGTCCCATTACAAAGAGGAAAGTTACTGTTTACGCGTAAATTAATAAAAAAATAATAATGATATAAATGTTGTGAGTGTAAAAGTAAAATAGGAGAGAGAATGAGTGGGAGGAATAGTAAATATAATGGTGTTGTGAGTATTATAATAATGTAGGAGAGAGAATGAGCGAAGGAAATAGTGAAAAAAACTTTCCTTTTTAGAAAATGTGTTGCTTGTAGTGGGACGACAAAAAAAAAATGTGTTACTTGTAATGGGACGGAGGGTGTACTCGATTTATTATATCAAGCAAGTGATGATGGGGATCGAATTCGCATATGAGTCATGTCCCGTTTGACTAAGTACCAAACTCATGATTGTCTTGATAATATATTTTTTCGTCCCATAATAGTTTACTCATTTACTATTATGAACGAAAAATAAAGAATAATATTATTAAAGTAGAAATTGTGAGTGGGTAGGAAAGAGAATGAGTAGAGAGAATAGTAAATTAGAAAAGTGTTGTGAGTATGACAAGTGAGTCTCATGAATAAAGAAGTATTAAAAAATTTATTTTTTAAAAAAATGTGACTTTAAAGTGGAACGCCCAAAATAGCAAAATGGGTAAGATAATAAGGGACGGAGGAAGGAGGAAGTATACTCGATTTATTGAATTCAATTAATAAAATATTAAAAATTAGTAAACAGAAGAAAAGTCACATATTACCGTGATAATTTACACATGAGGAAAGATTTTAATTACAATTAATTGTTTAAAAAATAAAATATGTAGCTAAAATTCATACAAAATTAATATTGGTAACGAAAGTAAACAAGTACCGATTCTTCTTGCAATTATCTTCTCTTGTAAAAATCTAATGCCAAAAAACACCCCAACTTTTCTCTCAGCTCCACTCACCACCCCTCGATTTCTTCAACGGTCTCATCACACTCTATAAAGACTTCCCTGATTCCCTTCCCCTCTCCCACACAAAAACATTCATTTAATCTCCATTTTTCACTTCCACTATGAATCCTCGCAAGACCATGGCTTCTCTCACTTTCCTCTTCATCTCTCTCCTCTTCTCTTTCTCCAGTAAGTTCTTCTCCGATCAATATCCAAAATAAATATTAATTTAATTTCTTTTTTACTAATTCTTCTTTACTTCAATTAATTTTACAGGTGCTTCCATCTCTCCAAAGGTCGGCATCTGCTACGGCCAACTCGGCAACAACCTCCCTACTCCGCCGCAATCCACCCACCTAATCAAATCCCTCGGCGCCAAACGCGTCAAGATCTACGATGCCAACCCTTCCATTCTCAAATCCCTCAAAAACACCGACATTCAAGTCTCCGTCATGGTCCCCAATCAATTAATCAACAACATCTCCGCCAATCAAACCCTCTCCGACCTCTGGGTCAAAACCAATGTCCTCCCGTACTACCCACAAACCAAAATCCGATACATCCTCGTCGGAAATGAAATCCTCAGCCAACAGGATAATATTACCTGGTTCAATCTTGTTCCGGCAATGCGCCGGATTAGATACTCCGTCAAACAATTAAACCTCCACAAAATCAAAGTCGGAACCCCTTCTGCCACCGATGTGCTCCAAACGTCGTTTCCCCCTTCCAACGGTACTTTCCGGTCTGAAATAGCTGATTCCATCATCAAACCCATGTTGGCATTTGCAAATCGGACGAAATCCTTCTTCTTCATCGATGTTTACACGTTTTTTCCATGGACGGCTGATTCGGTCAACATAAAGCTTGACTACGCATTGCTGTCGGCGAAGAATATCACCTACACCGACCCGTTCTCCGGGTTAACATACACCAACCTGCTAGACCAAATGCTCGACGCTTACCATTTCGCCATGAAACGGCTCGGATATCCGCATATCCGTTTGTTTATCGCCGAAACGGGTTGGCCCAACGGCGGCGACATTGATCAAATCGGAGTGAATGTTTATAACGCAGCTACATACAACCGGAATGTGATTAAAAAGTTCACTGCCAAACCTCCGGTGGGTACCCCAGCGAGGCCCGGAGCTCTTATACCCACGTTTATCTTTGCTCTATACAACGAGAACCAGAAACCAGGTCCGGGCACGGAACGACATTTCGGATTACTGTACCCTAACGGATCGAATATTTACCAAATTGACTTGACGGGTCAGACGCCAGAGTCGGAGTTTAAGCCGTTGCCTAAGCCGACTAATAATGAGCCGTATAAAGGGAAGATCTGGTGCGTGGCGGCGCAAGGAGCGAACAAAACGGAGCTTGCGGGAGCTCTATCGTATGCTTGTGGGCAGGGGAACAATACCTGTGACCCGATCCAACCCGGTGGGAAGTGTTTTAAACCGGATTCATTGGTGGGCCATTCTAGTTACGCTTTTAGTTCGTACTGGGCCCAGTTTAGAAAGGTCGGGGGGAGCTGTTACTTTAATGGGCTAGCAGTTCAGACAGCTAAGGATCCAAGTAAGCGTTCTTTTACTAATGCAAGTATTTTAATTATCAATATAATATTGTTTTCTAAAAAAATAAAACATACTCCCTCCGTCCCATCCCAGACCAAGGGTATATGGGGAGGATTTCACGCGTCTTAAGAAATTTTTAAAAAAATGAATAAAAGTTAAATGTGAGATAGTGAATAGTAATTAAATGTGTGGTAGGAAATATGAGAGATAATGTAAAAGTTAAATGTGTGGTAGGGAATAGGAGAGAGAATGTAAAAGTTAAAAATATTTAATAGGAGAGAGAATGAGTGGGAGGAATAGTAGTTAAATGTGTGGTAGGAAATAGGAGAGAGAATGTATAAGGATATAATGAATGGTTTTTTTGTAAATATATGAAGATGATAAGGGTATTAATATATTCAAAAACTTGCCTTTTTTGGAAATGAACTCTTGGTCTGGGACGTCCCAAAAAGGAAAGATGAACCCTTGGTCTGGGACGGAGGGAGTATTAAAAAATGAAATGAACACAATATTTTTGTTCATTATTTTTATTTTATATCATATTTTTAATTATAACTTTGATTAGGTTTATCAAGTGGGACCTAGTCAAAAGTCTCCGAATGTGAACGAAAATGACTCTTAATCGGACAAGTACTAAATTGCAATGTGACATATTTTACATAAGTTTTAAAATTTTAGTAGATGTGACTCGTAAATTGTCTAACTATAATATTCCTCCCTTGATTCTGATTTAAAATTTTTACTCTTCTTTTTATTTTATTTTTTTAAGTATAAGATTTTTATTTGTTTTATTCCTTGTTCCTTGAGTTGCTTTATTTCTTAAGTGGTAAAGTATGAACAATGTCGTAGAACCTTGTCCTCATAAAGTTCGTACTTCCCCTAATTTTAGAGAATGACTATAATGAATAGTAAAAAGTCTTTATCATTTTTGGGATCTCCGATTTAAGGTGGGACGTACGAAAGTAGAAAAAAAAAAAACCGATTTGATGAGAGACAGAGGGATTATAATACAAAAAAATCATTAGCTATCCATCTACTTTTTATCCACTTAAATAATGTACAATTAAATCCTTCACTTACTACTATTTTTAACCCAATTTTGCCTTAATTTTTTAATAAATGTGTAAAATCAAACTAAGATTTTTAATGGTATTTTGATTATGTATTTGCAGGTTATGGAAGATGCAAGTTTCCAAGTGTTACGTTGTGAAGACTGAAGGCGTTAAGTTAAAGTAATGTTTTGGGATTTCATTAAATAACACTGACCAAATGATCATTATTACAATTACAATAATATCCATTCGTTATTGATTTTTGGTAAACATTTTTGTATGAGGGGTCTACTAAGATTTTTATATTTATTGAACGTCGTCAGTCTTATTTATGTATTCCAGCTGTGGGCCTCCAGTTGTCCCAGAGACAAGAGAAGGTCCCTTAGATCTTAGGCCATTAACGGCTATAATTTACTTGTGGAAGGATTAGAAAACGGCTAGATTTTGTACTGTAATGTTTTTTTTTTTAAATAAAATAAAACTGAGTTTGATTTTTTTTTAAGAATGACTCAATCTATTTATTACAATATTGACATTTCAAAGCGTTAAAAATTGCATTTTGTACCCTAACCTTTTGTATTGAAAGAAACATCGATATCACTTGAAGTGATCTATTAAATCATTTAGAAAGGTTCATTTTTTGTTGCTTCTTCTGTTGCCGACACAATGAAGATAGATTAATTTTGTTTATGAAGCCAATTTTCTTTCCTCCAGAGTTGTATGAGGTATTAAAAAAACACTGTTCTTTCCTCTTTAAGAACGTTAAATCGAGGGGTGCATGAATAATTGTATAAATGACTTGATCCCTACCCAAAAAACCCGTGAAAAATCCCCAAACTTGGGTACACTCCACAAGTAACTTCCAATTCTCCAACCCACACAAAACACCTACTCAATCTCTCTCTCATTCTCTCAGCTAGGTAGTGCAACCCTGTAATGGATCCCGTCAACGACTGGGGCAACACCCTCTTCTCCACCCTTGACCCGGAAATTCAGGACCTCATTGAAAAGGAAAAACGCCGTAAATCCCAAGGCATCGAGCTCATCATCTCTGAGAACTTCACATCCCTAGCCGTCATTCAAGCCCTAGGCAGACCCCTCACCAACATATACTCCGAAGGCATGCTTGAAAACCGCTACTACGGCGGAAATGAATACATCAAGTAATTGTGATGAATCACATTATTTCACAATGAAGTGGATGATATTGTTCTTACTACGTATGGACGTCTCGTGGATTTTGTAATGTATGGCGGGCGTTTCCTCATCCATCCGGATTCTATAATACACCAAATGCTCAACGCAAAATCTTATTCGAGAAAGATTTCTTGAGTGTCAGTTTGAGGCAGTGTCCAAGGTTCGCTTGAAGTGAAATTCGAAAATCTCAAGATTTAGATTGAAAGATTCATTGTTGTAGGTTTGATAATTAAACTATTATTGATATTTGAGGTGAACTTTCGATGCTTGTGGGATGCTATATTTTTTATTATTGTGAATAAATGAATTGTATTTGTCGGAGAAAAGTACATATTCGTCCCCAACCTATAGTTCCTTTTTTTTTGTTTTCGTCCTGATTGTATTTTTTTTTCGTTTTCCCATTAACCTTGTTTTTTGTTGTTGTTGTCGTCATTCCGTCAATCCTCCGTCCATTCCTTCGTTAAATGATACATATATGGCATGCTTACATCATCAAATCGCTTATTTGGAACAATTGATGCTTAGTGGATATATAATTGAAGCTGACATAAAAATATAGGGGTTAAATTGTATAATATGAAAATATTGATCCCTTTTGAATAACCATTATTAATGTTTCTTTTTTGAATAAAAAAATGTTTAAAAAATAAGTTTGTTTTGCTGTTTTTTTTTTGTGTGTTATTAAAATATGATAATGCTTCAAATTTTTATTTTTTTATATTTTTCCAATAATTATTAAAATGATTAAAAATTCTTCCATTAATTTTTTCTCTATAAATTTTTGTAATATAGTTTATTTAAAATTTCTACATCCATCATTATTATTAGCCCCCATTTATAAATAATAAAAAAAAATAATTCAACAATATTAGCTTATTTTTACACCACCACCTTCATCAATGCCCCACACCATTGCCACCACTGCCACCACTCCCTCCCCACCATCATAATCATCAAAACAACACAAATTTCACCAGATTTGCACCACCACCACCATGATAAAAAGAGCAATCAAAAATCAAAACAAACAAGTCTTGCATTGCCTTCTTTTCTATTTCCCTTTCTTTGCAGATCTGGGTTCGACAATAGATGTAGGGACAGACGCCATAGATGGAGGAAGCGCAGAGATGAAGAATGCAGTGGGAAGAAAGGGGTTTAAGAGAGACAGGGGAGAAGCAACATCTTGAGAGAGAGAGAGAGAGAGAGAAATGGTGGTGGGGGTGTAAGGGAAATTCTGCTCGACATTCGACGGCGGTGGGGAAAATGCCCCACTTCGATCCGGAGCCGATGGTAGCGACGACCATTAACGACGGCCATCAACCCTAATTCATTCGGAACCGAATCAAACCCACAAGCCGAAATCACCAAAGCCCCTTTTTTTTCACAGTTTTATCATGATACATAGCCTCCATTCTTTCCATAAACTCCGGCCCCCCACAAATGTCAAGGTAATCGCAATCGAAATCGGCACACGCAGCCATAGGCTCAACCGTAGAGGCGAAATGGGCCAACACAATTAAGGATGAGCTTAGTTTGTGAAGCGAGACGGCGAAGGGAAGATGGAGTGTCGGCGGTGAGGATGGGGATGGAGGGTGGTGGTGGGTTTGGGTAGGCGGCCCTTTTCAGAGTTTGGGCTAACTTGGATGGATTCCGGCCTGCTAAAGCGAGGGAAAAGAGAGAGAGAGAGAGAGTTTCCAACTAGATCTGGGTTAGGGTTTGAGAATTTTATATAAATAAAGCGAGGGAAAAGAGAGAGAGAGAGAGAGAGAGTTTCCAACTAGATCTGGGTTAGGGTTTGAGAATTTTATATAAATGATAAATGTTTAATTTTAATCCTATATCTATGAAAAATAAATTAAAGGTCTTTAGTTTAATATTTTACACTTTCCTTCCCTAATACTTTCACCTCAGCCAATATTATAGATTTCTAAGGCTAACTCAGCAATTTAATAATGTCACTATGCCATATAGGCATATTTAACGGAGGAATTGATGAAAATTTGATTTAATAACGACATCAACAAAAAAACACGAGGTTATAGGGGAAAACGAAAAAAATAATACAATAAATACGAAAACAAAAAAATGCATATAGGTCGAGGACGAAGAAATAAGTACTTATTATCTCATTTGATAAATAAAACACTTACAAATTTTTTTTATTATTATTTCGTGCTAAAAATAAAAGTGTAGTAAGGGGGGGTTTTATTTTTTTTAAGCGTTAAGTGCTGAAATCTGATTTCACCTCTGAAATTGGCTGAATCCTTAAAGGCGGCGTCGAAGGCTGCGGGTCGAATTAGGCGAAAGTTTGTTTGATTTTCCATCTGAATTCGTTTTCTGAAATATGTGTGTTTACCATTTTAGCCTTCTGATTAATATATAATTGTCTGTCTTGTTAATAATAAGATGAATATCAATGCTACATTCAAATATTAAATATTTAAACAGAATTACAATTTTTTTTTCATAACCACTAATGTAAAATTAAAAAAAAACATAATAATAAATAAAAACATCATAGTATATTATTCAAGATTACAAATAATATAGATAATTAAGTTCAATAAGCCAACAAGTTTAAATACACATGTAAGAGACACAAAACTACTCCATTCATCCCAAAACAAGAGTCCCATAGCAATTCTTAATTTGCCTTTGATGTTAATCAAAGTTGCACCCAACCGGAGTACTTCCCCTTCAAGTAATCATAGCAATTCTTCATTTGCCTTTGATTAACATCAAAGTTGCACTTATCCTTCAAAACTTCACCCACTTTTGTCCATGATTACGGATGAAGACTTGATCCTTTTCAACCTTTTCTATTAACCTCTTCAATACAAGCCTCTAAGAAACACTAGAGATACTCATCCTTCCAAACCATTCTAACTATAGCACGCCAAAAAGACATTGCTCTTTATCAAAAATCAATTTTATAACACAAAAATATACATACATTTTGGGAAAGAAAAAAAAAGAAAATTGTTTTTTTTTTTGGGCAAAAAGAAAAAGGAGAAAGGAAACTTCAAAACAGGATCAGTTACAGCTTTTCCGGCTTATTATACAATGCTTGAAAGAAGAATGGCCCAAGGCATGATATTTTGTTTTTTCATCTTATATGCTAGAACCTCAGTTTTATCTTATTAAAATTGGTTTGCTTGACATCCATTTTTTCTTATAAGAACACTTTAGTATAGCAATGAACAAGCATGCATTAATCTGTTTACTCATTGTTTTTTTTTTTTTTGAATGGAGGGAGTATATCACTAAACAAAAGACCCTACCAGTGGCTATCAGTTTTTTTAAAAAAAGCAAGAATAAACCATGTAACATGAGAGCAAATAAATGCAGTTGATCATAAGAAGGTCCAAGACATACAGTGTGAAAAAGATGGCTTTTTTATTACTTGCTTTTATTTATCCCATAATGGGTATAGATGATAACTGAAGCAGGTAACATTATGCTCTCGAACAGATAATCAGGATAAGTGGTAAACAAACAATATTCAATTGCAACTGTTTCATTATTTCATTTTCAAGTGGAAATTCTATTCCAAGATACGATATCTAGTTAAAACTTGCAACACTTATTTTCTTTATTGACCTACATGGCTACAAACATGAATCTTTTCTTACTGATTAATCCAAATTAAAAGTAAATGTTTTCAGGAAGGTTTAATTTCTCATACTGAAAAGCTATGGAACAACTCCAAACGACCACAAAAAAAAGAAAACATTTCCAAATACACCCTGATTGCAGAGTAAAATTAAAAATGCAAGTCTACCAAACAAATGACTCTACCAGTGGCTATCAATTTTTTTAAAAAGCAAGAATAAACCATGAATGCACTAAACAGTGCTAATCCGCAAATGAAATTCAAAGAACTCTCAAACAGTGCAACGAATTTTAAGATTATAAAAGGGATTTGAGGGTTAGGGTTAGGAATGAGCGAAAATCTCATAAACAAATTGCAGATTAAAGAAGGAGAGGAAGAGGGAGAGGAAGAGACAGAGGGAGAGGGAGAGGGAGAGGGAGAGGAAGAGGAAGAGGAAGAGGGAGAAGGAGTTTACCGTCGGTCGCTGCAAAATCACCTTCGTCGCTGCCAAATCGCCTTCACCTTCGCCGTTGGAGAAACCCTAGGAATGGAAGCGTGAAATGAGCGATGTAATGAAACCCAATCTATTAACCAAGGATAATATGGGCATTATAAAAAGTTTATGAGGATATTTTTGTCCAAAATCGCGGATAAGAGGCCTTCAGAAGACGCTCAGCACCATTTTAGGTGCTTAAATTAAGAGAGTTTTAAGTGATGTTTAAATCTGAAATAAAAAAAAAAAACAAATGCTCTTATTTCTCTAACTTCTGATTGGGTCAGACCTGAAACTCTTGTTAAGATTAAGAGCTGATTTTAAAAATCAGAGGACCCTTAAGTTTAAAGTGTGTCGGATTATATTCCGATTATCAATAGAGAGTTGAACACTTATCACTGTCCTTATAGGAGAAGGACAAGTGTCCTTGAGATGGAGAAGCTCACCGTTTCCCAATAAAATAAAAATACTCTCACAACCAATTACTGTTTTATGTGGTCTGTCCTTTTGATAACCCCTCAGATTCAGATCCTTATCTCTCCCCCTTCAACTTTCAAAATCAATCCTCCATAACTGTCAATGGACTACTGTCTCTCCGTCAACAAACCCTACGCCCCCCTCAATTCCTCCCCCGATCCCTCCACCAAATCTCGTCTTTCCCTAGCCACCAACAATACTGGATTCCGATTCTCCTTGCCTTCGTTCAATCGGAGGCCATCTTTGGTGGTTATGGGAGCCGGCCGGCGTTACTGCTACTCGAATAACAGCTTGAACACGCCGCTTGAGTTGCAATCGCCGGCGGGAAAATTTCTAGCAGGTGTATTGCAGAGTGATCGGTCGCGATTCCGTGAGGCGGTTGCAGGACAGTTGGAGCAGTTGGTCAGTGCGCGGGAAGAAGCCGGAGCTCGAAGGCTTTTGTTCGCTGATACTTCTGAAGCGTGTCTTTACAGGTATTGTAGCTTTTCGTATCTCCTCACTCTGTATTCACGGAATTTTAATTTATTTTTCATTGCTTGCATACTGATACTGGTATCACTTTACTTGCTCTTTTGTGAACCGTAATGATGTTTATTTTTTATTCATTCATAGCGTTTTCTTTGGAATTTAGTGCATTATATTCGCTTTTCCTAATTAAATTTGGATCCATTCATGGCGTAGAAACAATAAGATTAGACGTTCTTCCTCTTGGGATGAGTGTTTATTCCATAATTAATGTACATGCACACTATAGCCATAAATCATAATGTTTATCTTTGATTTTTGATTTTTGATTTTTTAATTAATTAAAACATTTTTCATGTTTTTTCTATTAACAGGTATTTGGATGTTTGATGTTTATTTATAATTAGGAGTTATCTAATGGAATTTTAGTGGTATGTATGTGATAAAAGTTCATTATAGACTACTTAGTTCCGATTTCATAGGATGATGTGGGCTAAATTGGTTTTAGCCCGAAAATACTCTAGGTTTGTTAAATCTTAACCCCTTACTTTTGGATGTATACCAAAAACAAGGGGTTTCCTTTTGATTGAGCATGTCCTTTCATCACAGATAACTTTGCTGCTACTTCCTCTGTCCAAAAATGAATGACTTCTTCTTATTTAAGGAACACTATGAAAAGGTTGACTTTTTTAATAATAAAAATTCATAAATATTCTTGCTATCCAATTTCAAACGTTTAGCTTTACTTGTATAAAATGAAAAATAAAAAACAAAGTGGGAAAAAATCATTTCGAGGACACATTGTGGGAAAAAATATCATTCATTTTGGGACAATTCTTTTTGGGACAGAGGTGGTACATAACTTCCAAAACCATATAACAACAGTTAAGTCTATAGTAACCATAGCATAAAACTGTACAGAAAAATAATGCAAAGATTTGTAAAGATGTATTGGTCAGCCTCTTAGTGACAATAGAGTGAGACAATTTCAGATGGATATCTTTCTGCAAAGGAAAGTGGGAGTACAGGGTATGGGATGAATTAAGTAAGCAGTTTAATTAATATTGTCATAACTTAGTAAGCTAAGGTTGAAATAAGCAAGTAGTTTGATTAATATTGTCATAACTGAGTAAGCAAAGGCTGAATTAAGCAAGTAGTTTGATTAAAATTGTCATAACTGAGCAAGTAAAGGCTATATCATAGTAGTAATAACAAGAAGAATATTAATGTAATGTCGTTGAGGTAATTGCTTCCGTATAGTTATTGCTTACAAGTGGCCTGGAGAGGGCAATTTGGCTATTTATGTGCTTGATATAAACATGTTATCCTGACAAGGTAACACATAACACTCCAAAGATTGGATGTGGGATCTTTGTATGTAAAGAGGTACTTGGTGTGAACGTGTCTTTGCAATGATATGTACCAATACTTGCAGGTGTTAAGGGTTCATCAAAATATGGAAGAAATTGAGCCCTCAATCTTGCCAAGGTGGACTTTTGCAAACATTAGATAAGTTTCACCGTGGTAGGATCTTTATTTTCATACTTGCTTGTTTGGCCCGTTCAGTTTACCCATTATAATGATTTTTTTGTGATTCCTGTTTATTTTGCTAATAAAGCTAGTTTATCATCGTGGATTTTACTGATTTTAACTCCTTGAATGTTAGGAGGATAGCAGAATTGAAAGAGCAAGATTGCAAAGCTTCAGTTGAAGATATCATGTATATGTTGATAGTTTACAAGTTTTCTGATCTCCGGGTCCATTTGATTCCAAGCCTTTTCAAGTGTATTTATAATGGTAGACTAGAGATTTTTCCGTCAAAAGACTGGGCACTAGAATCTATCCATAACTTTGAGGTCCTGCAGATGATTAAAGAGCATTTGACCACTATTGTTGGTTGGAAACCTAGCTCTTGTGTAACTGAAAATTGGGCCACAACTAAAATCAACCACCTTCATCTCCACAAAGTGTATTCTGCTTCCGTTGTACTTGGATACTTCCTAAAATCTGTCTCCTTAAGGTACCAGCTCGAAACGAGTTATGCAAAGGACAACAATGCCCTTGTTTTGAACTCTGGGACCCAGCTTCCACTTTCAGAAGTGTGCAATTATGGAGTAAAGAGCATAGCCTCTGGTCACATTAGCAGCACATTATCTACATCTCTTGGTCAAGGGCCGTGTAAAAATCAAAAGACGCGGGAAAATCTGAGGTCTTACGTGATGGGGTTTGACCGTGAGACGCTAAAAAGGTGTTCAAGACCAAGATCCAAGGAGGCTCGGAATTTGATCAAAAAACATACTTGTGCTTTGTTTGGGCAACATGAAAAGGCAGGATTACTAGAAACTGATGAGATAATATCTACATCCTTAGCAAGCCTGAAGAGATTTGTTCTGGAGGCAGTTGCTTTCGGCTCATTTCTTTGGGACTCAGAAGAGTACGTGAAGACTGTATACAATCTCAATGAGGACTAGCTAGAGTGATAGAGAAATAGAAGCGCTACTATTCTAGTAAGTTGTCTCTCTAATGTATATACAGAGTCTGCTTTTGACTGGTAGTGGTCATGGTATGACAATATAGAGTTTTTGATACATATGAATACAATGCGTATATAGGCGATTTTGGCCAGTAATATTAATACAAATTTCACAAGCTATTTACCACCCTCTCTCTCTCTCTCTCTCTCTCTCTCTCTCTTACTCAATTACTCTTGTTTGATAAGTTATGTCCCGCGTCTTATGTTGAGGTTATGATTTTTGCCATCTGAATGAGAATGAGGTCAGAGGCAAATTTAGATTTATTTTGACCTTTTATACTTGAACATACAGTCCCCAAATTCTTATTCACTCCGTCCAAAAATGATCTTCCTACTTTTTTTGCCTTTGAATTTGAGCAATAATTTTAAATTGATTTAATACACTAATGTAAATTTATTACTTGTAATTGATATACCATCAACAATACTATCAATAACAAGTTTTACAATTTCATTATGATGATTAAAATCATCCTAAAATAATTGCTCAAAATTCATTCGTAGTAATGATAAAAAAAAGAGATTGAAGATCATTTTGGGACGGAGGGAGTATTTAGCACTGATTTTTGCCATCTAAGTTGCTTAGACACAGTCTTTGTCCATAGGTTCATGTTTTTTTTTTTTTTCTGTCAGTTTCTCCAAGTCTTGGTCTGCAATTTAATTAGTTAATTCGGTTAGAATCTTGCCCCGCGTGAATAGTTATCTTGATTTCTTAATGACTTTGACTTTACCCTTGATGTGTAAGCAAACCTAACCCCCCAAAACACATCAACATCATTGTTTCAACTATGTTATTACATAACCTATTCACCAACCAGTGTACAAAACTTCCCCAAGTCATCTTCTCCAATTCATTTCTCAGTTCTTACTCCATGGCTGTTTTCCTCTTGAAGATCATCTTTATGGCTTTAAGCATGTTATCAAACATTATTTCTCGTATAATCTTCACTGCCACAGCCTACTTTCTCGTAATTGCCATCCATGCTTTCAAAGTCCCGGGTGAAGCTATAAAAGGAGGGTTAGAACAGTTGGGGAATGTTTTGAAGACTTGTTTTGACTATGGCTTGGAGTTTTTTATGAAGACGGCTAGTAGTCTTGTTTCGTCCCTTTTTGATCTTGTTGTACAAGGGGTCGTGGGGTCCGTGGTTGCCACTGGATCTGCGGTCGGGGAACTGGTTGATAAGATGAGGACTTCTTTTGATGGGGTGTTGGAGGGTAGTCCAGAGGTAATGGAAGGTTTCAAGGAGATGGTTTCAACTATGGTGTCTGATTTGTGGAAAAATTGTATGGATGCTATGGGTTACGTTAAAGAAAATGCTTAATGTTGTTTGTATTTGCTCCCTTTTTGCCCTCTCTAAATTCTAAATTCTAAATTCTAAATTCTAATTCTATAATTTTTTTTTGTTTGTGAGGACATTCATATTTTACAGAATTGCTTGAAAAATATAGTCAAAATCTTGTAAAAAACTAGTTTTTTGTAACATAAGAAAAAAATTAGTTTTAAAGCACCAAGTCTAACTAATTAGAGTGATGAACGGTTCTGAAAACTAATTTTTTTATAACATTTTGAAAAAAAATAATTTTTCACAAGAGTTACTAAAAAATACTCCCTCCGTCCCGCTCGAAGTGTCTCAACTTTTTTTTTTTGGCGTCCCATTTAAAGTGTCTCAATCCCAAAATGAAAAGTTTTTATTATTTTTATACTCTTCCTACCCCACTCATTCTCTCTCCTACTTTACTTTTACACTTACAACATTCTCTCTCCTAACTATTCCTCCCACTCATTCCCTTTCCTATTTAATTTTTCATACTCACAACATTTAACCTTTTTCTCTTTCTTACCTCACTTTCCTTAATTCCCGTGCCGATCTCATTTTGAGACACTTCGGGCGGAACGGAGGGAGTATATTACTTGATTTGATTGATTGATTAATTGTTTTTTCCGCTCTCTCACCGAATATGAGCCGTCCATCAGGGCCTTAGGGGAATCAGTTGGATTGCTCAGCAAATAAACCATATGAGGCCCAAATAAAATCAGTGTCTTGCTAGGAAATTTAAGCCTGCAACAAAAGTTTAAATGTAGCTTATAGATGGTGGGCCGATATTCATAATTTGGAAAATATATCAATGAGCTAGGCTTAAAGATGTCCAAGAAGGCCCAAGTCACAAGCCCGCCTAAACAGCCCGTCAAAGCTCAGTCTCTTTATCAAACACTAGTGTAACTCCCGTGTGATGCACGAATAGCTATTAACACATATTGACGAAAATTCATACAAATATAATAGGAAATAGAAATTGAACATACCAAAAGTGTCAAGTTGGGCTAAACAAGTAAAGCCCACTCACAGATAGCATTGGCACCCACATTCTCAATGAGGCCGATCATCGGAAACAAGGCCCAGGCCCGTCTCAAACATCGGTCGACTAAGTCCATGATCCGACCTACCGGGTCCCGACCTAACTTAGTCAGACCTCGTGATCCATGTCTGATTCGGGTACGAATCATGCTGCAGACCCGACAGTCAGGTCGACAATTCCATGAGTGGCGACCTCGACCTAAATCAGCAAATGACGACCTGACACTTGCCGGCTCATTTGGTTAATCAATGCTCACAACTATATCCCTACAAATTAGGGACCGTTATAGACACGTGCCCACGGCAAGCTAGCCGCTATAATCTCGGAGGACATGCCGCCTCCCAAAAATACATCACATTTTCCTATAAATACTTCATCACTACCAAACGGTGAAAGGTAAGCTGCCATTTTGTATTACGAGTTCATTATTCAATACATTTTGAGCTTTATACAAGCTGTTATCTTACTCTCGCGCCGAAGGCGTCTTCGCAGGAGACACATCCAGAGCTAGTCGTGGGTTACTGTTTCGAGTCAAGCCGGGTGATCGATCTGCCACGTGGAGGAAGATTGATAAGCACATTTCTGCGGCATCGGTTTGGTTCCATTGCGGGAAAGTGCTTTAAACTTGACCTCGAAAACTCCATCAACCTGCAGCAATGGTGACTTCGAGGAAGGACACGTATCAGAGGCTTCACTTGGGCATGACGAAGTAAACAACAACAACATGAACGCAAATCTTTGAAAACTTGAACTTGCCTCCTCCCCCACCAAATCGTCCTCGTGGTAGAGCCACACGCTCTACTAGTGTCGTTGACGGCGAGGATTGCGACACAAGGAGAGGGAAAAGACATATGGATGGGCAAGAAGTTCCACCTCCTCCCAAAGCGTCCAAATGCTCGGGTGAATGTTGGAAACAGGGGGCGAGTCCCTCCATCAACCCCATGAGCAAGAAGGAGATGATGTTGGAACGAGCCCGGTTACGGCCGACTTGATAGCCGTGGAGGAGGCGAATGTGGCGACATACGGCTGCGAGAGAGTGGTACCTACTCGGGTTTCTAATGGGCGACGAAGCCGGGAGTTTGAGGCCAAACGAAGGTGTGGGGCGAGAATGGTGAAAACGAGGATAATTCAACGAGCTCTACGATCGTTCATGTGCCCCGATAACGACTGGGGCTAGCCTCAAGCGAAACGGGAGCGGGGAGGCTCAATCGATTTGAGGACTCGGTTAACGGCCAATACGAACGAGGCATATTTCTCCAGCACGGACACGAGAGATCGGGGTCCCATAGAGAGACGAGGAACGGCGCGAGTCGCCTATAAGACGAGAGGCGCGAGGTCGCCACATGGAGATAACGGCGCGAGTGTCGCCGTCTTGAGGCGCGGGTCGCCTCGAAGTAATGCACGTAGATCTCGATAAGATCGAAAGGACCAATTCCCATAAAGACGGGAGGAGTAGGCAGATGACTCCCCCGGAAGTGAGGGCCGAGGTCAAATGCTTCCCCTCCCGGGAGATGAAAGACCCGATGCCGGAGAATGGTTGTTGATGAAAAAGAAGTTTGAGCTTGATGGGAGGAGGAGAAGAAAAAGGATCTTTGGAAAGGTCGAACGAATTGACTTTGCTCTTCGACCACTTTTCCAAGCGAGAGATAGTCGACCTCCCCCTAGTTTCGGGTTGCCCCTTCTGAGAAGTATTACGGTTCCACCAATGCAAGAAGCCACATAGCACACTTGGAGGCCACGATGTGTTTTGTCGCCAATGAAGACGACAATATGTGCAAAGCCCTCGTAAGTACCCTCGCGGGAGCGGCTTTGACATGGTTTAATGGTTTGGCGGTGGTAGCATAACCACTTGGACATGCTTGAGGACCGAGTTCCTAGATCGCTTCTCGGCTGCTTGGAGCTCGGAAAGTGACGGTGATCGATTTAAACAACTTGGTGCGGGCCAAAAACGAAAGCTCCATGAGCTACTTCACCAAGTTCAAAGAAATGGTCGACAAGATTGAAGAGGACATCACGAGACGGGGAGGTAATCAATTGCTTCGAAGTGGTATTTCCTCGAGAAGACATGGACTACGAGCTCACGGTCAGAACGGTCACAACTCGACGGGAGTTGTTTGAAAAGGTGTATAATGTCGCTCTGGTGAGGAAAGGAAAGAAAAGAAGAAGGAAAGAGCCCCAAGGTTGAAGTCACGATGATAAAGGACTCCAACAAGAATGGAGGGAACAATAAAAATGGAAAGAAGAACGAGAACTAGGGCAACGAGAGAAGGTGCCGAAGCTTTCACTCCCCTCACGGTGAGTCGAACCGAGATTTTGAATGCTGTCGAACTGGCTCCTCCGGTCCCAATGAATCCGAGCAACAAGTTTAGGAGGGACAACAGCAAATCTTGCGACTACCACAAAGACACTTTGGTCATCTCACGAGAAGATTGCTTGGGATTAAAGCGTATCATCCGAGAGAATGGTCGACCGGGGAGACTCGAAGCTTATGTGAAGAGACCTCAAGCTGGAGGAGGTGAGCGGCCGGCGGGTGGGCAACAAGGACCTAGGCGGCCTAGGCGGAACACAGGGTCATCACTGAACAAGCGAGCAACACGGCCGTCAAGCACAAGATATTCCAGCTCAATAAGGCCCCAGCATGTGCCTCCAAGGAGAGAAGTAAGAGATGAAGCGATCAGCTTCTACCCCCATGAATTGGCAACTAATATGGCGGCTAGGGAGCAAGTTCTCGTTATCCCAGGTCTCATTGATGGATGTACGACGAGTAGACTCTTAGTCGACACGGGGGCCTGCAAGGATATTTTGTTTTACAAAACTTTCAAGGAGATGGGTCTTAATGATGAACAGTTGGAGAGATATGATGGCAGGTTGGAGGGCTTCACCAACCACCGAGTTGATGCTAAAGGCCAGATAGTGCTCGACGTCGACCTAGGCGCCCCCTCGGGGTTGTCTCGAAGGTACAATTTATCGTAATTGATGTAAATAGTGACTATGCCGCCATACTTGGAATTCCTGGATAGGTCGCTCTTGGAATGGTAGCATCAATTCCTCACCCGGCGAGTAAAGTTCCCCACACTCTTGGAGTAGGTTGCGTCTGAGAGCCACGGCCGTGCTTATACGGATCATGTTCTAAGAGAAAGAAAGAAAAGGGAGCTAGAGATTGAGGCTAGCGATGGTTACTTGAAGGCTGTCCCGATCGATCACCAAAACTACCCGATTGTCAGCGATCACCGTGGTGGAAGAGTCGACCTATCGCTCGAATGACGAGGTCATGCATGAGTCGACACGTCACTCTGACAACACAATGGTCGATCTAGATGTAGTTATGGTCGATCAGAGTCCTCATAGGCGACCTATGCCTCCCGGATAGACAATAACTCGGGGCCACTACCCGGCAAGGTTGCGAGACAAGCTTGATGATATGATAGGCGAGGAGGCTCCACACTTGGGAGGCGAGGAAAGACAAAAGGTCGGGAAATCATAGTGGAGACTCTACAATTCGGAGATGGACCGAGCTAGAAGGCGTGGATGAGCTAGAGTCGGTAATCACCAACCCTTCTTACCCTGACCAAAAAATTCAGATTGGGAAGCAGCTATCAGTTGAGGAGCGAGTAGAAATCATCGAGCTACTCAAAGAAAGTAATGATGTCTTTGCATGGAGGGTAGAAGACATGAGGGGAATCAAGGAGGAGGTCATTTGTTCACGGTGGAAGTCGGCAGGCCATAAAGCCTAGACCCCAAAATTGAGAAGCTTTGCTCGCGACAAAGAAGAGGCCATAAAAGCGAGGTACAAAAACTTTTGAGTGCGGGGATAATCAAAGAGGCCACTCATCTGGCGTGGTTGGCCAACGTGGTCATGGTGAAGAAATCGAATGGCAAGTGGCGGATGTGTGTCGACTTCACTACTCTCAATCTAGCTTGCCCCAAAGGATAGCTATCCTCTTCCTAGAATTGACAAGCTTGTTGATTCCATGGCCACTCTACTCTCGGTTTCCTGGATGCTTACTCGGGATACCACCGGATAAAGATGCACGAGGATGACATTGTGAAAACGGCATTTCAAGCATTTGGAGGCATTTCTTGCTACTGACATGATGCCATTTGGCTTAAAAATGCGGGAGCTACCTATCAAAGAATGGTGAACAAGGTCTTTGCCTCACAAATTGGTCGAAATATGGAGGCTTACGTTGACGACATGGTCATTAAAACTAAGGCAGGGGTCACGTAGTCGACTGAAGGAGACATTCGCCAATTTGAGAGCAAACGACATGAAGCTCAACCCCGGCAAGTGTGTATTTGGTGTAGGCTTTGGAAAGTTCTTGGGATTTATGGTATCTCGAAAGAGGCATAGAAGCCAATCCGAGAAAAAATCAAGGCGTTAGTCGACATGAAAGCTCCCACCGTGTCAAAGAGATGCGGCGACTTAACGGAAGGGTAGCGGCTCTTGGTCGCTTCATATCAAAGTCGGCGAGAGAGGTCTCTCCCCTTCTTCAAAGCATTGAGGGGGACGAAAAGTTTTGAATGGACGACCGAATGTCATTCGTCGTTCAACGGTGAAGGATTACCTCGCTACTCCACCTCTCTGAGTAGCCCGACCCGGCGAAACTTTGTTTGTGTATTTATACGTGGGAGATAAATCGGTGGCGGCGGTTTTGGTTAGAGAAGATGAAGGGCTTCAAAAGCCGGTATACTACATCGTGAGGCCCTATCGGATGTGGAGAGCGAGATACTACAATGCTTTGAGAAGGTCGCCTATGCCTAGTCGTGGCTTGAGGAAGGCTGCGAGCTTATTTTACAGCTCATCCAATTGTGGTTCTTACAAATGCTCCCCCTAAGAAAAATTCTCCACAAGCCGGAGAGTTCGGGTCGACTTCTCGGTGGTCAATTGCCGCTTGCGAATTTGACATTGAGTATCGACCTCGAAAGGCGTTGAAGGCTCAAGCTCTAGGCGGACTTCTTGGTCGAGCTTACGTTCGCGAGGAAGACGACGAGCGACGAGCTCCCGAAAGAAAAGGCTAAAGGGAAGGAGTCGAGTCCCAGTCGCCATGATCTGCAGACGATTGTTGGAAGGTCTATTCGGACGGGTCGGCGACCAAGAATAGCGGTGGAGGCTGGGATAGTGTTAATTGAACCGAGAATGCAGGACGGTGTACGAGGAGTCATTAAGGTTCAAGTTCGATGCTTCCAATAACCGGGCCGAATACGAAGCCTTGATAGCGGCTATAGAGTACGCTAAGTGTTTTGGAGCAACTAAGATTATGGCTTCTTGTGATTCACAATTGATAGTTAACCAGTCCGAGGCGAGTACGAGGTGCTTAGTGTCACGGCCCGATCAAATATTGCGACCTGGTGAAGGAAGCGATAAAAGATTTGGAATTACAGGAGATTCAAAGGAATTGGACGAGAAGACAATGAGCTAGTGACCTCCTCTCGAAGTTAGCCACTTCGGATGAACCACATGATGAACCTATCTCTTTCCTCGAAAGTCCGGCCTATGAAAGAGTAAAAATCCTATGCATAGATGATCCCTCAAGAAATTGGACTCGGGAGAAGTGTTGGATCGAAGAAATGAAGGCATACTTAGAAAGTGGTGGCTGCCGGATGACGAGAAGAAGGCTCGAGCTATCAAAAGAAGGCTCAGGTATGTCATTCAAGGAGGCGACACATTCGGAAGATCTTATACTCGACCATTGCTAAAGTGCATCCATCCCCAAGAGGTCGCCCTATTGATACACGAAGTGCATAGTGGAATTTGTGGTGGACACCGGGGGCCGGGACTCTTGGCGACAAGTTAATCACTTTGGGGTACTACGGCCACACATGAGAGGCGACACTCACAACTTTGTTCGGCAATGTGATCAATGTCAAAGATTTGCCAACTTACCTCATGTGCCAACAACAAAGCGAGACTCCGGTAATTGCGGCTTGGCCATTTGACATGTGGGGCGTCGACTGATTGGACCCTTCCCTCCCAGGAAGCTGCAAGTATGTGATAGTGGCCGTAGACTACTTCACCGAATGGGTTGAGGCCAAACCACTAGCTCGCATCACGAGAGGAGAATGCTATCAACTTCATCCACGACTTCATTTGGTGTCGATTTGGTTTTCCTCGTGCTATAGTGTCAGACAATGGTTTCTGAGTTCTCCCAAACCTTCGAAGCGAGAAATGAATCGAGTAGGGATCAAACATTGGAAATCATCATCGCCTATCCTCAAGGAAATGGACAAGTGACGGCAAATAAACTTGTTCTATCTTCACTCAAGACGGGGCTCGTAGGTCGACGAAATAATTGGTTGGACGAACTTCCCCTTGCTCTTTGGGCGGTTCGTACAACCACTCGAGCTACGGGAAACCCCTTTCGCTCTCACTTACGGATCGGGAGGCCGTGGCACCTGTTGAGCTCGAGATTCCCTCTTGCTAGAGTGACCTTCTTTGATCAAGAGCGAGAATGATACCAACGGGTTGATCGACTTGGACACGATCGACGAGAAGCGAGAAACGCCTACCTCCAGAATGGTCAACTACAAGCAACGAACTAAAAGTTATCACGACAAGAAGGTCGAGCAAGGTCGTTCCAAGTTGGAGATTATGTGTTGAGAAAGATTGAGGCAACGGGTAGAAGGACCCGGCGAACAAGCTATCTCCTAGCGGGAAGGTCCATATGTAGTCACTCGAGTCGTCGGAAGGCACCTACATAATAGCTCATCCGGAGGTGACGAGTTGAAACATCCTTGGCATGGTACTCACCTCATCAAATACTACTTTTAGTTTTCGGTTTCCAAGTTCAAGTTTGTGGTAGTTCTAGTGTCAAATTGATGTAAGCATGTTCTATACTTCAATGAAAAGCGCGATTCATTCCATCAAGCATAGTGTTACAATAACTTGACAAGCTCGACTCTTAGTCAGCTTCGTTTTAACAAGCTCGATTCTTAATCAGCTTTGTTCAATTAACAAGTCCGACTCTTAGTCGACTTCGTTCTAACAAACTCGACTCTTAGTCAGTTTGTTCTAATTAGCTCGATTCTTAATCAGCTTTGTTCAATTAACAAGTCCGACTCTTAGTCGACTTCGTTCTAACAAACTCGACTCTTAGTCAGTTTGTTCTAATTAGCTCGATTCTTAATCAGCTTTATCCATTTGACAGGTCCGACTCTTAGTCGACTTCGTTCTAACTAACTCGATTCTTAATCAGTTTGTTCTAATTAGCTAGACCACTAGGTCGGCTTCGATAGTGTGAGCAGGTTCGACTCATAGTCAATCTCATTCACAAAAAAGTTAAGCAAGTCTGAGGTCGACTAAATAAATAAAGATCAAGTCACCTCTAGGCTCAAGTTTACTCATTCATCCTATCTATATCTAGCTCGACGTTTACTTTAAAAAAGCATACAACATGCAATAAATAAGGTCAGCTATGATAAAGGTAAGTCTCCCAACGGGCTAAGACTTAGACAAAATAAAGTTACAAAAGTATCTTGCCTCCCGAAAAATAGGGCGAGGCATCAAAATATTCAAGAAATCAAAAGAGCAAAAATGTTGGTTGGGACTTGTTCATTACAATTCGGCTAAGAAATTTAAGGGTTTTGATTGACGATCTGAGTCGTCGATGCTTGGCTCGATCCCTCCACATCTCCTTGTTCTTTGAGGACCTATGGGTTTACCCGAGCTACGAGTAAACACATTCATTATCTTCATCCGTGGTGGCGGCATCCTCAAGTTCTTGCGGAAACAACATCAAAATTCTGTCGGCAACGGGGGAGCTTCCCAGCTTCTCACAATGGTCCTCTTCATCCTCTTGGGCAATGAAGGCCAAGTCATTTTCAAGATAGGGAGCGAGTGAGTGACCCTGCGAGCTTCCATGTCGTATTGAGACTCGGAAAACCAACGAGCTAATTGCTCGATGGTAGCTGTATGCTGTTGAATCTACCAATGCACGACGGGCCATGTGCCTCTTCCCAACCTCGAGAAAGTCTTGTGCCTTAGCCACGATGGCATTATAGAACTCATCTCCCTCCTTGAACTTCTCCACGGCATCGGGGCCGGCCTTCTTGAGCCTCCTTCCACTTAGCTCGAGCGAGTTATGCTCCTCGTTAAGCTCTGTCAAAAAAGAATCTTTATCGGCAAGAAGTTTGGAGACAGTGGCAAGCTCAACCTTCGTCCTCTCGCTGAGCAAGGCGCTCGGCATCCACTTTACGAAGTCACTTCCTTGAGCTTGGACTACGAAGCTTCGAGGTCGGACGGGGCCTTTGTCTTCACCATCTCATTAGCTTCATATGAATTGTCCAGTCGTTGTACTTCTCCTTCAAATCCGCAAGCTCTTTAGCCTTTTTGGAGTAATCTTGAAGGGCTTGCCTCTCTCTCTCGATGGAAGCTCTCCAAGAGCTCTTCACACCTGCTCGACCATCGTAAGATTACGCATTTCAAAGAAACGAAGAAGTGTTAGCTCGTAATTTGAGTGGATCGAGTAAGGGGATAAGCAACTACAATGAAAGAGAAAATGACAAGTTACCTCACTATGAGCCATCCCGGAAACGAGCGAGAAAATTCCTCGGGGTGATCCCTTATCGGCGAAATGAGCTAGGAGGTCGACATCTATTGCCCTCCTAACAATCACTTGGCCCGGGCTCATGTCGGGATAGCGACGGCTCAAGGCTGTTAAACCGCTTCCGGCGGAGGAACATCACTCGGCCTCTTCATCTTTTCATCCGAGAGACTCCTTGCGGGAGGAAGGAAGGGTGGTGGAGGCAATTGACTCGAGGACACGAGACTTTCCCTTCTCGAGATCGGGACCTCTTCTTCGAACTTATAGGACGATCGTCCTCATCTTCCTCCATATCATCTTCATCAACGTTGACGACCGGTAAAGGGCTAGCCCCGCCATCCCAGCTCGAGAGGTCTCCATATTGGCATCTTGATTTGGGTCGGAGCTCGGACTTGCCACTGGCCCGACTGTGGGAATCATCACCTCCTTCATTGGCATCATTGGATTGGGTGCCTCTTTGCAAAGGGTCTTCCGGCTCGACCTCTTCCATTGGGATCATTCAGCGACATCCTTCGGGAGCAAATTGTTCCTAGTAGCGGCTTCTCTCTCTCTGCTCGCCTTAGCATTAGCGGCCCATGAGCCCTCTTGGCTTTCCTCTTATCGAAACCCCAACAATACGCACCATATTCGCTTCTTGTTCGGGAGTTAAAACTACACGACATCAAAGAAATCAAGTGTTAGCTCGGCAATTCAAAAGCAGTTCTACGAGTAAACCATTGACGAGGTAATTGATACAATTAGCGAGTTCTATGTACGAATTGAATAACTCTACATACGAGCGAGCAATTTGATAAAGAGTTGCAATTCGAAATAGTTCTATGTACGAGCTAACTAAGTTCTACATACGAAGCGGACAACGGACGATCTAAGAGTTGTATATGCGGCTAAAAATAACGCTATGTGCCAATGATAAGTTACTTATGCAAGATAACAATGGACGAGCTAATGAATGCGGGTCAAGTAAATCCTTACCACCAACATGCTCTCCGTGGTCTTTGCGGTAATTTTCATTCTTCGACAAAATTGACAGTTCTCCTTCAACCTACCCAAGGAATGAGTAACCCGGTCCAGGATATACAGCCTCTCAATACGGGAACAAGGGGTTCTACCACTCCATCCCCGAGGCATCATCCCGGCCTGGATGTAGTTATACTTGGTCGTCCACTAACACCTCCCGGCTAATGGGCCCTTTCGCGACCAACGCGCACAACTTCCTATACAAGGTTTGGTGCCGTGGAGGCTCCCGGTAGTTTTCCTCGTCAATAGTGTCGGACTCACTATTTGGCAAGGGGAACTCCCGTCGACCTACTCTCTACAACTACCACATAGGAATTCCAGTGCTATGCTTGTTGGGAAGGTTGGCAAACAATTTCGGAGAATTGGGTTTGGAAGGAGTACTAATCCCCCAATCTGCCTTGTCGAGCTTTGGAGCGAAAAATTCCTTGAAGACTCTCATGCAAGGTTCATGGCCTAGAAACCTACATACCATGGCAAAGCACACTAGTACTCTGCAAGTGTTGGCCCCAGTGAAGGGGAAGAGCATCCATGCACTCCGAAACTCATTGATAAAGGGATCTAAGGGCAACCTCAACCCCGCCTCAAGCTGTCCATAAAAGAAGGCCACCCTAGTGGCATCGGTAGTGAAGGCAGTACGGAACTTGGCCATAAAGTCCGCCTTACTAAGGATGGTTATCCTATAATCCACTCTACTTACTCCACGAAATCATAAACCATGTTGTATCGGGACTCCATATTTTTCTTTCCTCGAAGAGAGCCTATGAGTATATATCCTCTCTCGTTCTTCCCGGTACAACGGAGGAGCCAAACGCATCCACAATTCGGGGGGGAAGAGGTCGACGGCATTTCCTTCTTGAGTTGTCATATACGTACAAGAAGAAGGAGAAACGGGAGTCGATCCTATGATCACATTCGGTCGACCTACCTAAGGGCGACCTAAACTCCCTGGAAAACCTATTACGTTCCTAAGGAAAGAAGGTTTGTGGACATCCCTAACATAAAACAAAGTGATATGATCGAAGCAATTCATGAAATAGATGAAAAGCGACAACATTTGAGTCGTCAATCACCACATTTTCAATTTCTCCTGCCCAGCAACCCTATTTCACTAAAGTTCAACTCCCACTTTCGGTCAAGATAGAGACACACTCGCTTAATGACATCTCTCTCCACCCACCGTTTATGTGCTTGCATACTCTACGGTTAACGGTGCAATACCGTACCAAGCTCCTGGTTCACTACTAAAGGTCCTAGCCGTGGCGGAATTAAACACTGGCGTAAATCAAAACCTAAAGCAAACATACAAGGGAAATACCTTAATTGATTGCGAAAGGGAGTTCGTTCTTGAAGCCGAGAGCGGAGTTTTAAATCTTCTTTGCAATTCCGTGATTATCGCCGGAGAGGGAGAGTTTGGAAACGGTAAGAATTCGAATTTGGGAAGAAAGGCTGGGTATTTCTATTTTCCTAAATTTGGAAGGGGAAAAGAAAATAGAAATTAATTTTCCAAAATTAAAAGCGAAGCGGTTTTCGAGAAGGAGTTCCAAGCGTCGGGTGCAATCATTACCAAAATCGGCGCTCCTTCATCTCCTACCGTTCATCGCCAACGACCAGGATGGTGCCACGTCATCAAAGGTCGACTATACCTCAGAATGAGTAGCGACCTGCGAGTAAAGCAATTCCCGTCAAAGATTTCCTTAACTTCCAAAGTCGACAAAGTCCACTCGAAAGTTGGGGGCCACTGAACATACCAAAAGTGTCAAGTTGGGCTAAACAAGTAAAGCCCACTCACGAGATAGCATTGGCACCCACATTCTCAATGAGGCGATCCAATCAGAACAAGGCCCAAGGCCCATCTCAAACATCAGTCAACTAAGTCCATGATCCGACCTACCAGGTCCCGACCTAACTTAGTCCGACCTCATGATCCATAATACAATTCGGGTACGAATCATGCTCTACCCGACAGTCAGGTCGACCATTCCATGAGTGGCGACCTCGACCTAAATCAGCAAATGACGACCTGACACTTGCCGGCTCATTTGGTTAATCAATGCTCACAACTATATCCCTACAAATTAGGGACCGTTATAGACACGTGCCCACGACCAAATAACTGCCGCTATAATCTCGGAGGACATGCCGCCTCCCCAAAAATACATCACATTTTCCTATAAATACTTCATCACTACCAAACGGTGAAAGGTAACTGCCATTTTGTATTCTGAGTTCATTATTCAATACATTTTGAGCTTTATACAACTGTTATCTTACTCTCACGCCCGAGCGTCTTCGCCGGAGACACATCCGGCTAGTCGTGGGTTCTGTTTTCAGGTCAAGAAGCCAGGTGATCAGTCCTGCCACGTGGAGGAAGATTGATAAGCACATTTCCTGCAGCATCAGAAATGTTTGTGTACATTGTAAAACACTTTTTTGAAAACTATATTATTAGTACAAATATCAGATTGAAGTTCACTAAAATAAATATATATTTAAGGCGTAGTCAGTTTGTACGAAGCGCGTTTTATACGTAAATTCCCGTTCTATTCAATAATAATCACATTTGACATCCATTTTTCAATGCTATGGAATTGAACGCATATATTTTATGTAAAAAATATTTATTGTGTATTGAATGAACGTGATATGTACGTAATTTGGCCACAGTATCACTTCGTTTCGCCAACGATTGGGAAAGCGTAATCAATCTAGTTATAAGTCTCCACATCTTTCTCTTCAACTGCAATTCGGAACTCTTGACTTTAGTGATTCTCCAAATAAACAAATTACATGAAATGAAATTTTCAAGCATCATCAATTTTGATTTTTGAGAAGTTATTTTGTTTTTGAACCGTATTCAACTTCTACATCCCCGTTTGATTTTTACATATTTCTTTAATGTTATTGTTATATAATCATGCTTTTTTTATATCGCAAGTAATTAAATTTAACATCAGGAAAAATTATTTCACTATCAAATAAATAAATGCTCCCTTCGTCCCCTTTTAAACATCCTTTTTTTTTTTAATAAAAGGTGTCCCATTTTAAGTTTTAAAAAAGTAAAATGAATTTTTTTTAATATTTTTATATTCAATGGTCTTATAAGTCATACTCACAACAACTATTCACTAATAACTTTGTACCCTACTTTTTATACTTTATAATAAAACCATTCATCTCTTTAATATCCTAACCAATTTTTTAACGTTTAAATAGGACAAAAGTTGAAGAAAAAGTTATTAATATTTCTATTATAAAATGCTATTTTTTCCATTTATTTCCTTATAAATGTAGAGATTAATAATATGACATAGAAAAATAAGAAAATACAATAAACTATAAACAAATAAGTATATAATAATATACAAATATTATCAATATTTAAAACTTATTCTAAAAAAAGATGAATACTATGCGGGTTCGGGTTAAATGGGACGGTTCGAGCTAATCTCAAATCCACCCCAATCACACCCGATTTAAAAGAAAACATTTTCAAACTATTTTCATTAAACGTGGATCATTGCGAGTTTAGGAGGGATTCAAAAATTTTATCAACCCGTTTTTTACTTACAAAATTCTTTAAATAGGGGAATATCAAGTTAAAGCACATACTAACACTGTTTTTCTAGAATTGGGTCAAAAAAAGTAATTTGATTTCGCTACTTAAAAAATTTTAGTTACTTGAGACGAAAAATATAATTTTCCCTTCTAGTTAAAGCACATAAGAAAGCAATTTTTTGGCAAAGAAAGTAGTATTATTTTTTGGTGATTTATTTTGAGTTGAAAGTAATATTCATTTTTGAAATCAAGAAAATAATTTTTTTGTATAATGACATTTTTTAAAGTTGACTTGGGACGGAAAATATAATTTTCCCTTCTACTTTTATTTATTTTAGTTTTCATTATTAAGACTTAATTTTTATTTTGCTAGTAATTACATTTAACATTAGGATAAATTATTTCACTATGAAATAAATAATGCTCCCTTCGTCCGATTTTAAACTTCCTTTTTTTTTTTTAATAAAAGGTGTCTCATTTTAAATTTAAAAAATTACAATGAAAAGATTATAAAATTTCAATATTAAATGGTCATATAAGTCATACTCACAACAACTATTCACTAATGACTTTGTACCCAACTTTTTATACTTTGTAATAAAACAATTCATCTCTTTAATATGCGAACCCATTTATTCATAAATATTATATATAAAAAAGGCACAAATAAATGAAATCAAGATTAATAATCCATCAAATTTTGATAAAATAAAAATTAAAACATAAATAGTTCTAATAATTATATTTGTAGCCAATAATAAGATTTTTAATAAGATTTTTAATTTCACTTATATACTTCAACTACTCTTTAAATTAAAAAATGTTATATCAAATGGCTTCCAAATTTTTTTTTATCATTAATCTAAAGTTCTTTATTAATAACCCATCATTTTTTAAAAGAGATCCATAGGAATTGTTTCTTAAAAAAAAATGAGCGAGAAGAACTTAATATAAAATGTTTTGTAAAAAAAAAAAGAAACTCAATGAAAATTCATAATCATATTTTTTCATTATTTCTACAGTACTTTTAAGAAAAAAAATTGTCCTTCTATTAAAAAATGAATATTTCTTTCATCCCATAATTAATACTACTTTCTATATCCAAAAAAAAAAAAATAAAAAAAATTGATTCCTTTGCCTCAAGGAATTTACTTGTCCAAAAAATTAATATTTATTTTCTGAGACGAAGAAACTAACATTATAAAAATTAATTTGTACAAATTAACACTACTTCAGGTAAAGAAAAAAAAAAATACTATTTTCGTCCCAATGAATATTTTATAAAATATTACTTAATTTGTTTAAAAAATTAATGTCATATTTTGAAACAAAGGGACTAAAATTACAACATTTCAAAAATAAATATTACTTTCGATTCAAAATGAATAACCCAAAGATAATACTACATTTTTTATCCAAAAAAATGAGCATTATTCCCTTCTTCCCAATTAATATTTTCAAAACTAATACTACTTCATTCGCCTCTGAAATTAATGTTTGTAACGTTAGTGCATTCGACTCAAAATATGAAATTAATTTTTTAGGCGAATAACATAGTATTATTTTTTAAAATGTTCATTGAGCCAAAGAAAGCAATGTTAATTTTTCTTGGACATATAAAAAAAATCTATTTTGTAAGGAAAAAAAATTACTTAAAAAATGAATATTACGTTCGTCCCATATTTAATACTACTTTCTATATCAAAAGAAAATTGCTTCCTTTGCCTCAAGGAATTTACTTGTCTCAAAAAATAATATTTATTTTTTGACACACGAAGACACAAACAATATAAAGATTAATTTTTACAAAATAATACTACTTCGACTAAAAAAATAAAATACCATCTTCATCCCAATGAATATTTTATAAAATATTACTTAAGTTGTTTAAAAAAGTAATGTCATATTTTGAAACGAAGGCACTAATATTACAATATTTCAAAAATGAATATTACTTTCGATTCGAAATGATTAACCCAAAAATATTACGACATTTTTTTCCAAAAACATGAGCATTATTTCCTTCATCCCAATGAATATTTAAAAAAATAATACTACTTCATTCGCCTCTGCAATTAATGTTTGTAATGTTAGTGTCTTCGTCTCAAAATATTACATTAATTTTTTAGACGAATAAAGTAGTATTATTTTTTAAAATGTTCATTGAGACGAAAGAAGCAATGTTCATTTTTTTTGGACATATAAAAAAATTCTACGTTTTAAGAAAAAAAAATTCCTTCAATTCAAAAATGAATATTACTTTCATCCCATAATTAATACTTCTTTCTATATCAAAAAAAAAAAAATTCCTTCCTTTGCCTCAAAGAATTTACTTGTCTCAAAAATTAATATTTATTTTCTGACACGAAGACACAAACATTATAAACATTAATTTCTACAAAATAATACTACTTCGAGTAAAATACAAAATAATACTACTTCGAGTAAAAAAATAAATTAATATATTCGTCCCAAGGAATATTTTATACAATATTACTTAAGATGTTAAAAAAATAAATGTCAAATTTTTTTGAAACGAAGGAACTAACATTACGAACAATAATTTATAATAAAAAAGTAAAATTATAATAATTATTATCATCATTTATAATAAAAAAACATACTTCACACTTAATTAATTTACAAAAAAAAAAAAAGATATTGAAAAATTAAAAAGAAAAATAAAGAAAGAATAATTAAGAAATTTATATTTAAAAAAGAGTGTTTTTTTTGTCCAAATTAAATGAAATTAGTCTCTAATTAAAGAGGAAAAAAAATTATGAATTTTGGTGTAAAATTTTTTTAAAAAAATATTTTTTTTTATAAAATAATTGAGGACGAAAAAAGGGGATGAAAAAAAAATTCCGAAAATAAAGTGGTCAATCAAATTGTGCCACGTGTGGCATTTTTTTTTTTAAAAAAAAAAAAAAACTTGACGCTGACACGCGCTGGTGTCTACGCGTGTGGTGCACGCGCCCATTCCCAGCGACCCACGTGTCTAGTCCGCCTAGTTAATTACAAATTCGCCACTGTGTGAAATTATTAAAATGCCCCTGATTTGGGCGGGCTTTTGACGATCCTGCTTTTATATACTCCCTCCGTCCCAGCTCAGTGTACACTTATTTCATTTTTGGTCCGTCCCAGCCCAGTGTGAACTACCATAAATGGTATGTCCTTTAATATTTTATATTCTCCCACCCACCCCACCCACTCATTAACTCCACTCATTCTCCACCACACAATTTATTCAATCAACCTACTATTTACTTCACTCATTCCCTCTCTTCATTTTCTATCACACATTTTCATTATCTTAATAATATTTCTTAATCGACGTGCCTTAATCAATGATTCTCAGTTGGATGGGACGGAGGGAGTATATAGAGATGCAAGCCTGGCTCGCATCCGCAAACCGGGCCTACGTTTTCCTATTCGAGCGTGTCCCGCCAAGCCCCACCTGTATTTTTTTTTTTGGGGGGAAGGGGATGATTTCAGTACTAAATGACAAAAATGTCCCTATTATTTTGCAGATATTTTTGTCATTCATACCATGGGCGGAGGTATGTAGGGGCCACTGCTCCTTGACAATTTTTTTTGATACTATATACTCCCTCCGTCCCAGGTGAATTGACACCAAAATTCTTGGCACAATATCTAAGAAAAATGAATATAATAATGAAAAGTAGAGATAGTGGAGGGAGATTAGGAAATTTAACCCATCCTAATTAAAAAAAGGAGCCAACAGAGATTTTGGATTTCCCTCCAAAATTTCAAATAATATCACCAAAAGTTTGAAACTCCCAGGCATTTGTACAGTTAACCTTATATAAATACAAAAGCAAGGCATTTGTACAGTTAACCTTATATAAATACAAAAGCATCAGTGTCCATTCACGTTTTTCCAAACCAAGACAACATGGGTAAAGGAAGAGATGTTAGCAAACAAAACAGATTGTTGTTGGGCCAGTTCTTCACCCATTCGGCAAGAAAATGGAATGCTTCCAAAAGCGGCTTGATGAAGCTCTTGCCAAGTTTGGAATCTGCAGGAGCACCATCTTCAGCCGTGGAAGAGAGTGAAGCTTCGACTACAACTTGGTCTCGCAAGTTTCTTTACCTACAAGAAGGATAGGTACACTTAGAAGTACTAAAATAGAACTTGATGTTGAAAAACTGAAATCAATACCTTTTCATAAAAGAAATACCCTTCGAAATTTAGCAAATAACATGGGTGTAGGCAAGAGTACAATGTTTAGGTGGAAAAGAAGAGGTATGATCAGATCACATTCAAATGCAATAAAGCCTGCTTTAAATGATTTAAACAAAATAACACGGATGAAATTTTGTTTAAAAGCAATCAGATATGATGTTGCTACTTCTTGTCCAAAGTTTAAGAGTATGACACATGATATACATGTTGATGAGAAGTGGTTTAACATGACTGCATGTACGGAACACTATTACATTTCTCCCGGAGAACCCGAGCCTCACAGGACTTGCCAAAGCAAGAGATTCATAACAAAAGTTATGTTTTTCTGTGCTGTAAGTAGACCCATCTATCTTCCAACTGGTGAGCTATTATTTGATGGGAAATTAGGAATGTGGCCATTTACCAAAAAGAACCGAGAAGAAGGCGTAGCATAAACGGACCCGGCGGGAACCATTGTCACAAAGCCACTCGATTCCATCAACAAAGAAGTAACAAAACAGATGATGCTAAACAATGTGAGTTCACAATTCCTTCTACTTTTTATGCTTTTTGATTTTAATATGATTGTTTTAATGCACACATATTGTACATGATTGCAGGTTATACACCGTAATCAAAGCAAAATGGCCAACAGAGGGAGCAAGTAAAAACATAACAATTCAGTGGGACAATGACCCACCACACGTGGGCCTAGATGTCGATCCGTAATTTATAGTAGCGGCAACAGAAGGTGGATTCAACATAAAGCGAAGTTTCGGCCACCAAACTCCCAGATTTGAATGTGAATGATCTAGGATGGTTCAGATCAATAGACTCATTGAAGACAGATGTGCAAGCAAGGACAGTTGATGAGTTAGTTTATGCAGTTGAACATTCATACCAAAAACTCTCACACTCAACACTCAACAAGGTATTCTTAACCTTAGAATCATGTATGGTTAACATCATGAAAACATATTGATCAAATGACTACAAAATCACGCACATGGGCAAGGATGCTTTAACAAGAAGAGGGTTACTTTCAAGTGATTGCACAGTTGATTTACAGTCAGTGAGACAGTGTTTATTGCATTTAATGGATACAGGCAATGCTGGAGGACTTGAGGAGATGATGGAAGAATTTAGTTAAGCTGATAGTGGCCTGTAAAGTGTGGCCTTTTTGTGGGAATAGTTGCTTTTGTATGTAGTTAAGCTGATAGTGGCCTGTAAAGTGTGGCCTTTTTGTGGGAATAGTTGCTTTTGTATGTAGTAGGAAAAGGGGTCTTTTGTGTACAAATTCCAAGGCTTTGAATGTAAAAAAAAACAAGGCAACATATGTTCTTATTTCAAACCCATAGCAGCAATATCACCAAAAGGACTCAGTTGAGTCTCAGGTACTTCAGTTGAGTCTCAGGTACTTCAGTTTCTTCGTAGATGTACTTCGAGCAAGAGCCATCAAAAGGGGAAGGCGGCGTATCTGGGATGACGGTTCCGTAGTAGGAACGAGTAATCAAAGGAAGAGCTCCATAAATCGGTGAATCGGGGCATTCATATGATGGTGAATCGGGGCATTCATTTGATTTTGAGAAACCAAGAGGAGGAATCGTCGCCGCCGTATAATCTACGGGCAACGAAACCATTCCATCGAAGTATGTTGACCCAGATTTTGGAGGATCCATGGAAATTAATGGTGGAATTGCTAGACGGGGTTGTAGAAGAAAGGGGCTAGGGTTCGCGAAGATGAACACCGAATAGAAAAGGGAGGGGGTGGAGGTAGGGTTTTATTTTTTGATTGGGTTAGGATTTAATTATTGACCTTAATTAATGTTTGCTAATGACTGAATTTGGTTAGGGTTAGTTTAATTAACTTCATTAGAGGTTAAATGGGTGGGGTAGGATGAATATAAAATAATAAATTCTTTTCCATTTTGGGCAGTGTCTATTCACGTGGGACGTCCCAAAAAGGAAATAAGTGTCTATTCACGTGGGACGGAGGGAGTAGTATGTAATATAATTGTTTTTTAAAAATAATTATATGTATTGTGATTATATTTTTTTTGTCTCATTAAAATTATATTTTTATTTTAAACACAGAGATTAAATGTAGGTGTACTTTCTCCTTCTCACTTACAATTTTATTTTTATTTTAAACACAAAGATTAAATGTAATTGGGTTGTGAGTATAAAAAGTGAGGCATGAGAGAGAAAATTGATAGAAAAGTGTACTCCCTCCATCCCACGTGAATGTAAACTTATTTCTATTTTGATCCGTCCCACGTAAATGCAAACTTTCAAAAATGGCAAAGAATATTCACTATTCCACCCACTCATTCTCTCTCCTACTTCACTTTTACACTCACAACATTCTCTCTCCTCACTATTCCTCCCACTCATTCTCTCTCCTATTTAATTTTTCATACTCACAACATTTAACTTTTTCTCTTTCTTACATCAGTTTTTCTTAATTTTCACACTCAAAAAGTTAGTTTGCAATCACGTGAGACGGAGGGAGTAATTTTTAATGATACATTTGATAAGAATAACTTTTAGTGGGATGGAGAAAGTATATTTTGAAAAAAAAAATGTTTTATATTTATAATTTTCTTTTAATAGATGTGATTTGTACGTTAAATAAATATATATGTTGAACTTTTTGATATATGCAATTATATTATATGTGTGTCGAATTGTATAAGACACCAATAAATGAATTATTGACATCATTAAAGCAGATAATTTACTATGTCTAAAATTGTATAAGACACAAATTTCTTCGAGTAGGTCTGCTGAGAAACGCGTTTCTCCATAACTATGGAGAAACGCGTTTTTAATAGCCAGAAGCTATACGTTTGATAACCATAAGAAAATTTCTGGATATCAGTCTCAATGGGTTCTGGATATCCAGAAGCTTTGGAACGGATATCCAGAAGCCTTTGGACGGATATCCAGAAAAAATAGATTTGAAGCCAAATCCAAGACCAAGACCAGAAATTGCTTATTGAAGGTTTTCTCGGATATCCGTGAAACCTTCAATGTATATCCGTAAACCATTAAATTAATATCCGTAAAACATTTTGAAAGTTTCGGATATCATTTTGAAGGTTTCGGATATCACTTTCATAAGCTTCGGATATCCTTTCAAAGGGTTACGGATATCCGTAACCTTTGAGACCGATATCCGTAAGTAACCATGGGACAAGGTCATGGCCAATACAAAAAGTTTCTGGATATCCTTTCAAAAGGTTCTGGATACCCGTAACCCGTTTCTCCATAACTTATGGAGAAACGCGTTTCTCCCTAGATTTTACGAATTTCTTCACTCCATTCATCATTTCTTTACTCCAAAATTTCTTGTCCCCCCTTCACTTAATTTCTGGCTCCGCCACTTATTCATACGCCCAAAGATTTGTAAAATTCAAAAATAGTCAAACGGACTGGTCAATGGATCGGGACACAGGCACGCTATTCCTATAGGATGGGACGGGTTTTAAATCCGCAAACCCAACCCTGCCCGGGCTGCCCGTTTCCGGGATTAACATGATACTAGCGTGAGAAACATGTGAACTCATGATGGTTGGGAAGAAAAAGCAAAAATGGAAGGTCATGATTGTTGGTTGGCCAGGAAATAAAAGGCCAAAAGTGGAAAAGGAACGGTAATAAAAAAGTTACAATTTTTTGTTTTTAAATTTAATTTATAAAATAACGTGTTATAATTTTATTGGTATTAAAAGTATAATGATTTTAATTATAGTATATAACCAGTAAAATATCATTAACCGTAGAAATTTAAATTGGGATAATAATTTCTCTTGTTATTCTTCTCACATGGAGGAAAGATTTATATGAGATTACAAAAGAGTTGTAGTCAAAAGGAAACATTAAATAAGGAAATAAGAAACCCAAAGGAAAAAGGAAACATCAAATAAGGAAATAAGAAACCCAAAGGAAAAAGGAAACATCAAAGAAGAAAACACAATTCCAGCTGCGTTACACCCTCCCTCAAGTTGGAGCGTGAGGATCAAGAATGCCCAACTTGCTAAGTAAAACATCAAACTGTTGCTTCCCGAGAGCTTTAGTAAATATGTCAGCTAACTGAGTCTTCGTTGGAACATAAGAAGGGGCAATAAGACCATTGGAGATAGCGTCACGGACAAAATGACAATCTACCTCAATATGCTTGGTGCGCTCATGATAAACAGATTCTTGGCAATGTGAAGAGCCGATTCACCGTCACGTAAAATGGGAATAGCCTTGGGATGATGGACACCCATGCTCAACAATAAACCCTTCACCATTTAAGCTCGCATGTAAGAGCCGCCACGGCGCGGTATTCACCTCGCCGGAAGAACGAGAAACAAGAGGTTGTTTCTTAGTCTTCCAAGATATGGGAGAATGCCCGAGAAAACGAGCCACCCGGTAAGAGAACGACGAGAAATGGGGCACGCAGCCTCACCCGAGTCACACCATCCTCAAGAGTGAGATCGCCGTCGGCGCAAAAGAATGCCTTGCCCCGGCGTGCCTTCGAGATATCGAACCACCCGTAGAGCAGCCTCCCAATGCTCGGAACGAGGTTCATTCATGAACCGAGAAAGGATGTGGACCGAATATGCAAGATCCGACCGAGTTACGGCCTAAGTAAATGAGTCGCCCAACTAGGCGTCGATAGCGTTCCTGGGATCTTCCAAGATAGCACCGGTAGCAACACCAAGCTTACGGTTAGGTTCAATGGGAAGCTAGAGGGCTTCGAACCTAGTAAACCGGCCTCGTAAATAATATCCAATGTATACTTTCGTTGGCACGTAAAACAGGCCATCGGGATTGCGAGCAACCTCAATGCCAAGAAAGTATTTCGTAGACCCGAGATCCTTCATTTTGAAGCACTCACACAGTACTTTTTGAAGGATAGCAAGGCAAATGAATCGTTCCTGCCATGATGAGATCGTCAACATACACAAGCACATTTATCTCGATGGCACCTTTGGTGAAGGTAAACAGAGTAGTCGACTAGGACTCGGAGGAAGCCATAAGTCTTCAAGGAAGTCAACAACTTGGCGAACCAACAACGAGGGGCTTGCTTCTGCACCATATAGGACTTATGAAGACGACAAACCGTGTTGGTGTTCGGTGCCGCAAAGCCCTGAGGGGGTTTCATATAAACTTCTTCGCTAAGTCGCAATGCAAGAAGGCATTGTGAACGTCCATTCGATGAAGCTCCCAATTCTTGGAAGCAAAGAATAGCAAGGAAAGCCCGAACAAAGTGACCATTTTAGCCACAGTGAGCAAAAGTTTCGTGTAGTCGATGCCTTCTTTCCGATGATTGTCAAGAACAACTAGCCGAGATTTCAGCCGGTCAACCGCTCCGTCGAATTGTACTTGATCTTATAGACCCATTGACATCCTAGAGCCCGTTTGCCAGAGGCGTAGACACCATGGACCATGTGCCATTATCCTCCAAGGCACGAATTTCCTCTTGCATTGATTGTTTCCACCATCATGAGCCATGGCTTCACGAAAGGAAGTCGACTCTTTAGCCACCGTAAGAGCCGCAAGAAAGGTACGATATTTCGCGTAAAACCGATCACGCTTATATAGTGAGCTATAGGATAGGGAGTACCCGAGGAACCGATTGAAGACTCGAGAGGCGGGAGATGGACTAGAAGATGTAGTAAGTGGCCACAAAATCGCGAAGACGCAACGTAAGGCAATTTCGTCTCATACCCCTCCCTAAAAGATCGGATCCGAGTCATCGAAGAGACCGACGTTGATGCAGAGGGGCAGTGGGAGCCGGAGGAGCCGGATCAATGGGAGCCGGAGCAACCTCTTCCCGTACATCGGATAGAGGAGCGGGCTCGCCGCAGCCCGAACAAATGTAGGAGCAATGAGTCTTCTTCAATAGGAAAATCAATGTGACCAAAAGCTTCTTTCTCATCAAGAACATCAATGTAATCCTGGATATGAGGAACAAGAGTAGAATCGCCGTATGGAAACACAGCCTCAAAGAACTTGACATCACGAGAGACGAAAAATTTCTTGGTCTCAAGATCAAACAGCTTCCACCCCTTACCAAGAGGATACCCCACGAAGATGCATTTACGATCGCGACTAGCAAATTTGTCACCCCTAGCCTCGCCGATTATGAGCATAACACATCGAACCAAAAACTCGAAGAGAATCATAAAAGGGGTTTTTGCCAAACAAGATATCGTAGGGAGTTTTGTTATCCAACAATGGGGAAGGGGTTCGATTAATCAAATGAGCAGCGGTAAGGACCGCTTCGCCCCAAAAGTAAATGGGAAGGTGAGCTCGAAACCTCAAGGCTCTAGCTATGTTCAAAATATGACGGTGTTTACGTTCGACACGCCCATTTTGTTGATGGGTGCCAACACATGATGTTTGAAAAAGAATGCCTGTGGAAAGAAAATAATCAAACAGGAGTTAAACTCGGTGCCATTATCGATTGAACAATTTTGATTTTTGAGAAAACTGTCGATCCACCATTGCAACAAAGGCCATAAACATGTGAAAAACTTCCGTTTTATCAACTAGTAAATAAATCCAAACAAAGACGTGAATAATCATCTACCAAAGTCAAAAATAACGGGCACCACAAGAGGAAACATGGGTGTAAGGACCCCACAAGTCACAAGAACTTTCTCAAAAACTCTAGTAGATTTATACTCACTAATAGGAAAGCTATCTCTAGAATGTTTAGCACGAAACCAAACGTCGCATGGTTGATGAAGACTACCCGACAAATGAGAGACCCGGAGGAAGAAGTTTTACTACTTTTTCGTAAGGATGCCCCATACGATTATGCCACAACTCGAGCAAAGCGGATGCATTGTTGACGTAAACGTGACAAGCGTAAGGTGCGCCTCCGAAGTAGTATAGTCCATCCCGCCTAACACCCGTTCCAATCGTGTTCCTCGACCGGTCCCGTATAGCACACATAGAAGCATTAAAATGGACAGTCAATGAACATCATCGATAATTGAGAAACAGAGAAGACTGCAGTTTAAATTTGGTATATAAAGAACATGATGAAGAACAAGGGTGTCTGTCAGCGAATGTAACCCTCAATATGTGCAAACACAGAGGTGCCGTTAGGAAGCTTGACGGGGCAAGCTTGTATAGAGTATGAATCAAAGAGACAAGCAGCGTTCCGGTCACATGATTGGATGCTCCCGTATCAATGATCCAAGAAGATGTCTCGTACGTACCATGAAGGCGATTATCCTAATACGAGTGTTACCAACTAGGCCGGCCAAAGCATTCCATTGTTCTCAAAGAAACAAGGATGAAAACCGGCTTGGGCGGATCCGGCAGCCATGCCGACTTGGGCGGCACCAACTTGGGCAACTGAGTTGGTCCGCGCAACTCCTCTCCTCGACCTTGTTGAGGACGACCGCCACCACGAGCACTTGTTTTGCTACCGTCTCCCCACCATTCTCGATAACCGACAAGCTCAAAGCAAGAAGAGACATCACGGCCCTTTTTCCGACAAAGGTGTGAACATGTAAGGTGGGATTTATCGGGCTTGTCACGACCACGAGGACCACCGGTTTTGAGGGAAAAGCCAACTGCATCCGGAGGTTCATCAAGAATTGGTTTAGCAAGTCGTACTCGTTCAGCCTGTGCTATCAATTGGTAAGCTCGATCAAGAGTGGGCAAGGGATCCTGAGACAAGAGGTTAGTACGAAGAGAGGCATAGTATTCAGAATTTAAACCCATAAGAAATTCATGAAGCTTGCCGGTCTCCCTTCGTGCCGCGTGCTTCTGTCCGCTGCGCTTGTCGCAGCAAGAACAATCTATAAGCGGCTCGTAATTGTGCAGAGATTCCCATAATCCAGTCAACTTACCGAAATACACAGCAACAGGCATGGTCTTGGTCTGCTCACATCGTGCTATTGACATCTTCAGTTGTTGAATGCGAGGTCCATGTGAGGACCCCGACCCGGAACCTACACGTGTCCCGAGCTGGAGCGTCCTCAAACTAACCCAAATCTCCTAATACTTTAAAAACTTTGATTTAACTTCCAAACATAAACACAACCATTTCAAAATAATTCTACTCATTCCACCCTGGAGGAAAAGTTGACCAACCATGAAAATAATAAACTGTTTTAGTTACAAAAGATATCGAATATAATATGGAATTAAAGTTTATGAATACAATCCTTTAAAAGAATTATGCTAACACACACTTTCTACCCAATCTAAACATAACCCGACAATTTCCAAAATACCACTTCTAACTCCTTTCCGCCCTGACTCGGTCGGTCCACCTGTCTCGGGATCTAAAACAGTAAAGGGAGAGGGGTGAGAATAACTCTCAATGAGCTATTATGATATGCAAAGAAGATGCCAAACAAAGTGCAACACATAGCATGGTAGCACATAACACACTAGGAGAGCGGTAAACACATTCCGTTACCTTGGTTTACCTTTCCCGTCTGAACAATAAGTCGTATAACTGTGGGTATCAATACTCCACTACATCTGTGAATGCATATTCACCAGATCCCATACCATGTAACTGAGACAGTTATGCTTATAACTCATCTCCGTGAACTGCTTAGGCATATTCACATCTTATAAAACCCGTTTTCCAGGAAAATATAAGACATCGCATTCCTATGAACCGACCGCACATATCCATAGAAGCCGAACCCCGCCCGCGGCCGCAGAGGGGAGAGGTCACAGGTATGATGAATCTTCAATCAACTTAGAGAACAAATCAATAACCGATTGAAATCCATTATACCCCATTCACATAAAATATCAACACGATCAAGCACATAATAGATACTTGAAATATGATCCACAAACGGGATAGCAATATAACCACATGGTAAAATATACTCATGCCAATCAATGCCATAATGCAACATTTAAGTAATACACTATGCATAGTATCATCAACAAATATGAATGATAACAAATAAATTCACAAATGGAATAACCATACAACTACATAGTAAACATATCCACACATTGGGATAACATAACAACTTGTCAAATATTCCACACTTGGGAAGCCACATAACACTTGCCAAATAATCCACAAAGGGGATAAACAATATAGTCACATGGTAAAATAGAATATCAGGAAATGATCATTACCTATTTAGTTTATAAAACCAATTCCATTTGAGAGATCACCTAAAAATACTCAATTTGGACTCTTGAACCATCCAATTTCGAGTCCGTATGAATTAACTATGATTTATTCAATTTCCACTCAACTTCTAACGTACAATACTACCTGCTGTAACCAAATCAGATTTTTGGGACATAAGGATAACTTCTTTAGCTATGAAACCATCACATTCAGAAAGTACTCAGAAAAACACCCAATTTAGACCCAAGAACCATCCAATTCCGATTTAATATGATTAAGTTATGACCATCACAAGATTGCTAAACGAATTCTGGTTCAGAATTGAAGTTAGGATTTCTGGGGTCTTGGGCGACCGCCCAAACCTCTTGGGCGACCGCCCAAGAGGGTTTTCAAGGAAATGTGAGTTTCTGCCAAGACATGGGCGGCCGCTCGGCCCCTGGGCGACCGCCCAAGCCTCCCGCCACCCCAAACTTAGGTTTTTAACCCCTTTAACCCTAGTTCTTCCTTCCCTCTACCATTGATTATTCAAGAACACCCAAGAACACCTTCATTTCACCAAATCCCAAACAAACATGTAAACTCCAAAACCAAGTAACCCTAGATTATTTATCACTACTATTTCTACCCATTTCAACCCTTTTAACTCATCTTCATTGAACCCTAACTTCAACAATTTCAAATTCCATCCATTCCTTAAAATCTAAATCAACTCCCATGAACCACTATCTTTTAAGTCATTAATCCATTTTCTAACTCCAAGAAGATTTCCAAAGCATATAATAACAATCACAACACCAAGAACAACAATAGATAGATTATGAGCACATAGATGAAAGGAGGTCATAACAACTCACCTTAGGTTTTTAGAATAAAATGTTGATCTTCTTAGCTTGACTTGTTCCTCTAGATGATCCATCCTCAAAAACACCCTTAGACTTGAATTTGGAGGAGAAATGCCTTGGCTTCAAGAAGGAAGGTTGAGAGCTCCCATGGAGATTTTCTTGCTTTCTCTAGGAAGAAGGAAGTATGAGGAATGAGGAAGAAGGGGAAAGGGAGTAAGAGGAGGATAAAGGGAGAGGGGGGCCGGTTATGGAGGGGGGATGAGGAGGGCACTTGGAGGCCTAGGAAGAGGATAAGTATTTGGCACCTCCCCTTCAAACAAAGAAAGCCCCACCAAAAATTAAAATAACCATTTATAAATCAAAGCCTTCCCATTTTAAAATAAATTGACTCCTCTAATAATTAAAGACTTCCCACATTTAATTTAAACCCTCATTTCTAATTCCTTATTCCACACATTTTAACTTCATCATACACATTATTTATTTTCTATTTTTATTTTCCTTTAAGATGCTTTATGTACTTTCTCTAGCAATCCTAAGGTTCTAGAAATCATTCCAACCCTCTCATCATAAAATAAGAAATTAAGATATAATTGGACACATAAAGATAACATGAATATTAAAAGCATATAATATACTATTTAAAATTAGTGCCTAGGGTCAGGGTCGTTACACTCACTCCCTTAAAGAAAATTCGTCCCGAATTTGATTGTCGCTTACCCTAAGGTTCAAAAAGCAAAGGTTACCTTTCACACATTCTAACTTAATATTTTCAATTAGACTTTTCAAGGGCAAGATTCTACTATACCCTTCCACAACTCGAATACTCTAAGACTTCAACTCCTAATTAGTCTCATCAATGATATGTTTCTTTCCACGATTTCCAATTTCATTAATAATATGATATTACAACTTAATATTCCGAGAATACCATACCATCATCACTAACCCGAATTTCACGACCTCAAAGAAAGTATTTTTAAATAAAAGTATTACATCTTATGTTACCCAATACATTACGATATTACATTTAAAACTTCAAATGAACTAACAAACTTTTGCGCCAATTTACCTCAGGCCTTGCTTCTCTAACCTTGCTCCAACAAATTAGAGATCGATATTTCCCTCCTGAACCACACCTCATACGGTCTTATCTCAATGCTAGAAGGGTAACTGCCATTATACGCACTCAACCTCCGGAACCATAAGTCCTATCGACTACAAACATCCATTGTACATGCTCGTAGCATATCCTCAACAATAAGTAATTATCCCTCAAATTTTCATAAGATTAAACTTAATAGCATCCATACATTCTAAAGGGATCTTTCCCAAATGATGTCTATCCAATCCATTTACTACTACGGGGTTTATACAATCGAATTATCCCCTAACATATGTGAGGACTCTATCAATCAATATCTCATCAAACTATATATAAAGAATAGAAATACAATCAACTTCCTATAAACAACAACATACTCCTCTTTACTTCCAAGATAACCAAATCACAAAATTCAAAGTAATAATACTCTCAGTTCAATCTCTAATTATTTTCAGGTCCAGTGACAGATCAATACCTGAATCAAATGGTTGGCCGCCCACAACGGAGCCGATCCAACCCAATACAAAACCGAGTCTACTGCGACCTCCACATTAATAACCCCACAATTTATCAACTCATTCTCGGATCGAAACTTTAATATAATTAATCACTATAGGGAAAATAAATTGCCTTTCTACGAGCTTCTGCACAAATTACATCTTTAGGATACCAAAGGATAGACAAAAGAGATCTAGTGAGACTCGAATGGTTTATTTATTTAAAACTGTCCCATACCAGTTTTAATTAACTAAACCACTCAAAATCTTTAAGAAATTTTTAAAAGATCAAAATGTTAACAAAACAACTCGAGCGATCTAATTATCTACAACCGTCCCATACCAGTGGTAGATAATTAAATTACTCACAGATTTTAATGTACACAAAAACGGTCCACTAACCTTAGTAAATCAATTATCCCCGAAGGGTACAAATACTCACACCGAAGTTCAACACACACTTTCAATTGTTAAGACACAATTAAACAATTCCAACATAATATTCTTGTCTGACCTCTATTTATAGTATAGCCACCATTCATAATATTTATACTTGATTAAATTCTCTTATAAGAAAACACAATCTCGCAATACTATTACTATCTCCGATAAATAACACTAAAACAATCATTAAGATTATAACTAAGTAAATCATCCTCAATTCAATAATTCCTCAAGTTGTATAATCAACACTTTTACCAAATTTGAGTCATCTATTCACTACCTTTAATATTGGTATTGTACTTAGTAACAACATATTGTGAACATCTAGTTCCCGATCAAATACCATAATTTCCAAATAAGAAAATATAATTGGAACTCATATAGATCAATCATTCCCAAATTTCAATTAATCATTACTTAAGATAATCTAACTTACCTCCCTATAACCATCAACAACTCAAAATCCGTATAACGCCAATATCTCCCAAACATCACACTACTCCTCATATGAGTTACGCAACTAAATCGACCTATAGGGTAAAATCATCCTAAAATATCCTTTCTTCCCATAAGATTCATCCTCATTTTCCTTTCTCATTTAATGCTAATCGTCTTTCAAAATAACCACATACAAATTTTATCAATTCCTGAAGTTGATCCTATAAATCACCAATAACTACATCTATTATGCTTCTTCATACTTACCCTATTTACTTCTTCATAACCAATACACCACCCTGCATCAAAACGGTCATACTAGATACAAATGTTGTCTTAAGTACATCCTTACAACAATTATTCTCTACAATCGTAACACTCCGAAAATTTCGACTAATAACCATTTGGCAATCCTACTAGTTTCTCAAATCAGTCCTACAAATCATCAACAAGGGATAACGAATACTTATTCTTCACAGTTACCTATTTGAGATCTCTCTAATCTATGAATAACCACCAAGTATCATCTTTTCTAAATACAAGAATAATTTATCCTTACCGAGAGTCGCTAAGCTAGTTATCTTCTTTATCAATTAATTTCTTAAGTTGAATCATCAATTCCATCATCCCAATTTGTATACTCTATCTAGGATCCGAATACCAAAATAGTGACTTATCTCTACTCGCCTTCAATATCCCGGTATGATACCCGATGAAAACCCCTTTTTGAAACTCACTTGAAAAACACCACTTAGTCAACTTATAGGTGATATTACTTACAAAATATCTCGATTTCCTATTCAATTTAGTAGCCAAAATTCGATCAATCTCTCCTTAGAGAATACTTATAAAGCACCTAAGGCAAAGATATATTAGTTCCATAAGATCTCTTACTCGCGATATTTTATACTCATATAATCTCACTTAGACTATCACTTTCAATACTAGTCTCATATATCTAGTCTCCACCACGAGACACCACCGTATCAATACTTACGCAGTTATACAACCATAAACCACTCTTAATAGGCCATAGACCAGCTCTAAACTAAGAGTTCACTAATTCATTTACCACCGCTCATGAGAGAACTCAAGGTTCTTTTAAATCAAGATAACACACAACTCAAATAACCTTCACATTCCTTAGGCCATACTTTCGACATTTACGCATATGTGACATAACAAAGAATTAATAATTTATCCGCCTCCACTACACATGGAGGTAAATCAAACGTAGGTAAGGAGACTCGCTCCTTGCGACAGCCCTCCTCGAACACAACAACTACTCAAATAATTCAAAGTTAATATAACGATGATTCACGGATTGGTAACTCGACCAAATCCACCGGCAATACATGCCCACTTAATCACAACTACCAAGATAATTAAGGATGATTCGAGGTACGACCCCATCGGAGTAGAACCTCCAAAGACATAAGGTAACTCTTAGGCCAATTATGCAAATAAAGATGAATGTAATGCCACAAGAGAGCGTATGAACGAGGATTTATAAAAGTATGAATCCTAACTCCCGAGACAGTAAAATACCTCAAATGAGGGGAAATCTATCTTTCCATAACTCACCCTTCCTTGATTCCTTCGTTGATCAATATCATTTCCTCGCCTTTGAACAAATTCCCGCATTAAACTCTCGACGTAAGTTATCGCACACTCTCACTCGCCTAGACTCTACCCGAGAACTCTAACCGAGCTCGATATTAACCGCGAGGGACCCCGACCCGAACCTACACGTGTCCCGAGTGGAGCGTGGCCCTCAAACTAACCCAAATCTCCTAATACTTTAAAAACTTTGATTTAACTTCCAAACATAAACACAACCATTTCAAAATAATTCTACTCATTCCACCCCGGAGGAAAAGTTGACCAACCATGAAAATAATAAACTGCTTTTAGTTACAAAAGATATCGAATATAATATGGAATTAAAGTTTATGAATACAATCCTTTAAAAGAATTATGCTAACACACACTTTCTACCCAATCTAAACATAACCCGACAATTTCCAAAATACCACTTCTAACTCCTTTCCGCCCTGACTCGGTCGGTCCACCTGTCTCGGGATCTAAAACAAGAAAGGGAGAGGGGTGAGAATAAATCTCAATGAAGCTATTATGATATGCAAAGAAGATGCCAAACAAAGTGCAACACATAGCATGGTAAAGCACATAACACACTAGGAGAGCGGTAAACACATTCCGTTACCTTGGTTTACCTTTCCCGTCCGAACAATAAGTCGTATAACCGTGGGTATCAATACTCCACTACATCCGTGAATGCATATTCACCGGATCCCATACCATGTAACCGAGACGCATGCTTATAACTCATCTCCGTGAACCGCTTAGGCATATTCACATCTTATAAAACCCGTTTTCCAGTGGAAAATATAAGACATCGCATTCCTATGAACCGACCGCACATATCCATGTAAGCCGAACCCCGCCCGCGGCCGCAGAGGGGGAGAGGTCACAGTATGATGAATCTTCAATCACTTAGAGAACAAATCAATAACCGATTGAAATCCATTATACCCCCATTCACATAAAATATCAACACGATCAAGCACATAATAGATACTTGAAATATGATCCACAAACGGGATAGCAATATAACCACATGGTAAAATATACTCATGCCAATCAATGCCATAATGCAACATTTAAGTAATACACTATGCATAGTATCATCAACAAATATGAATGATAACAAATAAATTCACAAATGGAATAACCATACAACTACATAGTAAACATATCCACACATTGGGATAACATAACAACTTGTCAAATATTCCACACTTGGGAAGCCACATAACACTTGCCAAATAATCCACAAAGGGGATAAACAATATAGTCACATGGTAAAATAGAATATCAGGAAATGATCATTACCTATTTAGTTTATAAAACCAATTCCATTTGAGAGATCACCTAAAAATACTCAATTTGGACTCTTGAACCATCCAATTTCGAGTCCGTATGAATTAACTATGATTTATTCAATTTCCACTCAACTTCTAACGTACAATACTACCTGCTGTAACCAAATCAGATTTTTGGGACATAAGGATAACTTCTTTAGCTATGAAACCATCACATTCAGAAAGTACTCAGAAAAACACCCAATTTAGACCCAAGAACCATCCAATTCCGATTTAATATGATTAAGTTATGACCATCACAAGATTGCTAAACGAATTCTCGGTTCGATTGAAGTTAGGATTTCTGGGGTCTTGGGCGACCGCCCAAACCTCTTGGGCGACCGCCCAAGAGGGTTTTCAAGGAAATGTGAGTTTCGCCAAGATGGGCGGCCGCTCAGCCCCTTGGGCGACCGCCCAAGCTCTCCCGCCACCCCAAACTTAGGTTTTTAACCCCTTTAACCCTAGTTCTTCCTTCCTCTACCATTGATTATTCAAGAACACCCAAGAACACCTTCATTTCACCAAATCCCAAACAAACATGTAAACTCCAAAACCAAGTAACCCTAGATTATTTATCACTACTATTTCTACCCATTTCAACCCTTTTAACTCATCTTCATTGAACCCTAACTTCAACAATTTCAAATTCCATCCATTCCTTAAAATCTAAATCAACTCCCATGAACCACTATCTTTTTAAGTCATTAATCCATTTTCTAACTCCAAGAAGATTTCCAAAGCATATAATAACAATCACAACACCAAGAACAACAATAGATAGATTATGAGCACATAGATGAAAGGAGGTCATAACAACTCACCTTAGGTTTTTAGAATAAAATGTTGATCTTCTTAGCTTGACTTGTTCCTCTAGATGATCCATCCTCAAAAACACCCTTAGACTTGAATTTGGAGGAGAAATGCCTTGGCTTCAAGAAGGAAGGTTGAGAGCTCCCATGGAGATTTTCTTGCTTTCTCTAGGAAGAAGGAAGTATGAGGAATGAGGAAGAAGGGGGAAAGGGAGTAAGAGGAGGATAAAGGGAGAGGGGGGGCCGGTTATGGAGGGGGATGAGGAGGGCACTTGGAGGCCTAGGAAGAGGATAAGTATTTGGCCCCTCCCCCCTTCAAACAAAGAAAGCCCCACCAAAAATTAAAATAACCATTTATAAATCAAAGCCTTCCCATTTTAAAATAAATTGACTCCTCTAATAATTAAAGACTTCCCACATTTAATTTAAACCCTCATTTCTAATTCCTTATTCCACACATTTTAACTTCATCATACACATTATTTATTTTCTATTTTTATTTTCCTTTAAGATGCTTTATGTACTTTCTCTAGCAATCCTAAGGTTCTAGAAATCATTCCAACCCTCTCATCATAAAATAAGAAATTAAGATATAATTGGACACATAAAGATAACATGAATATTAAAAGCATATAATATACTATTTAAAATTAGTGCCTGGGGTCGGTCACATGCCCATCCACCAACGCATATCGAGATTTGAGAGAATCCCACAAACGCCTAGCATCCCTATACTTGGGCGGCAGGTCTTAACCTCGGGATCAATAGTGTTCATGAGCCATGATACCAACATAGCATGAATAGTATTCCAATCTAACTCGGTGCAAGGAGAAACGGCGGATGGAATAGATCCATCCAAGAAGCCGAATTTGCGTCTAGCCTCAAGAGCGGTGCGTATATCGCCCGGCCCAATCATCATAGTTATCACCACGGAAGCGAGTAGGAGTTATGAAATCACCAGGTCGATCTTGGGGACCTAGGTAGAAAGGAGAGTTGTATTCAATCTTCAAAATCGGAGGAGGTCTTCCATCACCACCACCGGTCGGTGGTGCTTGTTCCGCCATCTATCAAAAGCTTGTGTATGCTAGCTCTGATACCATGTAGAAATTTAAATTGGGATAATAATTTCTCTTGTTATTCTTCTCACATGGAGGAAGGATTTATATGAGATTACAAAAGAGTTGTAGTCAAAAGGAAACATCAAATAAGGAAATAAGAAATCCAAAGGAAAAAGGAAACATCAAATAAGGAAATAAGAAACCCAAAGGAAAAAGGAAACATCAAATAAGGAAATAAGAAACCCAAAGGAAAAAGGAAACATCAAAGAAGGAAACACAATTCCAGCTGCGTTACATTAACTCATTTTATATCTATATTTTTCTTAAAAAAATTGTGTTATCCCCCCATTTTGTGGCTCCACTCATAAAACAAACAAATGTGAAAATTTTACTAACGAACTACTCTTTTTGTCAAGAAAGTTATCCACTCTAATTTTATTAATCATCTTGATCAATTTTGATAACATTTGTAATTCATGTATCATTTAAAATATCATCAAAGTTAAAAATTTGAAATTCTATAAAAATAATGTATATTTCATATTTACTTATGATTAAAAGTTAATTAAAATAAACATTAAAAATTAAAGTTAAATTAATATTGATTTTATGCTGATATAATATGATCATTTTTAGGACGGGTGCCCACATGTTGGGTTTACTCTCCCTTGTCCATAAATATTTGTCATTTCAGAACCTAAAAAGTAATCCCATCTCAATCTCAAGGTTTCACTTTTCCTTTTTGAGTCGTCTCACACTCCCACCTCAAGGTTTCCTTCCTTAAATGGAAAATTTTTCATATATTTATACCCTTATCATTTTCATATATTTATAAAAAAAAACCATTCTCTCTCATATTCCCTACCACACATTCCACATATTAACTTACTATTCCTCTCACTCATTCTCTCTCATATTAAATATTTTTAACTTTACATTCTCTCTCCTATTTCCTACCACACATTTAACTTTCACATTCTCCCTCCTCAAATTTTCTACTCACTTTAATTAAATTTCTTAAAAAGCATGTCCACGTCAAGGTGAAACCTTGAGGTGGGACGGAGGGAGTACAAAATATTTATTATTTTCGACAATTTCTTAAAAATCCTATATTCATCCCTATATTATTGAAACTTGTTTCGTTTAAATTAATTATATTTTTTAGTGAATTAATATATGAAAAAGAAACTTATTAAATGTAAAAATATTTTTTTTTGCAGAGTGGTATTTATTAAAAATAATTGTAATAAAGTACTCCATACACATAAATAATTTTCTATTTTTTTATTTTTAACCCAAAATTAATGTCATAATTTTGTAAATGTTACTAAATCATCCATCATCAGTTAAGAAGTACTAATTCAGATTAAAGATTAAGGGTGAATTTGGCATTGCTTTTGATTCTCTGAAAGTGATTTTTCAAAAGTGATTTTAGAAAAATCGATTATTTGTAATAAATACTAAAATTTATAAATATATTTGGATAGTATATGTTCAAAACTGATTATTGAAAATAAATATCAAAAATGACATTTATGATATGTATCTCGATATAATAAATGTATAAAAGAGATAGAGGTTATTATTGTAAAAACAACACAAATACCAGCTTCTAAGAATCACTTTTAGCAAAAGCTGGGTCATAGCTGCTTCTACGAAAATACAGATTTTTGCGTTTTAACAGCTTAAAATCATAATCAGTATTGTTATTCAAACGCTATTAAAAGTGATTTTGAGCTTCAAAAGTGATTATAAGTCACAAAAAAGCACTTCCAAATTCACCCTAATACTAATAATATTGTTTAAATTTCAACTTTCTCAAATACTCCCTCCGTCCCAGCAAGAGTGTCACTTTTTACCCAAAATGGCGTCCCGTTTGAAGCGTCACCTTTCCTAAAAAGGAAATGTTTTATTAATATTCTATTACACCCACTCACTATTCCCTCCACTCATTCTCTCTCCTAAAACACTATTACACTCACAACACTTTTTAAATTCACTATTTCCTCCACTAATTCTCTCTTCTATTTTCAAATTACACTCACAACATTTTTTCTTCCCACTTTTTTTCTTATTTTCAAATTCTCCCTACTGTTTGACACACATTACAAGAGAATCTTTAATCCTTATCACGTGCTCATGAGCACACAATAGAAAAGCCCTTTAAAAAATTGTAAGCACTTTTCAAAAGAAATATCCAATTTTTAAGTTTAGAAATACTCCCTCTGTCCCAGCAAGAGTGTCACCCTTTTAGGGGTGGCACGCATATTAAGAAAAAAAGTGGGAAGAAAAAATGTTGTGAGTGTAATTTGAAAATAGGAAAGATAATTAGTGGAGGAAATAGTGAATTTAAAAAGTGTTGTGAGTGTAATAGTGTTTTAAGAGAGAGAATGAGTGGAGGGAATAGTGAGTGGGTGTAATAGAATATTAATAAAACATTTCCTTTTTATGAAAGGTGACGCTTCAAACGGGACGCCATTTTGGGTAAAAAGTGACACTCTTGCTGGGACGGAGGGTGTAATAGTGTTTTAGGAGAGAGAATGAGTGGAGGAAATAGTGAGTGTGTGTAATAGAATATTAATTTGACACACATTACAAGAAAATTTTTAAAAAATTTATTCAAAGATTCTCTTATAATGTGTGTCAAATATTAATTTGACATACATTACAAGAAAATCTTTAATCATTTATCGTGTACTTGAAAATGGATACCTTGATAGAAAAGTTTTTTTTTTTTTGTTTTTAATGTAAATATTTGATTTCGTTGTCCATCTTTGACTCTTTGACCTCGCATCTCATTTGTTAGATTTTTCCCCATTTTCACGCACAGTATCTTGGAGAGGAGGAAAAGGAAAATGGCGTTGAAGATGATGCAAGCGCTTTGGTACGAATCCTATGGAGGCGGCGCTGCTGCTTTGAAGGTAATTCATTTCACCGTCTCTATCTATTTAATTTGCACATACTCTCATTCGTTCAAGCTTGCGTTCTTGTAGGATCTCAGTTTTTGAGTTTTGATTAGGGGTTTACATCAAGGAAGAAGAGAGTATATTAATCCATAGTTAGTCGATCTTAATTAAAGTATGAGGTTCCAGCTTAAAATTAATTGGTGTGTAGGCAAGATTTGTCGATTCCCAATGTAGGATGATCTCTCTTTTATTGTCTCTAACACGTCCCTCATGTGTAGCCGGAAATTGCCAAAGGCTTAAAACGTGTACGGGTGGCACGGTGCAACCGTGGGCCGTTGGACCTTCACGTGGACTTAAAGTATGAGGTTCCATCTTAAAATCAATTGGTGCTAAGGGGGAGACCCATGATCTTTTTATATGTTATAGGCAAGGTTTGTCAATTTCCGCTGTGTAATAAATTAATGTCTCTAATAACAGCTGATTGAGGTTGAGAATTTAGATGGAGTGGTTTGAGTTTCAGCTGAGATCCAATCTAATTTTTATGTGTTCAACTTAAGTTACTTGACTAGCCCTTTCTTCAGGAATTTTGCAGCCTAAACAGTAGAAATCAGTTGGTTGATTCTACTTGTCGATTCAACTGAAAAAATGGTCTTCGAGGTTGTGTCTCAGTTGTTATTTATGGAACTTCATGATAAGATTATGTATTATTATGTATTTATTTTAGAATATCTTTTGTATATATCTCTAGGATGTTAGGAAGTCAATCTTATAGATTATTCTTAGGTCTAGAATTATGTAATTTTCCTTTTGTATTTTAGATTATATATATTGTAACAAACAATTGAAATCGATCAAGAAAATCATCCTCCATTATCTTCTCATATGGTAACATCCGCAATGATCCAATACCCTAGCTTCTGCCACCACCACCCAACTCCCACTCGGCACCCATCTATTCCGGCAACCATGACCGTACACAACCCTACCACCCCAACCCTACCACCATTGACCTCTTTTAATGGAAAATGCCAATATTGTCGTCACATGGTACATGTCACTTCCCAATGTAGCCGATTCAAGAGGGATTACCCAACTATTATTGTTCCCTCTACCCCAACCTCACACTCACCGTCTGACACCTCTATGTAACCCAACAATACAGGTCTTCCGCCGTACACAATCCCCCGCCACCACTCTCAGCAAAACCCTAGCCTTGGCAATACACCAACCTCGTCAAAACCCCAACAACCGTCTCTCCTCCAATCTAATAGCTGCACCACCACCAATTTTTCTTTTTTGGAATCAACCCACTCACCACCGTCCCACACCTCCCCTATTCAATATTACCCATAGGTTCACACCGCTACAGCCACTACAACCACCCCACCCACATCTTGGCTTGTGGATAGTGGCGCCACGCACCACATCACCAACAACCTCTCAAACCTTGCCTTCCATAGCCCCTACCGTGGCAATGATGGCATAACCATAGGTGATGGCTTCTCTCTTCCCATCTCTAACATAGGGTCATTCACTCTCTCCACCCTCGACTCCACACTTTATTTTCAAAATATTTTTCATGTTCCTATTATCTCTCAAAATATTATTTCAATCTCTCAGTTTTGTATAGATACAGTCCTGGCATTAACTGGAAAAAGAAAGTGGGCCGAAAAGGGTAGTAAAGGAGACACCCCTATGTCTACCGAGCGTAGAGCAGAGGGAGAGACACATTCATGAAAAGTGAGAGAGAGGAATAACTCAGTTCAGCGAAGGCGGTAAAAAACATGCCTCCATTGAATTCTCCCCCTCGTTTTTCCTTATCAAAACAATCTCAACAGGTTATACCCTTCTACACGGAACCATTGATCGTGGTGTCTACCCCATAGTTGTTAAAGGCGAGAGGCGGGCGAGAAGTTCCTAGAAAAGGCGAATGGCGAGGCGGTTGAAAGGCGGCCGAAAGGCGAGCAAGGCGGTAAAATAGAGCAAAAGGAATAGTAAAATAATATATATATATATATAAAAATATATTAAACAAAGCTTAAACATGTTAAGAATAAGAATTTTGCATTAAATAAATGTCACAATTTCACATGTAATAGCAACTTAACACAGTTAAAACACCCAAAAGTGAGATTTCTCAGACAAAAAACACATTTTATGTTTAAATCAGTAAACGAGTAGTCGTTTAAAAGCGTGAAATAGGTGAATTCGAATATTTAATTTCAAATGTATAATTCTATACCGAGTGATGAACATAAGATATAGTTAAAACTTCAAATGACAAAGGAGACCCAAAGTAAAGCGAAAAAACAAATTAAATTAGTAAACATATAAAATTTGCAAACCTCCCTTTAAAAATTTGAATTAAGCAAGCTATTTGTAGTGTTTTTGTCCCACTCCTTTGTCGTCGTTCTAATTTGTTATTTATGACACTTATTTTCTTTTGATCACTCGAAAGAAATTATGGATATCTTTCTTTCTCATTTACGCCACAATCTATCTTTACTCCATATTATCCCAAAACAATGCATTGGGTATGTTAAATCATTGAAACTAAAATTACAAAATGACCTAGTTTAATATTACACATATGCCTATTATGCCTTTTGACAAAGGCGGACTGCTCACACCTCTCACCATAACCAAGAAACGCCTTGCCTGACCTAAAAGGCGCACAACAGCCCGCCATAAAACCAAAAGGCCGTCGACCCCTAAAGGCGTTAAAACGGCGAGGCGGGCGAGAGAGGCGCTAGCCTTTCGTAACTATGGTCTACCCCTGGGACCCAACACCACCCCAAGCCTACACAGATATCTCCTCCTCTACCCAAGAATGACATCACCGTCTTGGTCACCCCGCTACTCTAATTCTCTCTCTTCTAAAACATCAATTTTCGCTAGCTATTCCGCTTAGCAAACCCTCTCATTGCAATTCTTGCAATATTAACAAAAGCCATAAATTACCCTTCACTCAATCGACACCCCTCTCTAATGCTCTCTTGAAATTGTCTTCTCCGATGTCTGGACATCTCCAATACCATCTCATGACCATTTTAAATATTATGTCATTTTTGTGGACCACTTCACCAAATATATCGCTCTACCCTCTCAAGCAAAAATCTGACACCTTTGCCACATTTAACGTTTCAAAGCCATTGTCGAAAAGTTCTTCAAATATTTTTCCATCTATTTTGCGAACCGTGGTTGTGGACCTATGACATGCTTGCCATCTGATGGCTTGTAGACATGAACGATCCACTTAATAAGTGAGTTTGAGTTTATTTTCTGTGAGTATCAAATGCTAATAAAATTTTCCAACGCTGCCAAAAGCTGACTCTGGCTGACATATTATTTTCTGAATTTGATAGAAAAGTCAGAATTTAATTACAAATACATTTTTAATATCCGTTAGTATGCCTATTTAATTAGGTGGTCAGGCGTCATCTGATGTTGAGAACTGTTGGTTCCACCTTGATAAAGGACCAATATATCATCTTATGGTCTTATATCCTTTGCAGCATGTTGAAGTTCCCGTTCCTACTCCGAGCAAAGACCAGGTTTTGGTAAAACTTGAAGCAGCAAGCTTAAATCCAGTTGATAATAAAATTCAGAAAGGCATGATACGCCCTTTCTTACCCCGGAAGTTTCCTTTCATACCAGGTAAATTTTATAAATTCTGTAGCATTTCTGATTCTCTCTCTGTCTCTCTCTTTGTGGGCTCCAGATAGCAAGTATCTATTTTTGAAAGTTGGAAGCATATTTTGTTACTAGTTGAACTTCAACATGCAGACATCTTTTGAAGATTCACGGCCCATATAGTGCCAAGTTAGACTCGGGCATCATTCAGGAAATAACCAAAGGTTATGCACACCTTGGTGGATGATTGAGCAGTGGATGACTGGAATTGGGGGGGGGGGTGCTGCTAATGAAATTGAATGCAAGATATGATAAGAGCTGAAGTGCACTTGTTTGAATTCTGTACTTTTTTTTTTGAGTTTAGGGCTGCTTGAATACTTTTACATCATGTTGATTTGGCACAGAGAAATGTGAATCAAATCAAGAGAAAGAAAATTGTTGCAGGAGTTAAGCTCATCATTAATGGTTCTTAGTCATTAGTTCCCTTACCTGATTCCAATAATCTTTTACTCTTTATCTCACCCGCAATGCAGCTTAGAATTATGAGTATCAAAGGTGTTACTAAACAAGAATGTCTTTGTTGGAACAGTATCTGATGTAGCGGGAGAGGTGGTGGAGGTCGGACCTGGAGTGACAAATTTTAAAGCTGGTGATAAAGTTCTGACCTACCTTGGCGCAGTGAGCAACATCTTTGTTCTTTTAATGATTAAGTTAGGCTGGAGCGAACCAGTGGCGAAGCCACATGAAGCTAAAGGGGGTCATTTCACCTCTTCGATTTTGGAGTTATTTCATTTTTACTACCTTTAAGTTCAAGAAATAACATTTTGCCACCAAAACAATAATTTTTACAATATTGACCCCCATTAAGCTTAAAAAATAATACCACTATATCATAATTTTGACCCCCTTCCTATAAATTCTTGGGTTCGCCACTGGAGTGAACGACTAGAACCTGGACTCTTGTAAATTTTCTTGATTGTCAGGGTGGAGGTGGCCTAGCAGAGTATGCTGTGGCTAACAAGAGCAATACTGTGACCAGGCCACATGAAATATCAGCTGCTGAAGCTGCAGCCATACCTGTTGCCGGGTGCACAGCCTACCATGCTCTCACACAGCAAGCTGGAGTCAAGCTCGACAGAAGCGGGCCCCGGCAAAATCTTCTCATCACAGCTGCTTCAGGTGGGGTAGGCCACTATGCAGTTCAACTGGCGAAAATGGGAAACACCCACGTCACAGCAACTTGTGGGGCCCGAAACATAGAGCTAGTAAAGAGCTTAGGGGCGGATGAGGTTCTGGACTACAAGACACCCGAGGGAGCAGCACTTAAAAGCCCGTCAGGGAAAAAATACGATGTTGTACTAGAATGTACAACGGGTACTCCTTGGTCTACGTTCCAGCCCAATCTGAGTGAAAGAGGGAAGGTGATAGATATCACTCCCAGCCCAACTGCATTGGCTACTGCTGTCATCAAGAAAGTCACCTTCTCCAAGCAGAAGCTTGTTCCTCTTATAGTGATACCCAATGCCCTGAACCTTGAAATTTTGCTCAAGTTAACTAAGGAAGGGAAGCTTAAGACCGTGATTGACTCGAAATATCCTCTGAGCAAGGCTGAAGATGCGTGGGCCAAGTGCATTGATGGCCATGCTACTGGGAAGATCATCGTGGAGGCGTAAAATGAGCCTCATATTGCAGAATGATGGCAGAATTATTGTGATTGACGGAGTTCAGTGTTGTACTATCTATATCTCAAGTATAAAGCCATATGTGACTTGTCATTTTCAGCTTTCGTGTGTGCTTATCTGGAAAATTTCCAGGTAAGTGGATCCATTGTTGCCAAGATGTGTAATGTATAATACCGCATTAATATTTATAATGTTTTTAATGACTTTACTCAACCAAGACGTGTAAGAAATCGACTACCTCTTTTAATGTTAATACTAAACCCCAAAACACATCAATATCTTTGTTTCAACTATGTTATAGCATAACCTTTTCACCAACCATTGTATAAGACTTCTGCAAGTCTGTTTTCTTCATTTCTTATTCTGCAAGCGCTTTGGAGAGGAGGAAAATGGCGTTGAAGATGATGCAAGCGCTTTGGTACGAATCCTATGGAGGCGGCGCTGCTGCTTTGAAGGTAATTCATATCCCTCTCTCTATCTAGTTAATTTGCAGTTCAAGCATGCATTCTGCTCATTGATGTGAGCAAACTTGTGTGATTGATTATTTGCGCTATCATGATTGATTGAATTTACTGGATTAGCATCAAGAATTGTTCTGATTTGTTTTGGACGTGGGAGGAAGATATGTGGTAGGGAAGCTTTTAGATTGCTGTCTAGAAGTAGCATTGACTTCTATTAGATTGTTGTCTGTAAGAAGCGTTGACTTCTATGGTTATGTTCCACTTCTTCTTCTTCTTCTTTTTTTTTTTTTTAATTTTTTTTTTAAAGTTTTGAATAGGGCTTTTGCATCAGGGAAGAAGAGATTATATTAAATCAATGTTTGAAAAATAACAAGAATCCTTGGTTGATTGAGCTTGAGAATTTTGATGGACTGGTTTGACATTTGAGTTTCAGTTAAGATTCAATTTAATTTGAATGTGAAGCTTAAACAGTATCCCGTAGAAGTTAACTGAACTGGTTGATGACCCCATAAGACTGTAACATAACTCTACCTTGGGCTTGAAGGATTCCAATAACCTAGGTTAATTTTACTAGTTGGTTCAACTGAAAAGTCTGAAATAAAGGCCTTTGAGGTTGTGGCTGGGTTGTTATTTGTGGAACTTTCTGTAATCTACTATGTGACCTTTTTTCAATTTGCATAATCTTATTCCTATTCCCCTACTTCGTATTATTTTTCCCCCCACCTCTTCTGTGAACTGTGGTTGTGAACCTATGACATGCTTGCCATCTGATGGTGTGTGCACGATGGATACACTAAAAATTTAGTGCAGAGTCATAAGGTCTGTTAAAACTGAGCAAGAGAAAATAGCAATCACAACACCACACACACGAACACAAGATGTACGTGGTTCACCAAATTGGATACGTCAATGGGCAGAGGAAGAAAATATTAATATCACTTGGAAATCCACATAATTGATAATACAATTTCTAATCTATGCACAAATTTTGATCACAAAATTCACAGTTGTGCAAAACCTAGTTATAGAGAAAAACAAATGAGCAATTGAACTTCTTCTGAATATGTTAGGGAGAAGGAAAGTATTTATACTTCTCCTAAATAACCTAACCCTATTGCAAAAGGACTCCACAAACCCTTGTTGAAGAAGGTAGGGAACCAGCCGGCCAACAAGGGCCAAACTGCCTCGGCCAGCCTCGGCCACGCCCTGGCGAGCTCTCCCGGCCCTCGCTCAAACTGTTGTGCCTTGAGCTGCTCGGTCACGGCCTCCTGTTGCCCGTCCTTGACTCTCGCCACAGCTGTTGTGGCGCTGGCCTTGGGCTGCTGCCTTGGAATCTGGCCGGTCAGCCTTGCTGCCTTAGGCCGTGCCTTGTTGCCCTTGTCCTTGATCACATGCAACTTGCTCCAAGTCCGGAATTACAACGATTTGCTTGTTCAATCCACTAAACTAGGCGTTCCCAATTTCAAAGGCATTAAACTCAACAGGGTCGTTCACTTATGTCAACCCTACCATTTGTGTATTTCCTAAGTATGAATGTTAGATGTTACAGTTATGGGGAAGTAACCTTGGTTGTCCTGGGAATTCTAAGCTGAATGGGACCTAGCCCAGGGTATTATGAAGAACATCCTCAATCAGAATATAAGAAGTGACCTAAGGAGCATCAGCCTAGGGTTTGGGGTGGGGATGTTAGGTTTTTCATTTTTTCTCATCTAGTGTTTGAAAGTTTTCCGTCTTAATATGCAAACACCTGCATAAATTACACATATTTGAACTGTGTTAGTAATACTGTTTTCAATTTTTTTTCCCTTTCTCTCGAGGACCTTGTGGGTATAATAAGTGAGTTTGAATTAAATTCTGCTGGCACCAAACACCATTTAAATATTCCTAAGCTGCCAAAAACTGATTCCAGCTGAAAGATTATTTGCTGAATTTGAGAGAAACCCCCGAATTTGGTTACATATACCATATGCGTCATTTTTATCCATCAGTGTGCCTTTTTCTCTTTTTAATTAGGTGTGCACGCATCATTCTGTTGTTGGGAACTCTGTTGGTTCCACTTGATAAAGAACCAATATATCATCTTATGGTTTTATATCCTTTGCAGCATGTTGAAGTTCCTGTACCTACTCCAATCAAAGACCAGGTTTTGGTAAAACTCGAAGCAGCAAGAATAAATCCAGCTGATAATAAAATTCAGAAAGGCATGGTACGCCCATTTTTACCCCGGAAGTTTCCTTTCACACCAGGCAAGTTTTACTACCTCCGTCTTAGTATAAGGTTCTTACTTTTCTTTTTATTTTTTGTTTGAAGGATCTTTGAGCAATAATTATTGGTCTATCTAATTATCTTAATGAAAATTGAAAACTTTTTAATGATTCACCATTATAATTACTATCAATAACAAATTTTAGATTTTCATTAGAATAATTATATTAACCTATAATTATTGTTCAAAGTTCCTTCAAACAAACAAAAAAGGAAGTAGGAACCTTAAATTAGGACGTATGTAGCATAAATTACTTAGCATTTTATTTAAGTTGCTGCTCTCTCTCTCTCTCTCTCTCTCTCTCTCTCTCTCTCTCCTTGTGGGCTCCAGATGGCAAGTTTCTCCTTCTAAAAACTTGAAGCATTATTTGTTGCTAGTTGAACTTCAAATATCTTCTGAAGATTCATGTCCCATTATAGTGCCAAGTTAGACTTGGGCATCATTCAGGGAATAACTAAAGGCTGTGCACGCCTTGGTGGATAGTTGAGCACCGGAGTAGGGGATGGCCTGCTGCTAATCTGAATGCAAGATATGATAAGTGTGAAAAGTGCACTCGTTTGAATTATATACCTTTTCTGAGTTTAGGGGTGCTTGAATATTTTCACATCAAGTTGATTTTAGAAATGTGAGTCTATGAAGATGTAAGAAAAATGTTGGAGGAGTTGAGCTCAACATTGATGATACCTAGTCAGAAGTTCTCTTATTTGATTACAGTAATATTAGTACACTCCATCTCATCCACATTGCAGCATGTAATTATGTATATCAAAGGTGTTACTAAAGAAATATTCTTTGTTGAAACAGTATCTGATTAATGTGGCGGGAGAGGTGGTAGAGGTCGGACCTGGAGTCACAAATTTTAAAGCTGGTGATAAAGTTCTGGCCTTACCTTGGCACAGTGAGCAACATCTTTTTAAATTTGGACTATAATCTGAATAATAAATAAATAAATAAATAAATAAAAACTATAATTTGGGCTTGTAAATTTCTTGTTTGTCAGGGTGGAGGTGGACTAGCAGATTATGCTGTGGCTAACTGCAGCACGACTGTGACCAGGCCATCTGAAATATCAGCTGCTGAAGCTGCAGCACTGCCTATTGCCGGGTGCACAGCCTACCATGCTCTCACACAGCAAGATGGAGTCAAGCTCGATGGAAGCGGACCCTGGCAAAGCATTTCAGGTGGGGTGGGCCACTATGCAGTTCAACTAGCAAAGATGGGAAACACCCACGTTAACAGCAACTAGTGGGGCCGAAACACAGAGCTAGAGTGAAGAGCCTAGAAGCGGATGAGGTTCTGGACTACAAGATTACAGAGGGCGCAGCACTTAAAAGTCCATCTGGGAAAAAAAATACGATGTTGTACTAGAATGTACAACAGGTACTCCTTGGTCTGCATTCCGGACCAATTTGAGTGGAAGAGGGAAGCTGATAGATATCACTCCCAGCTAGGGCAGTAAACGAGCCGAGCCGAGCTTTGAAGTTTCGAGCTCGAGCTCGAATAAAAAATATCGAGCTCGAGCTCGAATAAAAAATATCGAGCTCGAGCCCAGAATGCATGTTCGAGCTCGGATCGAATCAAGTTTCGAGCTTTTCGCGAGCTGCTCGAACTCGAGTTTTAACGAGCCGAGCTCGAGCTTCGACTTATTTTTTGAAAAAAATCTGAAATCAAACGAGCTTTTAACGAGCCGAGCTCGAGCTTCGACTTATTTTTTGAAAAAAATCTGAAATCAAACGAGCTTTTAACGAGCCGAGCTCGAGCTTCGACTTATATATATATATATATATATATATATATATATATATATATATATATATATATATATATATATATATATATATATATATATATATATATATATATATATATATATATATATATATATATATATATATATATATATATATATATATATATATATATATATATATATATACTAAAATTTATTCGAGCTTTTAACGAGCCGAGCCCGAGTCGAGCTCAAACGAGTCGATCTCGAACAGAGCTCGTCGAACATACGAGCCGGCTCGAAAAAATGACGAGCTTGAAAATCGGTTCGAGCTCGAGCTCGAGTTCACCTCGAGCCCACTCGAACTCGAGCTTTTTTCGAGCCGAGCCCGAACCGAGCTCGAGCCGGCTCGGTTCGTGTAACAGCCCTACTCCCAGCCCAACTGCATTGGCTACTGCTTCCATCAAGAAAGTGACCTTCTCCAAGCAGAAACTTGTTCCTCTAATAGTGATTCCCAATGCCCAGAACCTTGAAATTCTGCTTAAGTTGACCAAGGAAGGGAAGCTTAAAACGGTGATTGACTTATCCCCTCTGAGCAACCCAGAAGATGCATGGGCCAAGTGCTTTGATGGCCATGCTACTGGGAAGATCATTGTGGACGCGTAAAATGAAGCCTTTTGAGATGATGGTGTGTATATATATATATATATATATATATATATATATGTATATATATATATATGTATGTATATATATATGTATGTATACACACTTTCCCCACGGAATGTCCCATTACAAATTAGACACTTTCTAAAATTTCCTAAAAATAAAAATGTTTTATTACTTTTATATTAATGGACTCACATATATATCCCATTACAAATTAGACACTTTCTAAAATTTTCTAAAAATAAAAATGTTTTATTACTTTTATACTCTGTTCTAAAAGACCCCGCCTAAGGGCGCCTAGGCCCCGCCTAGGCGCTAGGCCCCTCTTCAACGCCTAGTTCTAAGCCCCGCCTAGGTCCTGACTAATCCCGACTAATCCCGATTAGTCCCCGACTAGTCCCCGCCTAGGCGCTAGGCCCGGCTCCGCCGCCTAGCATCCGCCTAGCGCTTTTTAAAACCTTGCTTTTATATTAATGGACTCACATATGTAATAATCACAACAACAATTCAATTATTATTCTCCACCCTAATTCTCTCTCTTATTTCACTTTTCATACTAATAACACCCAGTCCACTAACACTCTTTCTTAATTATCGTGCAAATAATGTGTAATTTGTAGTGTGATACGGAGTATATATTATACAGAGAATATATATACTTACATATTAGAATATATATATATATGTGTGTGTATATTTGTAATTGACAGATTTCAGTGTTGTACCCTCTGTATTTTAAGTAAAACGAACCCCTTGGGATATTGTTGTACCCTCTATATATATATATATATATATATATATATATATCCTCCTTGCTTTTACATTAAGGATTGAGATTTATTTGATCCATGTGTAATCTACCTCAACGCAACTGAATTCAGAATGTTGATGTTGAAGCAGGAGGCCGGTGACCATAATCTAGGCCAATGGCCAAAGCCGAGCAGGTGAACTCCCGCTGTATCAGTTCTAAATTAGCACTGAGGTACTGTTATAGCTTTTGGAATATGGACTGCTTCTAGAAGATTGGTTTTTTCTCCATGAAGGACAAGAAGTAGTCTGTTTCTTCAAACAGCATGACCTACCTGATGACCTCATTTGAAGAAATTAACTTTTCATGCCGACATAGGAAAAGTATTACCTACCAGCATAGTATATATAGGACTCCTGGAAGCAACACTTGCATAATTCTTTTCATTCTACCCTTAATCATCACACACATATATATACACACAGAGCATAGCAGAGCAGTTTTGGAATGGCAGCCAAGACAATGCGTGCGCTTTCATACGAGTCTTATGGAGGCGCTTTGAAGGTTAGTATAGTTTATATTCATTTTTAAAGAAATTTTGTTAATAAACGAATGTCCATTTTTATTTCTCCTTGTTAGTCATCGTGTTCTAGTTTATAAAGTTAGATATTAAGGTTATTTAATTTATGCTACATCTGCGTTTGACTTATGCAATTATTTGTGCAGCATATTGAAGTTCCTGTTCCAACTCCAGCTGGTAAAGACCAGGTTGTGGTAAAAATCGAAGCAGCAAGCATGAATCCAGTTGATAATAAAATCCAGAAAGGCATGATGCGTCCTTTTTTACCCCGCAAATTTCCTTTCATACCAGGTATACTGTATATGTTTACTCTAGTCTTGTCATTGATCTGCTGTTCCCTCTTCTCTCTCTCTCTCTTACAAACACACAGTTGTTTTCTAAACAAGACTTTCTTTGTTGAAATAGTATCTGATATAAGTGGAGAGGTCGTAGCGGTTGGACCTGGAGTCACAAAATTTAAAGCTGGTGATAAAGTTGTTTCTTTCCTTGGCATGGTGAGTGATTTTCTGTATATATTTTTTTTTTTTTTTTATAAAATGGGTTTTTGTTTAAATAACGACTGATTGAAGTACCCATTACCTTCCATATAGAAATATATGTATATACCTGATGCCGCTTGAGCTTCTCTTTGGGATATTATGTATCTCTCTTCTTTATTGGATTCATTTATTGATGGAGCTTTCTTTAGATTTGATCCTCTATTTCTTGACTGGTCGCCTGCAGTCTGTCGGAGGTGGGCTAGCGGAGTATACTGTGGCTAGCCAGACCTCAACCGTGGCAAGGCCACCTGAACTCTCAGCTGCTGAAGCTGCATCCCTCCCCATTGCCGGTTGTTCAGCCTATGAGGCCCTGACTCAGCACGCTGGAGTCAAACTAGATGGAACTGGTCCCCGGAAAAACATCCTCATCACTGCCGCCTCAGGCGGTGTGGGCCACTACGCAGTCCAACTAGCGAAAATAGGAAACGCCCACGTGACCGCAACATGCGGGGCCCGCAACATAGAGTTAGTAAAAAGCCTAGGAGCGGACGAGGTTTTAGACTACAAAACACCAGAGGGAGCAGCACTTAAAAGCCCATCAGGCAAAAAATACGATGCCGTATTACAATGCGCAACGGGTATTTCTTGGTCAACGTTCCAGTCAAACCTAAGTGAGAGAGGGAAGGTTATAGATCTTACTCCAAGCCCATCTGCATTGGGAATTTTCGCCTTCAAGAAACTCACCTTCTCCAAGCAGCAGCTGGTGCCTCTAATGGCGGCTCCAAATGCCGAGAACCTTGAAATTCTGGTCAAGTTTGTAAAGGAAGGGCAGATTAAAACGTTGATCGACTCGAGATTTTCTCTGAACAAGGCTGAAGAGGCTTGGGCTAAGTGCATTGATGGCCATGCTACTGGAAAGATTATTGTGGAGCCATAAAATGAATTATTTATTGAGTTTAGACTGTTGTATTTTGTATTCTGTTTATGGCGTTTTCTTTTCTTGTCAGAATACTCCAAAATAAATTTACTCCCAAAGTGAATAATACTACTACAATAAATGTCCAAGTGTCATTTAATTGTATAAATATTCTCAAAATGTTTACTCCACGAGAATACTAGTACTACAACTTATTCATTTTATTAATTCTCGTGTTTACACAAAAATCGTAATGGGACGGAGGGAGAAATGCAACATCAAGGTAAATGAATAAGATAAGAACTTCGGACAAAGGCCGATATTGGTGCGCACAACTCGGTTAACTCGGCCATTATCTCTCAAGTTTATGCTTCGTTCAAACTTCAAACAAAAGTGCGCACACTTTTTGGCCTTTTGAAGCATCCCCTTCCCTGTAAGCATTTCCCCCTCTAGCCGTTCCTCGGTACTTAGAACGCCAGCAGCCTCAACCTTGCTACTCCGGCACCCCCTTGTGAGGCCGCGCGTAAGTAAATAATGCATGTTGATTCATGCAAGTAATCTCTTCACCCGCCCCGTTAAACCTCACCATATACCGCAATTCCTATCCAAGTTTTCATCTTTCACCCAAACAACCAATTGCGTACTCACTTTGGTCACTCTGCCAAATTGGGAACACAACAAGCAACTCAAGTCCGTAGCCTCTCACATCTCTCCTGAACTAGCTTATCAAGTCATCAGCAGCTTTCACCGTAATATGGATTTTGAACTTGGTGTTCGATGGTCGAGTTCATATTTTGAAATTGATGGTGTCTTGTAATTTTTTTGAGATTGTACATAAAACCATTGTTTTGCTGGTTAATGAGAGGGGGATGGTTTTCTTCTTGGTTTGATTGATTACTGGAGTGTTATTAATGGCTTTTGTAGGATTGGGTTTGTACAAGCAGCGCAAATGTTTTTGTCGAGAGTTTTGAAAGTCGGGTTTGTGTTGGATGTTCATAGGTGTACTTCTTTAGTGTTGGGGAGTTGTAGGGTGGGTGATCTAAGGGAGGCCTACCGGGTGTTTGATATAATGTCTATAACGGATTGATGTTGCTCTAATAGTGTTACCTATGTGAAATTGATACATGGTCCGTGTGAAGCAGGTAGGCTGTAAGAAGCATTTAGATTGAAGGAAGAAAGTATTAAAAAGGGCTGCCTGCCAAGTACGCGAACATACCTTATTAAAGCAGTTTGTGATGATGGATTGACCAGTAAAGCTTTGGGTTTGCTTGATGAGATGGTTAAGAAGGGATGTGTTCCCAATGTCCCTACTTATACAATATTGATTAATGGACTGTGTACAGAAGGGAAAATTGAGGAGGCTAATGGGATGTTCAGAAAGATGCTAAAAGATGGGCTGGTTCCTGGGACAGTAACTTTCAATGCACTGATCAATGGTTATTGCAAACAAGAAATGGTTGTTTCTGCTTTTGAGTTGTTTGCTCTGATGGAAAAAAGAAACTGCAAGCCCAATATCCACGCCTAATGAGCTTATGGAAGGATTATGTAGAGTGCACAAACCTTATAAGTGATGACATTATTGGACAGCTAGTTGACAGTGGGCTACAGCCTGATAAGGTAACCCTTAACACCCTAATTGATGGGTTCTGTAAAGGAGGTCAACTCAATATGGCTTTCAGATTATTATATTCAATGGACTCACTTGATCTCATCCCCGATGTAGTTACTTATACTACACTAATTTATTGGCTTTGTAAAGAAGGAAAACTAGATTGAGCTAATGGTTTGTTGGGCTTGATGACAAAGAAGAGAGTATCCCCTGATGAAGTGACATTTACAGCTCTTATTGATGGGTATTGCAAGGCTAGTAAACCTGAAAATGCATTTATGCTTTTCGAAAGAATGATTCAGAATAGATGTTTGACCTCTCCTCATACATTCAACTCTTTGCTTGATGATCTCAGCAAAGAAGTTAAGGTGAATGAAGGAAGTGCAATACTCGGGAAGATGCTAGGGTATGGTTTAGTTCCTTCTATCGTTCTTATCCGATATTAATTGATGGATTTTTCCATACAGGTCATATAATCCGTTCCCTGGAGATTTTAGAACTTATGAAGCAGTCTGTTTGTCTTCCAAATGCCTACACATACACTGTTATCATCGCTGGTCTCTGTCAGAATGGCAGAGTTGATGAAGCAGAAACCTTTCTCCTTGATATGCCTGCATTGTAGTTTTTCCAAATGATGTAACATATACTGCATTAGTGAATTTGTGTGTGAAAACTTGTGATCTGGACCATGCATTTGAACTCTTGCACGCCATGGTAAAACAAGGATGTCAACCAAATAATCAAATCTATGGAGCCATACTTGAGGGGATCATTTTCTCAGAGAATGCTACTGTAGTAAAAGCTAAGCAATCTGCTGGTGATTCAGATGCTAGTTTTGATTGTTTTTGCAGCAATGTCTTTACAAAACAAAATCAACCGTGCTCACAAACTTCTTGATAAGATCAAAGAATACAGCAGCCCTGCTGTGGATCTGTATAATTTCTTGGTCATGGGTTTCTATAAAGTGGGAAGATTATGAGAAGGAGATTATTTTATTCATGATATGGTGAGGAATGGCCTGTTTCCTAATAAAGCTGTTTGCTCGCTTATTGTCGAGCACTTTGTAAGGAGCGTCAATATGATTGCTGCCTTGCATGGATGAAGCGGATTCTTGAGAATGGTGTCATGCTATCTTTTGCATCTTACTCTTCCCTGGTTGTTTCTCTTCACAGTGAAGGGATGATTGATGAAGCTCAACAATTGCTCTTACAAATCTCGAGTCAAGCTGGTATTGAGGACAAAGCTGCAATTTCACCATTTGTGGAGTTCTTGGGAATGGGAGATGAGCCCTATAAATGTCTTGAGCTTCTAAACTTGGTTATAAAAATGCATTATCAAGAGAGGCTAATTATCTAGTTACTCACCCATAATCTGCAACTAAGGTTGAAGTTGGTAAAATACAGAGGATTAGAACTTGAACCCTGATACTTCCTTCCGTGATCTGTTTGATGAAAGCCTTTAAAACTTGGGTTTTGGAGCCTGCTACATCCCGGTAAGTTACCCCAATATTGGTCAATGTCATTGGATTTTCTGTTCCAGTGCAATTATCAAACCTAGAGGCAGCGTCATGCTTATCGGAGGGTAAAGTTACAAATTTGAGACATATAATTATCTGCAAGAGTTATTCGTATAATTATCTGCAGTCTTGCATCCGTCACATCATCAAAGGTAATGTGTACATTTTCATTCCACTTATTCATTATTCAGATAATTTTCACGTGGGTATTTGAGTTTAACCAAGCATGTCGAAAATAGCTCATTTCCATTTCCATGGGTGTTCTGGGATTCAGACTGTCCTTTATGAATGTGCTTTTTGCAAGTGTGATCGAACTTCAATCCTGCATTCCTTTGATAATTCTCAGATGGGTACTTTTCTTAGCTTCAGAATATCGAAAATACTTTGTGTTCTGATGGGTGAATATGAGTCCCCACTGTTTTTAAGCACACAACACTGTTTCCCATTCGTGTATTATTGATTCATTTAGAGGAATATTTGCAAAAAAAAGATATTCGACAAGAAAACAAAACACGTAGTGATGGTTTGTCTCTCTGCCTGTCTACCAGCATTTGAACGCTTTACTGTGGGCACTGACTCTCAGCTTCAGGACCTCTAAATGAGAAGACAACCTGCAAGTCTGAGTTTTTGGCTCACTTCTCCTAGGTACATAATTTCAATCCAGCTTGCTAGTGAAATGAAATCATTCTCTGCTTGCCATCATCTTCTTCCTTTGTCTCGTGCGTAAAGATAGTACCATATGATTTTTTTTTATGAACTTTGACCAAATATTAATGTCAAATCTTTTTTAAAAAAAAATTGGATTTTTTATTTTATAAATAATAGATAAAATTCCACTAAGGCCGCATCAATTGGCCTATAAATAGGTTAGAATATGTCCTTAACAAGATTCTAAACTCTCGATCTCCATTCTATTTTGTTCCATTACGAAAGCTAATACCGGTTACCACTAGAACTAAAATTCTTTGGTAATTTCAATCTAAAATTAATTATTTTAGTGAAATTCTAAAAATTGTTTCAATCATCTGATCAAATTCATTAAGTATTGTGCTAGAGATAGAGAGCTTGCTTTATACACATTTTGGTAGATCTTTATTCCCAGAGAGCCAATGGTAATTTGAGTGAGGAGATGTATTAGGAGACAAGCAACTTCCACGTTAAATCCCCTTTCCTTCAGCCTCAAGCATTCAAGCATTTTAAGTTAATAGATTCTTTTTTTTTTTTAACTAAAAAAGGAAAAAAAAAAACAAGATTTGCTCAAGAAAGATTAATAGATTCTCAATTAAAAGATTAATTAATTTGGGATGTCTGGTGGGCGTTTCCTCGTCAACACGGATTATTTGGTATATTGAGTGTTCAACGCAAAATATTATTCAAGATGTGATATCTTAAATGTCAGATGAAGGCAATGTCCAATTTTACATGAATGCAATCTCTAATTTTACATGAAGTAGAATTCGTGCGTCACAAAATTTAGATCAGGAGTGTTATTGTCATAGGTTAAGAAATGAACATGTTATTGTTATTTGGGGTGAGTCTTTGGTATATGTGAAGTGCCATCTCTTTTCTTATTGTGAATTAAATCGATTTTGAAATGTAAATTTCAAAAACACTCAACACGCTTTTCATCTATTCTGTTAGATTCCGTTTATTGTCATCCATTTTTTTCATGCATTGCAACAAATTATGAACATAGCGTATTAAATTGTAAAAAAATAAAACTTTAGATCCTAGTTTCAACTTCGTGTAAATTTTGTGACACTACAGTGCTATTTTTCCTACATTTTATCCAAATTAATAGTTGTTTTTAACTAGTTCACTACTAGAAACTGACCATTTACCGACGGAAATATCCGTCGGTAATTGCCCATTTCCGTCGGTAAATGATTATTACCGACGGATTTCGTCCGTCGGATTCCGTCGGTAAAACGTGGTTGGTAATACCCGTGGACCAATTCCGACGGTAATTCCGGCGGGTCGTCCGTCGGCAAGGAAGTATGCCGGTTAGACGTGTCCATTTTATAAACCGAACCGGCCAACCGGGAGGTTGAAAACCGGCCAAAACCGGTCAAAACCGGTCAACGGCGGTTAACCGGAACCGGCTAACCGAAACCGGTAATTGGCCGGTTCGGTTAAGGTTTGAAATTTTGAAAAACCGGCCAACCGCCGGTTAACCGCCGGTTTTTGGCTTGCTCGGCCGAGTCATATGAGTTGCTCGGCCGAGCATAACCTTCCAGTAGTGTTAATTTCCAATAACGGTCATGCTCGTAGGAGTCATATGAGTTGCTCGGCAGAAGCGTAACGCATGAGAACTCATTCCAACGGCTACTTTTCAAACTAGCCGTTATGTTACCACCACCACCACCACCACCATCACCACCACCACCGCCACCACCACCACCACCACCACCACTACTACCACTACTACTAGTACTACCACTCCTACTAGTCTACACCACCACCATCGCGCACCACCTGCCACCACCACCACTACTACCACCACCGCATCACTACCACCACCACCACCACTACTACTACCGCACTACTGCTACTACCACCACTACTACTACCGCTACTACTTCCACCAATACCACTACTACCCAGCTACACCGGTCTGCCACCATCACCACCACCACCACTACTTGCAGCTACCACTACTACTACTACTGACACCACTACCGCTACCACTACCACTACCGCTCCTATCTCTACCACTCCTACCAATACCACTACTACTAGTCTACACCACCACCGTCACCACGCAACACCACTACTACTCTACTACTACCACCACCACTACTACCGCTACTACCACTACCACTACTTGCTGGCCTACATCACCAACATCACCATTCACCACCACCACAACTACTATTACCACTACTACTACTATCACCACTACCACTATCGCTACTACCACCACTACTACTACCACTCCTACCCTGGCCACCACTACCACTCCTATCAATACCACCACTAGCCATCCCACTACTACCCACCTACCACCACCACTCCTACCCAATACCTCGTTGTAATTGTATTTTAATTAATAAAATTTAAAGAATGCCGTCGCTTTTTTCTTTTTATATACTTAGTTTCTTTTAAAAAGTTAAGTTTTATTTCTTTCAAAATTCATAACTTTTTATAAACCTTTTTTTCAAAAAATGTATGTAGATAACTTAAGTTTAAAATAGTCTTATATATCCAAAAAAAAATTGAAAAAAATTAAAATTTAACTTTTTTTCAAAAAAGCGGGTTAACTTTCATTTCTTTAAAAATTCATAACTTTTTTTATAAACCTTTTTGTAAAAAAATGTATGTAGTAAACTTAAGTTTAAAATAGTCTTATCTATCCAAAAAAAAATTGAAAAAAAATAAAAGTTAACTTTTTTCAAAAAACCGTTAAAAAATTAAGCGAAAAATGATATGCTCGTAGAAGCTGACACCAAAGACTTCAGTACCAGAGCAACCCTCAACCCCTAAACCACAAAAGGGTTGCTCGGCTGGGCAGGTAACAAAAGACTTCGGAGCAACCCTCAAAACCCTAAACCACTAAAAGGGTTGCTCGTACGAGCAACACCAAAGACTCACAGAGCATATCCAAACCGTCAAACCGGATGTTAACCGGATAACCGTTAAAACCGTAAACCGCCTAAACCGTAACCGGTTGAGCCGGTTAGGCGGTTCGGTTCCGGTTTGGATTTTGGGGCTTAAAAACCGCCGGTTGAAAACCGGCTAACCGGCGGTTTTCTCAACCGGCCACGTCTAATGCCGGTCGATAGCCGGAGCGATGCCGGAGAGTTACCGACGGATATTAGGGATGGCCAAAACCGGTCCGTGCCCGGTTCCGGGTTGAAAACTGTCGGTTCCGGTTCGGCCAGAGTGTGAACCTTAATCGGCCCGGCCTAACCCCGGATCCGGTTAATCCGGTTCTGGTTTTCTCCTCGGTTTGCTCCGGTTCCGGGCTTTTCCGGTCCGGTTCTATTGAAAAACAAGGAATTTTTGTCCGGTTCCGGGCTTTTTCCGGTCCGGTTCACCATTTTTGTGACCCTTAACCGGCCCTTATCCAAACCGGTTCCGGTTACCCCGGTTCCGGGTTTCGTGGCGGTTCAGGGCGGTTTCGGGCTTTTCCGGTCCGATTTTTCGGTTTGGCCATCCCTAACGGATATGTCCGTCGGAAATCGAAAGATTTACCGGCGGATCGTCCGTCGAAAATCATATAGAATTACTGGGGGATTAGGGTCCGTCGGTAATGACAATAAATTACCGGCGACCCGTCCGTCGGTAATGGAATTGATTTTTTTTATTTATTGACGGTAATTTCCGTCGGTAATCTGTCCAGATTTTTTTTAAAAAAAAACTGTTTTATTTGTAAACCACCTGTAAAAGGCTGTAACCTGTTCAAACAACCTGTTTTAAACAAATTCCAACAATTACAAACAAACACAAACAACCTTTTTCGCTTGAACATCAAATAAAATACAAGTATCCAACAACAACCATCCAAATCAAGTGAAACAGGAAAGGGGAAAGGGGAAAGGGGAAGGGGAAAAGGGGAAAGGGGAAAGGGGAAAGGGGAAAAGGGGAAAGGGAAAGGAAAACTACATATGTTTGTTTGATTACATGTCAAATAAAATTCAAGTTTAACGACTACGACCACGAGCGCTGCCGCTACCGTTACCGCTACCACCACTTCGCCTAAGGTATTGACCGACTGATGAGGCAGAGGCATTACCGCTATTAGGTTGTTGTGGTTGCAAATTCATGGTGCCCAAGTATTGTTGCATGCGCTGCTCAAACTGGCTTTGCATAAGTTCTCGCTCTTCCCGAAGACGTTCCTCCATCATGCTCTGCACCTTGCTCTGCACCTGGCTCTGCATCTGCTCCACTTGCCTTTGAACCTCTCTCTGAACCCGATCATCGAACGCCTCTTGATCCACATGCTGATTGCCGGAGGAAGAAGAAGAAAAGTACTGCGTAGTAGGGCTACAGAATGGCATGTTAAAATACCCAGCACCATGTCCTCCGAATCCAGGCAAGCGATCTCCCTTTGGTTGCTTGTCTCGGAAGACAATGGTCGTCCAAAGCTTTTCACGAAAGGCGGGCCGACGGCGGGTGTCACGGCGGCGAAACGGCGTTGAATTTGGATTTTTTTGATGTGTAAGCGTAAATGGGGCGAAAAGGGCGCAGGGTATTAGATTTATAGGTCTAATTACCGACGGATGACGTCGGCATTACCGACGGACAATAATTACCGACAGACTTTTCCTTCGGTATTACCGACGGACTAGGTCCGTCGGTATTACCGAAGGAATTTAATCCATTACCGACGGACGAAACGAAAATTTTTTTAAAAAAATCCGACAAATAAAATTTAAATTTCGTCGGTAAATGGGTTTTTTCCGTCGGTTTTTCTGTCCGTCGATAAAATTTCGTCAGTAAATGCCCTGTTTCTAGTAGTGGTTAGACTCTACTGGCCTGATTTCTTCGAAAGCCCAAACTTTTTATTGATTTTTATGTGTATATTATATTTGTAATATAGGGTTAATACTCCCCGTCCCTACGGGGTATATAGAAACTGTAAGCAAACATAACTGCTCCATCGCCTATGATAGAATTTCTCCATTGTCTTAGTTGTTGATCAGATCCTCTAAGTCAAAGATCTTTTTCATGTCATTTTTTTAGAAGTTTATAATTTAAATATTAATCACCGATGATATCAGTTATTAATGTTTAAATTAAGAAAAATTTCTTGCTTTTTAATAATAGGTTGCTTTTTAATAATAGGTTTTTCATTATATTTCTGATTTTGTTTCTCTCAAGTATCATGTATGTGAGAGCATGTGATTCCCTTCTTTGTAAGGGCTTTGTGTTTGATGTGTATTTTGTTTGTTGTTATAATGGAATGTTTGTATGATTCTCTCAATCAACTACTCGACAAAGATGTAAGAGCTACTGATTCCCTCCTTTGTGAGGGTTGTTAGAACAGAGTTTATATCAAAATAGAAAACAACAATAATCACACAACACACACATATACTCCCTTCGTCCCATATATTTATAGACTTTTGAGTTTTTTACGGAAATTAAGGAAGAATTATTATATTGAAAGTCTTGTGAGTGTGAAAATAAAATAGGAGAGAGAATGAGTGGAGAAAATAGTAAATTATAATGGTGATGTGAGTATTAAAATAATGTAGGAGAGAGAATGAGTAGAGGAAATAGTAAAGATTTCTTTCCATTTTTAGGAAAGTTATATACTCCCTCCGTCCCACCTCACTTGACACCCTAGAGGTGGACACGGGAACTAAGAAAAAAAGAATAAAATAAAAAAAATGTGTGGTAGAAAATGAAGAGAGAGAATGAGTGGGGTAAATAGTAGTGTTGGTTGAATAAATTGAGTGGTGGAAAATGAAAAGAGAGAATGAGTGGTGGGGTAGAGTGAATATAAAATTATAAAAAGTAGGCTATTTTGGAAAGTGTCAAGTGAGTTTTAAGGACGGGCAAAATGGAAATAAGTGTCAAGTGAGATGGGACGGAGGGAGTATTATTGTGGGACGCCCAAAAAGGAAAGTTTATATATTATCATGGGACGGAGGGAGTATGATTTATTAAATTTGCTACGTTCACGAGTATAGGGAGATAATATTATTATCAACCGTAAATCAACAGATTACAATATCTAATTTAGTTCACGAATTTTTAGTCAAGAGTTCCTGTCTATGCGAGCCTTGGATTTAGAAAGGTAAATACTAAATACAGGGAACGAAAAATACAGGGAACGAAAAATTCCAATCATGTCCTTGCCCGTCTCGTGTGTGTATACACGAGATGTTCTCACTTATCCCGTGTGAATCTACACGAGATGTCTCGTGTACATATACACGAAATAAATGTCGTGTATATGCACACGAGATGTCTCGTGTGCATATACACGAGAATTCATCTCTCTCCAAGGGAATTCATCTCTCTCCAAAACACAGCTCGGCGACGGCAACCTCTGTAACCACCGTTTCCGATCCAATTCCAAAGCTACTCTTTGACATGGTTCTCAGGCGAGCCGCCGGCTCATTCAACTCATAACTTCTCAATAAGCTTCGCGTTCCTATCAGCTCCGCCTCCGCTACGCGCTCGTTCAGCACCACCACTCATGATGGCGGCAATCGTGACCTTGACGTTGATCGCCGCCAACTCGATCTCTTCTCCGATAAGTATATTCTTGTTTCTAATCCCTAATTCATGAGTTGATATTTCATCTCGTGTAAGTTTACACGAGATGTAATATATCATCTCGTGTATATATACACGAGATGATAGATGATATCTCGTGTATACTTACACGAAATAGTGTTCCCCAATTCAATTTCGTCGATTTTTCGTAAAAATCTCAATATATTCCTCTGTATATAGTGAAATTATTTTGAAAATCCCACTCATAATTGTTTATTTTCGAATTGTGTGTTTGGTTGATCGATCCAATTTTATTTTGTATATATAAATTGTGACCTAGGGTTTCAGATCTCAATTTGTTAATCATGACGGTTTCGACAATAGGATTGTATCCGAGCAGTGTATCCGACTTTGATTTGAGCAGTCGATCTGTTGTTCCGTCGCCGTCCACCGTCGGTTCGCCGCCGCAGAAGCCGATGGTTGGCGGGCTTTCTTGCCTTTTCTCATCTTCTTCGTCATCTGTTGAGGGAAAGATGGAAAGACAGAAATAAAAAAAATTAAGTATATAAATGGGTATTTTGGTAATTTACATAGTTCCCTGTATTTAACTTCCCTGTATATAACCATATCCATTTAAAAAACAGATTAGCAAGATAACTACTCAATATGTTAGGAATATGTTGTATTTATATTGTCTACTTCTAACCATGCAGTGTTTTACGACCCTGTGCCAAATTTGTCGCAAAACAGGCAATCCGGACCCAAGGCGTGATCCCCCTCCCTATGCGCGCGACCGCCCTCTACACACAGAAGGTTTGGGGGCGATCGCCCAGTTTGTCCAGAAACTTGGTGCGATCACGCCCCCTAGCTCCGCTTGGTCGCCCCAGCTACTGTCACATGAATTACTCGATTTTATTTTAATCCACTATTTAGCGCGTTCCCAACTTAGATGACATCAAACCCAACAAGACTTTGTGTTTGTTGTTATTATGGAATGTAGGTATGCTTCTCTCAGTCAACTAATCGACAAAGATGATGAATTGGTTGTTGAACTAGTCACCTCTCTTCCGAACAACACATGGAATTTATGTTTGCGTATCACTCTCGGTGAATCATGGCCGAAAGCTTCGTATCAAGTACTTTGTTAGATGTCGTCGGACGATTGCGAACAAGTGAAAGACGACGATTAGATCCAGTTGTCAATGTTTTTGCTTTGATAATTCGAAATGACAATGCTTTGGCATATATAATATCTTGGGGTGACTTATGAAAATGTTAATCTTAATGTTTGTGTTGAGCTTTCATCGTTTGTGGATAGCCGACTTCTAAACAAATTATTTATAAAATAGTTTTGTTTATTACAAAAAAAAAAAAATTCAATTAATTTAAAAGTTCATATCAAATATATCAAAATTGCATATTACACCATTTTTAGTACATACTAGAGTAACTCCCGTGCGATGCACGGACAACTATTAAAATATATTGACGAAAATTCATACAAATATAACAGGAAATATAGAAATGTTTGTGTCGTAAAAAACGTTTTTTAAAACTATATTATGAGTACAAATATCATATTGAAGGTCACAAAAATAAATATATATTTAAGGCATAGTTAGTACATATCAATATTTAAAATCATTTACCTTTAACTCTGAATGTAGTGACATATAATTTGTCATTGCAAAATTTTGATTTCTTCAAAATAAAGACAAATTTTTTGAATTTTTTATAACTCATTTTGGGATGAAGGGAGCTATAAAATTATTTAAATTGCAAAGCAGATGAAACATTGATTAGTATAAAGAGCAAGTTTAGAGACAATATTTATTACTCAATATATCTTAAAATGAATGTATGACCCATTTTAAATATATAGATGGAGACTTAAAAAATTGAGACCAAGCTTTTAGTAAAATGAGTACATAAACAATTTCCTACCTACATAAAAAAATCAAAAAATAAAATAAGTTTAAATAATAATTTCTTTATCTTAAAATAATATATAGATATAGATATCAGCAGCAAAGCAGATCTACCAAAGGTCCAATGGTTCGTTCTTCTCCATCTGACTTTAAATTACAAAAAAAAAAAATTATGTATTATAATAAAGAAAACTAAATGGAATTATTATTTTTTCCATCTCACATAAATACTTCAAAAAATGTAATTCTATAAAAAATTGATGTTTTTTATTTCGAAAGTGAATATTAGTTTCGATTCAAAATGAATATCCCAAAAATAATACTACATTTTTATCAAAAAAAAAATGAGCATTATTTCCTTCATCCCAATGAATATTTTAAAAAATAATACTACTTCATTCGCCTCTGCATTGTTTGTAATGTTAGTTCCTTCGTCTCAAAATATGACATTAATTTTTTAGACGAATAAAGTAGTACTCCCTCCGTCCCGTAATAAGTGACACAGTTACTGTTCCGCGCGTAAATTAAGGAAAAAGTGAAAAGGTTGATGTGTTGTGAGTGTAGATAGTTGAGTAGGAGAGAGAATGAGTGGAGAGAATAGTAAATTATAATGGTGTTGTGAGTATTAAAATAATGTAGGAGAGAGAATGAGTGGAGGGAATAGTAAAGATTCTTTGCCATTTTAGGAAGTGTGACTTATCAGTGGGAAACCCAAAATAGCAAAGTGTGTCACTTGTTGTGAGACGGAGGGAGTATTATTTTTTGAAATGTTCATTGAGAGGAAGGAAGCTATGTTCATTTTTTTTGGACATATAAAAAAAATTCTACTTTTTAAGAAAAAATAATTCCTTTAATTCAAAAATGAATATTACTTTCGTCCCATAATTAATACTACTACTTTCTATATAAAAAAAATTGCTTCATTTGCCTCAATGAATTTAGTTGTCTGATGGATGTGGTTTTACCCATCCAAAAGATATATTTCCTAGCTTATTTGGTGCTCGAAACCTTGAGAACTTAATGTATTTTCTAGTGTTTTGAAAGTACAGGGGTTGAAGTGCAATTATTGAGAAAATGGAGGATTGGAGCGAACTTTGGAAGCTTTTGGATCAAATTGTAATTTTGGAAAATTTGGGACTAAACGGAAATTACGAAGTTCAAGGACCAAAGTGGAAATATTGGAAATTAAGGGACTAAATTGAAAATATGGAATTTTTGGATGAATTTGATATATAAAAATTCGTGGGATTAAATGAAAAATAAAATCCTAAAGAGCGAAGTGCAAAAGAAGTCATTAGAGTGGTCAAAGTGCGACTGCAAAATAGCGGGACGAAACGAATAACAATTAGTACAAATTGACCAACCAAGGCCATTTCATGCTGGGATGTGGCCGGCCAATGTATAGTGTTCCTGGCCGAGAATGGTTAGCAAATGGGGCCATGCAAGCAAGGCCAAGGTTGTGCCAGGAGCAAATGGGGCCAAGATGGGCCAAAGCTGTTTGGGCTTTGGAATTCTAGGCAGGCGCACGCCTAGTCCAAGTGGGTGCACGCCCGAAACTCTCAGATTGATAGTGGGCGCACGCCTGGAAGTAGTGGGCGCACGCCCGGTGTGGCCGAACCAAGGAGGGCAGTTTCCTTATTTTGAAAGGATTTTGGAGATCCTTTGCAGATTTTGATGAATCCTCTTAATTCCTTTTCCTAGTCTTTGAAGGATTGTTTTAGGACTATATATATTCTCATTATTATTATTAGAAAAGAACTTTTTGTCTCATATTTTTGCCTAGGGTTTGAAGGATTGAAGAGTTTGTTTTTGAAGGTTTTTGCAAGGATTTGAGGTTTGATGTTTTATTATTATTATTCATATTTTGTGATGTCAATCATGAATATGAGTAGCTAAGTTTCCTTTTCATGGATTGGATGTAGTAATTGTCGAATCTCTATGTTAATTTAAGATTTAATTCTTCCAAACTTTCTCGTTCATATTTGATGAAATATATATAATTTATTTATTTGGTTTAGACTGTTGCACTAGCGTGGATAGTTTATTTAAAGTTCACTATTTCATCAATTAGGTTTGCTTGTTGACCTAGCGGAATACGAGGAAACCTAGATTCATTTATTTCTAAAGTGCTTAATGAATTTCTTGAGTGTTGTTTTGACCTAGCGGAATTTACAATACAACGGAAATATTAGGGTTGCAATCCGCACATCGAACGTCCCAACCCTTAGTCTAGCGAAAGAATCTTTGAACGAGATTGTCATTTTATTTAATAAATCTTAGCATAGAGAGGAGACAATTATGAAATCCAATCCGTGAATTCCTTTGATCTGATTAAATCCGTATTTCTTGCTTCCGTGTTTTCTTAAATTCATTAGTTTAATTTCTTGTTTTAGTACTTTAGTTAATAAACCAAATCAAAAACCCCATTTTGTTACTTTTAGCATTAATTAAATTTATTTGTTAAATCACACGAGTCTCTGTGGTTCGACCCTTACTATTTGTACATTGCTACTTCGGTAACTTGTGCACTTGCAAGGTTTTTATTACACAGTGGGATTTTCTCCATCAAGTTTTTGGCGCCGTTGCCGGGGACTTGTTGTGATCTTTAACAAGTTTATTTAATCGGTGCATGTTTGGTCGCCGGTCATTGGATCCTAATTTGGTTCCTTTGAACGACGATATAGACGAGAATTGAGAGAGGCATTCCCTCTACCTGCCAAGTGAGTGAAAGCGAGTCGATACTTACGTCAGGACGAAGAAGAATTAAGTGAGTTGGAAACTTCTTCCACCGAGGAAGAAGAAGAATTTAATTTTGTGATGGCGGACCAAGTCATGAATGCCTTTGCTAGGCCAAGAGTCGACACATCGGTGTCGTGCATAGTGTTGCTCGATGCGGCACTAGCTTATGAAATCAAAGGCCAATATTTTAACATGATTCCTAATTTTTATGGCCTTCTTTGGTGAGGATGCGTTAGCGTTTTTGAGAGAATTTATGTCTACCTTGAGTGGGTTCCCTACAAAACGGGGTGTCACCTCGGAGCACTTGAGGCTGAAGTGCTTCCCTTATGCATTAAAAGACAAAGCCAAAACTTGGCTATTATTACTTCCTCCCGGTAGCATCGCTACTTGGGATGCTTTACATGATGTTTTTCTCACTAAGTTTTACCCTTATGATGCGTTGACAAATTTTAGGGTTAAAATTATGGGATTTGCTCGGGAAGCGGGGGAAGCCTTCCACGATGCATGGGATAGGTTTAAAATGTTGCAAATTCGGTGCCCCCACCATAACTTCCACCTACTTCTTTGCATCAAACTTTCTATGGGGCTTTATCCCCGAATACCAATCCATGGTTGATAATGCGGCGGGAGGTAGTTTGGGGACAAAGACTGTCCAACAATGTCAAGAACTATTTGAGATGTTGAGTGCAAACTCTCAACAAAAGGGATCTAGGGGGCAACAAGAGGAGTGAATGAGGTAGGGCTAAACAATGAGTGGGCTAGCGGTTTGCACTCTTTTGAACCAAAGATTTGATAAGTTAGCTTTACAAAATGCTTCTTCTTCTGCTATGCCTTCTACCGCTCATCTTGTAAATGATTTTTGTGCTAATTGTGGTCCTAACACTCATGCTACTAATGTGTGTCAAAGTGGTTTCTTTGGTTAACCACTGAGCAGGCACATGCAATGCAAGGATTTGGCCGGTTCCCTCAAAACAATAACCCTTATTCAAACACATACAACCCGGGGTGGAGGCAACACCCAAATTTTTCATGGGGAGGCAATCAAGAACAAAATAAGCCTCTCCATCCTCAACCTCCACCTAAGTGCAGTATGAGCATAAAAGGGAACCGTGGGAAGTGGCCATGGAAAAATTGCAAGGCGAAAATAATCAATTGAGGGCGGAAAATCAACAAGCTTCCAAGAACCGAAGGCTGCCATTCGAAGTTGGAGACCCAAATTGGGCAACTAGCTACCGCCCTACAAAGTCATAAGGCCGGGACATTTCCTAGCCAACCTCATCAAGCAAATGCCATTATCACTCTCAGTGGCAAACGGGTAGGTAGTGAGGTAATATCTCCTTCATCTTCTTCTCCCCCTCTGTTGTAGAAAATAATGCTAATGTGGATAAAAATGAAGTTGGTTGTGATAAGAGTACAAGTGACATGGGAGAAAATTCTAAAGTTAATTCTCCAACCCCCATGCCATATGTACCTCCCGTACCGTTTCCTGGAAGGATTTTAAAACATAAATTGGATAAGCAGATGTCGGAATTGATGAACATGTTTTCTAAGGTGAACATCAATATCCCTTTACTCAATGTGATAAAAAATATTCCTGCTTATTCCAAATTTTTCAAAGAATTAAATTCCAAGAAACATAGGTATGGGACGGATGAGAGAATAGTGATGAGTGAAAATGCTAGCGCGGTGGTCTGCAACAGTGCCTTCCACCCAAATTAAAAGACCCCGGAAGTTTTCTGATATCTATTACTATGGGGGAGTCAAAGGGGGTAAAAGCGATGTTGGATCTTGGGGCCAGCATTAATTTGTTGCCATATTATTTATATGAGGAGTTGGGTTTACCCGAATTGAAACCCACCACAATGGCCCTACAACTTGCGGATCGGTCCATTAAAAGACCTGTGGGCATTGTGGAGGATGTTTTAGTTCAAGTAAATTCATTCATTGTGCTGTTGATTTCGTTGTGCTTGAAATGCCAAGAGGTGAAGGAAGTCGCCGGGATTCACCCATATTACTTGGGAGACCCTTCGTGGCGACGACCAACACCATTATTAATGTGAAGAATGGCAAACTATCTATGACAGTGGCGGGTGAGAAAATTGAAATTTCTGTGTTTGATGCCATGAAACATCCGAGTGAGGATAGAGAGGTGTGTTCTTATGTTGATAATTGTGAAGTTGTGCCAAATGACGGTGAGAAATCTAGGGATAGTGCGGGTTCCCACTTGTGTGTCGTGAAAAATAAGGCCGACAATCTTGGTTCTTGTGATGGCCCGTATCACCCCTAGGCCGATCCAAAAGGGGTCGGTGTCCCCATTCAAATCTTTCTTTCCACTCAAGTCTACCTATATTGATTCATGTGCTAAAATAGAAGAGTGTTGCTCTCTTGATATTTCTGATGCTTTGTCTGTCAAGATGAATGTGCAGGATGCTTGCAATGATGTGAAGGAAAAGGAGGTGCTTGATTGTGATAAGAATAAGGCACCAAATGAGTTTGGGGGAGAGGTCCCCAAGAAAAAGAAATTGAAGAAAAAGAAAAGAGCAAGAAAAAGGTTCGAAAAGTTTCTTGGGCCCCACCCGAGCTTATAACAAAGGGTGAATTTTTGTGGAAAGTTGTGGGCGTTTATGCCCGAGAATGTGTGAAGTGGGCCAAGGGGAGGAAAGCCAAGGCCAAAATGAATGTGGTCACATCAAATCCCATTTAGTTGGGAGCAACGGTCGGGCTAACGACCTTAACCAAATGCGCTAATTGGGAGGCAACCCAAGTAGGTATGTTTTTATTTGCTTTATTTATTTGCTTTGTTGTGTCATATCTCCTTTGAACCCGAGACATGTTTTTGTTCTCTTTCTTTATGAGGACATAGCATGTTTTGAGTTTGGGGGTAGATATCTCTCCGAGTTTGTGGGTTTATAGGGAGTGTATATAGTGTCACCCTCCAAAAAAATAGAAAATTTTAAAAATTTGTTCTCTTTATATGTTTGGAAGTTGTGACGTCCGTGATGATTTGAGGATTTTGATTGAGTTTTGCTAGTTTGTGCCAATTTGAATGTGTTAATTAGAATTGCATGAATGCATGTAAAACATAATTGCACCACCATTCACTTCCGTTTTAATTCTTGATCATGGTCATTAATTTAGGTGCCCTTTATGGGTTCACTTTGACATTCTCGGGGGTCCTAGAACATGATTGCATGCTTATCGATAACAAATCAATAGATTACTTGGTATTTATGGCTTATCTTTCTTTGACAACCCTCTTGTGAGCCTTTGACTTTCTCGTCACTATATATATAAATTGTCACTGATCCCTTTTGAGCCGATTAGAAAGAATGGAACATCTAGACCACCATTCGCCTTCATTTGATGCCTAATCCCTAACCCTCGACACTTAGAATAGGTTATCCCACCTTTGCAAGAATGTGGAATTAGAAACGATCGGTTTGGGGGTTACGTGGGGGAAATTTTGGGAATGAGTGAGGAAGGTCAAAAGTTGGAAACATGATTTGTATTGTATAAAGGGGGCAATCAAAAAAAAAAAAAAAAAAAAAAAAAAAAAAAAAAAAAAAAAAAAAAGAAAAAAAAAAAAAAAATAATAATAAAAAAAAAAAAAAAAATAATATGGATAAAATCAAAAGTTTGCCCCCAATTCTGTGAAATATGTTTGATGAGTGACCTATTTTGAGAGAGGGAATGCTTTCAACCCCAATGTGTATAAAGTATGAACAAAGTTCTAGTTTGGGGGTTGAAGCATTGGGAAAACAAAGGTGAGCGGAAAAGTTAAAATTCGGAAAGAAGTATTATAATGGAAGGTTTTTAATTTCACATTCTTGTATTTGTATATCCTTTCCTTCGTTTGTACCCGTGAGCCTAGCCCCACATTTGTTGTGGACTTAACTTTGAGCCATAATTCGTATTCAATATTAAGTAATCGGGTTGACAAGTGCGTAATCATGCATATGAGTATCCTTGTGTAAATAATTGTATTGTATCTGTGATTTAGAGCATGTGTTAGTGATCCCATAAACAATCTTATCTTAGTGATCATGATCTCCCATATTTCATTCACCATTCAGTAGAGGTGGAAAATTGTGGGTTAGATGCATTAATGTAATTGTAATTGCATTTTCTTATTGGCACTTGTTTAGCATATTTTGTGAGAATCTGAGACTTCTTTGGCCGACAACCTTGTATATTTTGAGAACATATCAAAAATATTTTTGTTGAGTGTTTTTATTTGTTAGAGTAATTTTGTTTTTGGTTATTTCTTTTGTTTTACTCGGGGACGAGCAAAAGATAAGTTTGGGGGTATTTGATGGATGTGGTTTTACCCATCCAAAAGATATATTTCCTAGCTTATTTGGTGCTCGAAACCTTGAGAACTTAATGTATTTTCTAGTGTTTTGAAAGTACAGGGGTTGAAGTGCAATTATTGAGAAAATGGAGGATTGGAGCGAACTTTGGAAGCTTTTGGATCAAATTGTAATTTTGGAAAATTTGGGACTAAACGGAAATTACGAAGTTCAAGGACCAAAGTGGAAATATTGGAAATTAAGGGACTAAATTGAAAATATGGAATTTTTGGATGAATTTGATATATAAAAATTCGTGGGATTAAATGAAAAATAAAATCCTAAAGAGCGAAGTGCAAAAGAAGTCATTAGAGTGGTCAAAGTGCGACTGCAAAATAGCGGGACGAAACGAATAACAATTAGTACAAATTGACCAACCAAGGCCATTTCATGCTGGGATGTGGCCGGCCAATGTATAGTGTTCCTGGCCGAGAATGGTTAGCAAATGGGGCCATGCAAGCAAGGCCAAGGTTGTGCCAGGAGCAAATGGGGCCAAGATGGGCCAAAGCTGTTTGGGCTTTGGAATTCTAGGCAGGCGCACGCCTAGTCCAAGTGGGTGCACGCCCGAAACTCTCAGATTGATAGTGGGCGCACGCCTGGAAGTAGTGGGCGCACGCCCGGTGTGGCCGAACCAAGGAGGGCAGTTTCCTTATTTTGAAAGGATTTTGGAGATCCTTTGCAGATTTTGATGAATCCTCTTAATTCCTTTTCCTAGTCTTTGAAGGATTGTTTTAGGACTATATATATTCTCATTATTATTATTAGAAAAGAACTTTTTGTCTCATATTTTTTGCCTAGGGTTTGAAGGATTGAAGAGTTTGTTTTTGAAGGTTTTTGCAAGGATTTGAGGTTTGATGTTTTATTATTATTATTCATATTTTGTGATGTCAATCATGAATATGAGTAGCTAAGTTTCCTTTTCATGGATTGGATGTAGTAATTGTCGAATCTCTATGTTAATTTAAGATTTAATTCTTCCAAACTTTCTCGTTCATATTTGATGAAATATATATAATTTATTTATTTGGTTTAGACTGTTGCACTAGCGTGGATAGTTTATTTAAAGTTCACTATTTCATCAATTAGGTTTGCTTGTTGACCTAGCGGAATACGAGGAAACCTAGATTCATTTATTTCTAAAGTGCTTAATGAATTTCTTGAGTGTTGTTTTGACCTAGCGGAATTTACAATACAACGGAAATATTAGGGTTGCAATCCGCACATCGAACGTCCCAACCCTTAGTCTAGCGAAAGAATCTTTGAACGAGATTGTCATTTTATTTAATAAATCTTAGCATAGAGAGGAGACAATTATGAAATCCAATCCGTGAATTCCTTTGATCTGATTAAATCCGTATTTCTTGCTTCCGTGTTTTCTTAAATTCATTAGTTTAATTTCTTGTTTTAGTACTTTAGTTAATAAACCAAATCAAAAACCCCATTTTGTTACTTTTAGCATTAATTAAATTTATTTGTTAAATCACACGAGTCTCTGTGGTTCGACCCTTACTATTTGTACATTGCTACTTCGGTAACTTGTGCACTTGCAAGGTTTTTATTACACAGTGGGATTTTCTCCATCATTGTCTCAAAAATTAATATTTATTTTCTGACACGAAGACACTAACATTATAAACATTAATTTTTACAAAAGATTTTTAGAAAATAATACTACTTCTGCTAAAAAAATAAATTACTATCTTCGTCCCAATGAATATTTTATAAAATATTACTTAATTTGTTTAAAAATTAATGTAATATTTTGAAACGAAGGCACTAACATTACAAACATTAATTTTTGAGGCGAATGAAGCAATATTTTTTAAAAAAATATTCATTGGGGTGAAGAAAGTAATGTGCATTTTTTTTTACAAAATAAGCAATATTATTTTTTGGTTATTCATTTTGAGTTGAAAGTAATATTCATTTTTGAAATGAAGAAAATAAAATTTTTATAGAATGAAATTTTTTAAAGTATTTACTTGAGATGGAAAATATAATTTTTCCTTCTAGTTTTCTTTATTGTAGTCTTCTTTATTAAGACATAATTTTTATTTTGCAATTTAAAGTGAGAAGTAGAATAACAAACCTTCGGACCTTTAGTTGATGATAGTGGTAATTTGAATTCGCTACTTCAAGTAGCTAGTTCAAATTTTAGTTTTTTTTTTTATAATAGCATAAATATTGAAATAAAATTGAGCAAATTTAAATTTGCTACACCGTGTAGCGAGTTTAATAAGACAAAATTATAAACTCGCTACACCGTTTAGCGAGTTTAAAAAATGTGTCATTTAGATCAATAGTTTGGAAGGCTTATTATTTTTGATAAAGAGAATTAAAAAAAAATCAAAAGATTTGGTCATACCAAAAAGATAGTACAGTAATATAATAAAAATTAATAACATTCTTTTTCAAATGGAAATTTTTCATTAACTCATGCTCGTACATCTAAAAAAATATGTCATATTTATTTACATTAACACATCATGAACATAATTATGATATTTATTTTCAATTTAACTTATTTAATTTTGAGAAGAAAAATCAAATTCCTAAAAACACTAACAATTGTGTTAAATGAAAAAAGAAATTCCAAACCCTCCGCTCCCTCATCAAACCCAACCCACTGATTCCTCTCCCTCGTTTAAAATACCAATTTCTACTATCTTTATTTCTTAAAATATTGTCATGCACTTCAATCAAAATTTTTTAAATGATGACCATCTTTCCCGATATTCATCTTTATAAATACATAATTTTGTGAGATCGATACAAAAATTGACATATTTATTAATAATTTATTTACTATGCTTCAAAGAATTTTTTTAAGAAAAATTAAATAAATTGTTTGATGTATCGAACTACAATAAACTTAATAAACATATTACATGATCCCACTTACTAAATAGAAACTCAAACCCACATTCATCACACTACGCCCTATATATGTATATATATACTCCCTCCGTCCCGGTTCACTTGGCACCAAAGAGGTGGGCACGGTAACTAAGAAAAAGTAAGAGAGATAATTAATTAAAGAAAATGTTGTGAGTAGAAAAAGTAAAGTAGGAGAGAGAATGAGTGGAGAGAATAGTGATTTAATTGGTATTGTGAGTGTAAAAACTTTCCATTTTGGGCAGTGTCAAGTGAAGTGGGACGGACCAAAATGGAAATTAGTGCCAAATGAAGTGGGACGGAGGGAGTATATGTATATATATATATGTATATGTATATATGTATATGTATATGTGTATATGTATATGTGTATATGTATATATACATATATATATATATATATATATATATATATATATATATATATATATAATAACCATATCTACTTTATACTATATACACAATGATTTTGTTTATACATATTCAACACCATTTCAACCGGGGCCGGTGATCGACATGTACAAAGAGTGCCTTTGCACATGGCCCCAGAATTATAAACGGCCCCTATGGATGTATTTTTTGTCATTTTAGTCTTTTATTCTTTTTAAATTTATTGTTTTGATCCCATGAAAAAATGAAATTGATCCCCTCGTATAGTCATATGTAAAATTTCTAATATTAAAATCGTACTATTATTGTGATTTTGAATTCGAATGCATGCGAAATTGAATTTTTATAGCATGCTAAATTGAATAAATCGTTATACTCGCTCCGTCTCACAAAAATTACGCTTTTTACCCCACTTTCTTATTTCTACCTCACTTTTCATACTCATAAAACTTACACTATTTACACTTTTTCTTTAATATTCGTGTCTAAAATAAAAGTGCAACCTTTAGTGGAACCGAGAAATTATATCGTTATTTGTGTAAATTTCTTATTAGTAAAATTATTATTATAATTATTATCATTAATAATTAAAAAAAATATTTCACACTTAATTAATTTTCACTAAAAAGAAATTGAAAAATTAGCAAAGGATAAAAGGATAATATGTGAAATGTCTAAAATGTCTAAATTGATCCCCTCATATAGTCATATGTAAAATTTCTAATATTAAAAACGTACTATTATTGTGATTTTGAATTCGAATGCATGCGAAATTGAATTTTTATAGCATGCTAAATTGAATACTCCCTCCGTCCCTAAATGTTTGTCCCATTTGACTTTTCAAACATTTTAATTTAGTGATTTTGAAGCTTTAATTTTGGTTATTTTTACGAACGCTTTGAAAATTATTGATAATATGCACCGCCATTATGTAATACTCCGTCCCTATATGTTACAAGTTTTGAAAATTTAGTGATTTTGAAGTTTTAATTTTGGAAATGAGACTAACTTTTTGGGACAAAGGAAAAGGGGAAATGGGACAAACATTTAGGGACGGAGGGAGTAAATCGTTATACTCACTCCGTCTCACAAAAGTTACGCTTTTTACCCCACTTTCTTATTCATACCTCACTTTTCATACTCATAAAACTTACACTATTTACACTTTTCCTTTAATATTCGTGTCTAAAATAAAAGCGCAACTTTTAGTGGAACGGAAAAATTATATCGTTATTTGTGTAAATTTCTTATTAGTAAAGTTATTATTATTATTATTATCATTTATAATAAAAAAATTATTTCACACTTAATTAATTTTCACTAAAAAGAAATTGAAAAATTAGCAAAGGGTAATTAACAAATTAAAATTTAAAAAAGATGAATTTTTTTCTGTGTCTAAATCAAATGAAAGAAGTCTCTATTTATAGAGGAAAAAAAATTATGAATTTTGGTGTAAAAAAATAAAAATAAAATTAATTTAATATAAAATAATTGAGGTAAAAGAAATAGGAGAAAAAAAAATCTGAAATAAAACCAACCAATGAAAAGGTGACACGTGGATTTTCAAGTTTTTTCAATTATGCCATTGATCGAAATGACCAAATTGCCCTTCATTGAATCTTCAACACGTGGCCTGGAAAGTAAAAAAAAAAAACAATTTCACTTCAACACGTGGCCTGGAAAGTAAAAAAAAAAAACAATTTCACTTCATTCACTTGCCATTTTAGGCGCGTGTAATACACGCTCCGTATTCAGTCCATAATAACGTGCCACGTGCTTCTTTTCTCTTATTAACTTCATTTTTGCCACCGTATGAAATGTCTAAAATACCCTTGATTTTTGGGGGGAAAGTTGGACAATCTTGCTTTTATATTAGTATAGATTCCTACCTCACTTTTCATACTCATAAAACTTACACTATTTACACTTTTTCTTTAACATTCGTGTCTAAAATAAAAGTGCAACTTTTAGTGGAACCGAGAAATTATATCGTTATTTGTGTAAATTTCTTATTAGTAAAATTATTATTATAATTATTATCATTAATAATTAAAAAAAATATTTCACACTTAATTAATTTTCACTAAAAAGAAATTGAAAAATTAGCAAAGGATAAAAGGATAATATGTGAAATGTCTAAAATGTCTAAATTGATCCCCTCATATAGTCATATGTAAAATTTCTAATATTAAAAACGTACTATTATTGTGATTTTGAATTCGAATGCATGCGAAATTGAATTTTTATAGCATGCTAAATTGAATACTCCCTCCGTCCCTAAATGTTTGTCCCATTTGACTTTTCAAACATTTTAATTTAGTGATTTTGAAGCTTTAATTTTGGTTATTTTTACGAACGCTTTGAAAATTATTGATAATATGCACCGCCGTTATGTAATACTCCGTCCCTAAATGTTACAAGTTTTGAAAATTTAGTGATTTTGAAGCTTTAATTTTGGAAATGAGACTAACTTTTTGGGACAAAGGAAAAGTGGAAATGGGACAAACATTTAGGGACGGAGGGAGTAAATCGTTATACTCGCTCCGTCTCACAAAAGTTACGCTTTTTACCCCACTTTCTTATTCATACCTCACTTTTCATACTCATAAAACTTACACTATTTACACTTTTCCTTTAATATTCGTGTCTAAAATAAAAGCGCAACTTTTAGTGGAACGGAAAAATTATATCGTTATTTGTGTAAATTTCTTATTAGTAAAGTTATTATTATTATTATTATCATTTATAATAAAAAAATTATTTCACACTTAATTAATTTTCACTAAAAAGAAATTGAAAAATTAGCAAAGGGTAATTAACAAATTAAAATTTAAAAAAGATGAATTTTTTTCTGTGTCCAAATCAAATGAAAGAAGTCTCTATTTATAGAGAAAAAAAATTTATGAATTTTGGTGTAAAAAAAATTAAAATAAAATTAATTTAATATAAAATAATTGAGGTAAAAGAAATAGGAGAAAAAAAAATCTGAAATAAAACCAACCAATGAAAAGGTGACACGTGGATTTTCAAGTTTTTTCAATTCTGCCATTGATCGAAATGACCAAATTGCCCTTCATTGAATCTTCAACACGTGGCCTGGAAAGTAAAAAAAAAAAACAATTTCACTTCATTCACGTGGCCTGGAAAGTAAAAAAAAAAAAAAAAACAATTTCACTTCATTCACTCGCCATTTTAGGCGCGTGTAATACACGCTCCGTATTCAGTCCTTAATAACATGCCACGTGCTTCTTTTTTCTTATTAACTTCATTTTTGCCACCGCATGAAATGTCTAAAATACCCTTGATTTTTGGGGGGAAAGTTGGACAATCTTGCTTTTATATTAGTATAGATTACACCGATCTTGATCATTAAATTACATGAAAACATAAAAAACGTACACCAACCCGGCCGAAGTTAGGAAAGTCCAGAAGTAATCCTCAGTCTCATTATAAAAAAAAATATTCTCTTCGTCTCACTATAAAATGCAAAAAGTTATATATTGATGTATCATTATAAAAGGCACAAGCCCAAAAAATAAAATTTTAAATATTTTTTTATTCATCAAAAACTCATTTGTTATACTCACATCATTTATTTACTTACTATTCTCTATCCCAATTTCTCTCTCTTATCTCACTTTTTATACTCACAATACATAATTCATCATATACTTTTTTTAATTTTTATGCAAAATTTGTTCTGTAACTTTTGTAATAGGGCACAAAGCATGATGGCAATGTCATAAATATCAAGAAAATCAAAGGCCATTATCGTAATTCAATTTAAACTTAAAATTATTCTAGTGGACCCCATCTCTTTAGCCCATCACCAAGCATTTAATATTTTCTGTAAAACTAAGCTTTAAGCCAGCCAGGACTAATTCTTATCTTAACACCAATAAAATAATCCCTTAAAAAAAACTGCAATAAAATAAACAGTTATTACTCCATCATCTCATAATAAATTTCATTTTTTTATTTATTTCAAAATAAATATTAATTTTTAAATGAAAAAATTATTTTAGTGCAATTTTATCATTATAATATTAATATATAAACAAGTAAAAGCATATTCTTTAAAAAGAAAAATCAACAACAGAAGAAAAATCAACAATGATGGAGTATATTATAGTTTACTTTGATTGTTAAAAACAATTTCATATTTTGAATAATACTCTCTATATCCAATCTTAATCTACGGAAAAAAAAAAATCATTTCTCATCTTAATCTCCTTTTTTTTTTTTTTTTGAGCATTTCATTCAAATTCTTTAATGATTTTCTTTTTTAATATGTTTAAAAATAATTTATTTTTTATATTCACAATAATTCACTTTTTCTCCTACTTCATGATCTACCCTTGCAATAGTTTAATTTCAAACCACTTTTTCTTAATTTGAGTGTATTTTTTTTTTCTACATAAGGTGGGAACATAAAGTATACTCCCTCCGTCCCGATAATTGCTTCATCTTTTTGGGATGGGCACATAAATTAAAAAAATTGGTGAGTGAAGAAGATATTGTGAGTTTAATAGTAAAATAGGAGAGAGAATGAGTGAAGAAAATAGTAAATTTAAAAAATGTTGTGAGTGTAATAGTAAAATAGGAGAGAGAATGAGTGGATGGAATAGTAAAGATTATTTGCCATTTTAGAAAAGGTGAAACTTTAAACGGGACACCCGTTTTGACAAAAAGTGAAATTATTAATGGAACGGAGAGAGTATCTTTTAGGAGAAATTGTGTTTTGAGCCCCAAAGTTTAGAGAGTATTTCTCAACAAATTATTAATGGAACGGAGACAGTACTTCATCACCACGACCTACCATCATCGTAACCACTACCATTTCCCAACAAAAAAAAAAAAAACTCGATTCAAAATTCAATTTTCAAACAAACCCCATTTTCAAAAATCCAGTTTCAAATCGAATTTTTTCAAACGTATAATCAAGTCAGTTCAAATATAGATTTAAATATGATTGTTAGACCATATTCAAATCTGATTTCAAATTCAAATTTGAAAAGAGAGAGCGAGAGAGAGAGAGATGAGAGATTCTCGTTGGAGTGCAGTCGCCGTAGTAAGGGAGGGAAGATGAAGAGAAGACAACGCTCGATTCAACAACGTTGTGCCTTCAACGTAGTATTGAGGTGAAAAGACACAAACGAAAAAAAGAGGTAGAAGGTGTGGAAGGGGAGAGATGGTGTAGGACGGCGGGGTTGGCGAACGATGGCGGAGGGAGGGTATGGGGGCGACGACCATGGTTGGGGAAATTGAGAGAAGTGCTGAAGTTGAAACATAAAAAATGAGATATACGGTTAGAGAATGGTTTTTGATTTAGATTTTCCATTTTGGCTATTTATTTTTATTCAATTTGTATTAAAACAAAATGAAAGAATTTTTGTTAAAGAACATCCTCTGTTAAATGATACGTGACTTGCACGTGATCATTTAACGGATTTTTTTTAACAAAACTAGTTAAAAACTCTAAAATGTTTACGAAATGTCAACTTTAGGACCTAAATTGTAAATAGTGATAGAATAGAGCCTGACTTAAAAACACTCCCTAAACTTTTAGACCCAAAATGTAATTTTCCCATTTTTTAAAAATAAAATACCGTTAATAATAAAAAGCAAGGATAGGGCTGTGCATATAAAAGATAAAAGAAGTTTACAAAAAAATGAATACAAAATGATAAAACGATATTTTATTGATTGTATCGATTGCGAATCCATAACACTTTAATTAATTATAAGTATCAACAAAAAAAATTTACACGTCATTTTTATATAACAAATTTTATAACACTTTTTAAGTTTATTTTCACAATAAAATACTCAATTAAATTAATAATATTAATTCTCATTGGTTTCATCTCCTACGCTTCTTCTGCGGATTTCTCTGTTAAATGCAAACACCATTAATATCCTTTCCCTCGCCCTTCCTTCTCCCTCTCTTGGTTTCACCTACACGCACACATTCCTAATCCGAACATCCTCATCCTTCTACTTTATCTCTCAAGATCTTACCTCCTCAATTCTCAATTCTTAATTCCGGTACACTGACGGTGAGTTTCTTTCAATTTTCACCTAATTCAAGCTCTGCTATCCTTAATTTTAGACTGATAACGTTTCCTCAATTTTGTCCTATCACTTGCTTTATAAGTGATTTTACTTGTGAATTTTTTTAAATTTTTTTTCAATTTTGTACTGTCAAATTGCTACATTTTGGATTGAAAATTGATTCTTGCCACGTTATATATCTGTTTTTAGTTTATAAGAGGAATTGAGTTTATGGAAATTTCGAATTCATAGTAATCCAATTTAGCTGCTTAATTTACTTTAGTTTCTCTCTCTATGTCTCCCTTCTCTCTCTCTCTCTCTCTCTCTTTCTCTCTGACAATCAAATATATGACTTGAATTTAAGGTAAATCATATTACTATGTACCTCAATTAGCAGCATATACCTATGATAGATTTAGCTTCTTCGTTTTATTTTCTAAATAATTTTGGGACCAATAGCTGCACCCGATTACCTTCATATCCTCAGGAAAACTTAAGCTACCTTCATACTATGAAATATTTATAGAGTTTTAGCTATTAATTTCTTGGCTCGATATTATACTTTGTTACTATCTTATGCGATCATAACCTAAATTGGAATTGCAATTACAAAATTTGGGGAAAATAGAGTAAGTATCAGGAGAGAGAGAGAGAGAGAGAGAGAGAGAGAGAGAGAGAGAGAGAGAGAGAGAGAGAGAGAGGAGAGTTTCAAACATTTGATATGTGTTATCTACTTGCTTCCTCCCTGTTCCATCACAACTATGTCTGTACACGATTACACCCCATCCATGTGAACAAGCGCTAACTTCCCATCTAACAACAACAACCAATTATCCAAATAAAGACAACTTTTAATAAAATTAACCTAACTGATATTTATGCAAAATGTCATCATTCCATCTATCACTCCTTATTAAGCTACTATCATCTTGGTAGCTTGATAAATGAATTACTCCCTCCGTCCCAAAATGTCCCAAAATGAATGACCAAAAAAATAATAATTCAATTTTAAAAACTTTTGCTCATTCATTTTGGGACGGAGGGAGTAATAGAATTTTGGTTGGCCACGGTATTTAATTATGTCAAGTTTACTTGTTGAGATCTGGGAGCATTTCATCTACTTGAAGCAAATCAAGGCTCATGACATACTTTGACAGGGACTCCATATTTGAGAACCACTAAAAGACCTATACTGAAGATTTCTGGATTTTATCTGTAAAAACTATGAAGAAGTATATCATGAAACATTATACTTGTCATTTGGAATCTTCATCCTCTCAAAATACCTCCTAATATCACCTTTGTATAAGTTTCTTGGTACCAATCCCTGAATTTCTGATTACTTAAGAGATGAGTGATATGTACTGTGACAATTCTACCTTGACCCCCTTTTTAATGTGAGTTTAAAGTGGGTGTAGGCCTATGGGTTGCAGTTGAGGCTTCCCTATTGCTACATTCTCATTATTAAGGGAATCAGTTGGTTTCTTTTGTTTAACCTGCGGCTGATTTGCTCCATTTTTTTCTGACCAGATGATACATGTATGCTCTGATGGAGACAAAATGCAGTGAAGTTTGTTAACTTTCTACAGTTATGGACAATTCCTTTATTTCAGTGAGAGCTGAGTTTCTTAGATAACTGTGGCCTCTTTTAGATGATACCAGTTTGTTGCAGCTTGTAGAGGCTGCACTTAAGCATGTTGATTGCTTTTTGGTTGATCTTTAATCATCCATACAGTCAGAAATGGATTTTTAACGACAAATTGCATCTTTTGCTACATTTGGGCACGAATGCCAGTCTACAAGCAAGTAAAGAACACTGTTTTGCCAGTGTAGAAACCTCTATTTGGACGCCAGAAGTCGTAAAGTGATTTATCACTTTTTGCCACCCTAATAATGGAGAGGTCTGGTTTTCTGAAGCTCCCATTTTTATATAACTAATGCCTTCCTTTTATTGAGCCTCATGCTTTTCATCTCCTGATGCGATTCTTTCAGATATATAAGTTTAGAAGAGCTTGGAGATGGAACTTGTGGTACTGTATATAAAGCCATAAATATAGAAACATCTGAAATTGTAAGACTCTCTTACTTCAGCAAATTATTTTTGGGGTCTTATTGATTATCCGGCTGATCGTCATTCTATGCGTAGTAACACATGTTATGAAGACCAAAATACGTACTTTTGTCTGTAATTGTTTCAGAACTATGTAAGATTATGAATTCTTTTCTACCAACAATATGAAAATATATTATTTCATTGCAGGTTGCTGTCAAGAAGATGGAGAGAAAGTATTTTTTTTGGGAAGAATGCATTAACTTGCTAGAAGTAAAGGTATCTACTGTTTCTATCAGTTTGTTGCATGTATAAGATTGCACTTAATGGTTGTGGTGCTAGTTATTCATACAAGTTAACACTCTTTCTCCTTGGATGCAGTCCCTTCAGTAAATTGAACCATCCCAACATAATAAAGTTAAAGGAGGTTGTCCGGGAAAACAACGAGCTATTCTTCATATTTGAGTACATGGTATAAATTTAGCTTCTTGGTGCTATCTTTCATCATTTTGTTATCTGTGGCATTTTCACTTGCTTATGTTTATGCACCTTAAGCTTAGCTGGTGAATTATTTCATGTTTTATATATAAGCCCGATTGAGTGGCAGGTTTCTCAGCAGTCATTGAGTTCCATGAAGCAATAATTTTCATTTTAATGCAGTGATTAATGATAAGCCTATGGTAGGGGTAAGGCAGAGACCTGTGATTGTGTTAGTGAAAGCAAAATAGAGACTAGCAAGGTAAGGTAAGGAGGGTAGAATCTCCTTCGGTTACCATTATCCCCAGGAAAAAAATCTCCAAACATCCAATACAGTACCATAAGCTATGTCCTATGTCCGGCCAGAGCACGAAGTACAAATATTTCCGGTACATGGTCTAGGCATATTTACACCTGGAGTAGTTTCTTAAAGCTCTTGCTAGGCTTGTCAATCGAGCGGGCTGGTGGGTTGTGACGAGTCCAACCCGTTACAACTCGTTTAATTTCACGGGTCAAACGAGTCGGGTAGCCAACGGGTCGGGTATACTCGGATTGACCTGTCGGGTAGTCAACCAATAGCCATGACGTAAATATTTTTACTGCTGGCATTTGCGTCGATGTCCCCTTCCCTTTTCCCTTTTTCCTTCTCTCTCCTATATTTTGATTATATTATGGAGAAGGAATAAAATAAGAAAATAGATGATTGACAGCTAAAAAGTTCAAAAGAGCAATTTCTTAGAAACTTTCATCATCTGCTTTACCCTTCCTCTTTTCCCTTCTCTCTCTATTTTGAACGCACAATGATATTACTTGCAATTCCATTACTCTGAAGCCGGAACAACAAACTTCAAAATGAATGAGGATCTTGGTGCTGCTGTTGTGTCGACGACCATGAAGTTGATGGACAAGATCTTTGATTTCTTCCAACTTCAAGAGCCTATTTTCCTGACCTCCTCGATCTTTTCCTCGCCATTGCTGTTTCTTCCATCATATAATACGTCTTCGACTCCGCCTTCAAGTCCGCTGCCCGCCTCCTCAGCGACTCGTCACTGCTGCCGCCTGAGTCTTCTGGGCCGAGAGAAAGAGAAAGGATTGAGTAGTGGTTTCTTTTCATCGATTCAAATTCGAGTTTGGGGTTTAACATTATTTAGTGGGTCAAACGGGTTGGCGGGTTTAACCCGCTAATTTTGACGGCTTAAGTTTCAACCCGCAAACTTAAGCAAGCTTGGGTTGAGTCGGGTTAATAACGGGTTGGGTTGGGCGGGTTAGCGGGTAGCTCTTGCGGTAATCTGAGATATTCACGGATAATCATATCTATATTAGAGTCATAGTTATCAAAAGCGTGCCTAGGCAAACGCCTAGGCTCCGGGCACAGAGAGGCTCAGCTTTGGAGCCTGGATTGTGCTAGGCGAGGCTGCTGTTTCATAGGCGAGGATTAGGCGCGCCTAGGGCTGAAGCGCGAGCCTGGATGGTGTGCGCCTAGGCTCCGGGCACAACAATTGACCAACAATTAAATCGTAATTAAACCTAATACGTGACTATTACTCTTCTCTGCCACGACTCTCTCACGTACACGTGTCATAACTCTGTATAAGAGTAGCGATCACTAGAAATCCTTCAAACTAACAAATGACGACCTCCGGCGACCACAGGAAGAACTCCGGCGATCTCCCTGATCACTTGATGTTGTATGTATACTATATTTTTAGTATAGTATACATACATTTATGACATATAACGTATGTTTGTGCTTGTTTCTTTTATGACTTATAACGTATGTTTGATTTACTACTTGTATTTGATTTATTGCTCATCTTGATGTTGTATGTATACTATATTTTTAGTATTTTATGGCATTTTTGCGTCGTCACTCGGGCGCGCGCCCGCCTTGCGCCTTGCGCCTAGGCTCAGGGCACACCGTTTGCGCCTTGGTGCGCCTTGGGCCTTTAATAACTATGATTAGAGTAAAGATTTCAGCTTGATATAGGTTAGACAACACCATTGTATTGGAGTTAATTATTGCTTATGACTTGGAGATGGCTGTCATTTGAGGACTTGCCTAATCTGAATTATACTTACGTATATACATGCTTATACACACACATACATGTATTGGCAATTTAGCAGGGATGAGGGAACCACCAGTTCTGGAGCTTTAACATTTCAGATTGCAAATATAACCTGCTCTAGTCCCTTCTTATTATTTCAGTTGAACTTGAATGATTGTGATTAAATTGATAGCTGTTTTTAGTTGCTTCTGTGAGTTTAAGATTTGCTTGTTTGGCAACAATAGAATATAAAGCTGCCAAGTGACTTTCTTTATGTGGATTTCAATCTGTTTAATTGCTGCTTGATTTTTTTGACATTATTTATGTAGGAACATAATTTGTACCACATGATGAAAGAACGCCAGAGACCCTTTGCAGAAGAAGAAATTAGGGGCTTGATGTCTCAGGTGCTGCAAGGACTTGTGCACATGCATAGAAATGGTTATTTTCATCGGGATTTAAAACCTGGTATGGAATTCATAGGGTTCAGAACTCTTGTCATCTGGCCCAGAATAATTTAAGTTACAAAAAGAATAACTAAAATGTATTTTCTGTCTCTAGAGAACTTGTTGGTGACAAACGACATCATCAAAATTTCTGACTTTGGACTGGCTAAGAAGTGTCGTCAGTGCCTCCCTTTACTGATTATGTTTCCACTCGGTGGTGAGTTATATTTATTTGTGCTTTCATGTCCTCCGTGTTGTTTGCACTCACCTTAAACTCACTGCTGGACACCTTTTAACTATTTCCAGTTAGTGATTCGTTCCATATTATGTACTTTTATTCTTTGGATATGTATCGAGTACCAAAACATTTCGGGACTAAGGCTTTGTTGTTGTTGTCTAGGTATCGAGCACCCGAAGTCCTGCTGCAATCTTCAGCATACACCCCTGCCATAGGTATGGTGTATAACATGTACTTGTATGTTGTGATCCAAGCTTCTATATTCCTGATTAGATAGATGTTGCATCTCTTACCAATATCTATGATGTGAGAGTATATTTGTATTAATTCCAACTTCTGATGCATGTCAATGGTTGATGGCAGCTCTTGAGCTTTCTTACAGTTATCATGTTTTACATTTCGGTTTAGGTTTCTGCACTAATATATGCTATTAATTTCAGATATGTGGGCAATTGGTGCAATACTTGCAGAACTTTTCACTCTGTGCCCCATTTTTCCTGGTGAAAGGTGATAATTCCATGTATTGTAATTTCCTGAACTGAAAATTAATGATATATATAGATGGTTAGATTAGTTTCGTCTTACAATTGCATTACAAAGTTCTCATATGTTTTGACGCATGACAGAGTTTGAGATGGTGATCTTGTGAGCTTGCATGATATGATCACTTAACCAACTATATTTTCTGATAACTTTGCTTAGATTTTCACTTTTGGTTCATCTTTCACCTGTGGTTCGGGATATTTTTTTACATGCTTCTAATGCTCACTCAAGCCAACACAGATAAATTTACTTCTCTGAGACTAGCTTGAATAGTCATAGCAGTTGTTCGCTTGTTCTACTTTACAAACCTAAGCATATGATTGGTTTGTGGCTTGTTTTGAAATAGTCTACCCGGTGCTTGCTTGCCATCCTTCATCTTTTGTGCATGCATGAATTGATGCGCCAACTAATTTTCATCAAACATGATTGTATTTCTGGCGACTAAAAATGTTCAGCTGAAACGAAGTGGAACGTGTGTGTATATGTGTTGTGGAAACACAAACACACACACACACCACCACCCCATAGTAGTCGTAGTGCTAGTTTGGTACACGGCAATGACCATTCCGTTACATCATGTTTTCAGTACATATTTGTTTCCATGATAGTTTAATTGGTATGGGAAGGATTCACGATTCTTTTTACCAACTAGCACTTAGTTTCTTTCAATTCATGAGAGCTTACCTTTTATTTCTACCTGTGACATCTGTAATTATTCTATAAGAATATTTGTTATAATATAAATTTGAGATGTGGTAAACAAACAAAAATACTCAGTTTACGTATTATTGACCTATTTCTTTATTGGGCAGTGAAATTGATCAGCTGGACAAGATATGCCGTGTTCTTGGTACACCAAACTGGATGCTCTTTCCTGAAGCTAGGAATGGTTTTGGATTAGCTAATATCAGTTATTCTGAGGTGATTTCTAAGTTTGAATAGATAATCTGTCTCATGTCCCCTTTCTCTCCCAAAAGTAACTTTAAGCTTGATTTCTTTTGTGAATGGTAGATTATGCCTGTCAATCTCTCAGAGGTTATTCCAAATGCAAGCTTGGAAGCTATTGATTTAATCAAGGTGGGCATTATCTGTACAATTTGCCACTTCACACTTTTGGTTGACTGTTTTAATCGACAGCATAAAAGTTTGTGTCTTAATATTAAATTACTGCTGGTCGTGTAGCAACTCTGTTCCTGGGACCCACTAATGAGGCCAACTGCGGAGAAATGTTTACAACATCCATTCTTCTATGTAAGACCTGTAATCGGTTTTTTTGACCAGTATGTTATTATTATTTGGTTAAATTACCTAACATATCCTCACGGATAGGTTGATGTGTGGATTCCTCGCCCACTTACGGATCCCCTTCAACTGAAGCTGAATAATATGGGTGAGTTCTTCTTTTTCTATGTATATTCTGCTCTCGGGCGTAACACAATAGTATGCTTGCAACATGTACTTCATCTTCTAGCAAATTTGTGCAGGATCAAAGCCAAATCTTGAGCTGAACCTCTGGGATTTTGGCGGTGAAACAGACGATTGTTTCCTTGGTTTGACCCTGGCAGTGAATCCCAGTTCTTCTGACTTGGGTAATGAAATTGTGCTTTTGGTGTCTCATATCTTATTTCTTGAGGAAATATATATTTAAAAATTGCTTAAAAATAAATTTCATGTTGTTCACAATGGGCACACAAGCCATTTAATATGTACTTGCTTAAAAACAAATTTATGGTCTTATCACCGAAGATGCTAATTTAAGGGGTAAGAACTTTTATATCAAGTTGATCATATCACCGGAGATGTTAAGCATTATCTTATGATGTGCATCACCATCTTGCTTGACCTCATAAGTTGATGGATTTACTATAATCCTGTTTCACATATTCCTCATTTCTGTATATTATTCTTTTTTCAGTCTTTGGCTAAGAGTTCACTTTCCATCTAATTTGTGGAATCTTTTGTTGCAGAGCTGGTCCATAAGACTGGAGGAACAAGGGTGAGTTTGTGACACTTATTAAAAGATGCTTCTCTGGCATACTGAAATTGTAGATGTAGAATTTGTGTGATACTGATTGTCAGTTTAACTGTTTGATTGTTTTCTAACGATTAAGAGTTTCATGATACAGGACTTGCTGTTCTCCGATCTTGAAGATCGACCACAGGGCACTGGTACTTGTCCTTCTCTTTCTTTATGTTTTCTTCTTTTCAGTTGTATACTAGGTTGTATTCCCTCCATCCCATCATAACTGTCACACTTTACTTTTTGGTTTGTCCCAATATAAACGTCGCATTTCTAAATTAGGAAATAGTCTTAGTGTAATTTTCCCTATATAAGTTATATAGGGGCGGATCCACACACATCTCAGGTGGGCCATGGCCCACACTGAAATTTTGGAAAAAAAAATACCGAGAAAATTTATACGAAGTACTCCCTCCGTCCCATTAGTAACAACAAATTTACTGTAGACACGGAAATTAAGGAAAAGTGAATTATAGTGGAGGGAATAGTGAATTATAATGGTGTTGTGAGTATTAAAATAATGTAGGAGAGAGAATGAGTGGAAGGAATAGTAAAGATTCCTTTCCATTTTAGGAAGTTTGTGGTTTGTAATGGGACGACCAAAAAGGAAAGTTTGTGATTTGTAATGGGACGGAGGGAGTATATGTTAATTTAGCTGTGTTAATTTGCATGAGTTGTTAGCTAGCCTGGTGGTATAGCTATCACCTTAAATGCTAAAGGACCTGTGATCAATTATCACACAAGACTCTTATTTTTTTACCAAAATAATTGTTCTCTCTCCATCTCAAAATAAATGTCCAAAAAATATTTCAATTTGGGAGCAAGAGTAAATTTGTAAGTTTTTTGAACATTCATTTTGTTCAAATTAAAATTTGATTCGTAAAATGCTTCAAAAAATAGTTCTGTGTTATTGAATATGAAACAATGCTGAACTTTATTTTTTTTTATTATTTGTAACTTGAGTTTTCTGCATTTAGATATTCATAATAATAACGATGAATAATAAAATCAGCTTATTAAATGAATATAGAGAAAATGAAAGAGTTTCAAGTAGTTGTGACAAAGAAAAATAAAATTGGTTTGAATGATGCTATTGGGCAAAACAAGTTCTTTGGCGCACACTGAATTTTTTTCCTGGATCCGCCACTGAAGTTATATACGACATTTATTATGGGACGGATGGAGTAATTTTTATGATTTCGTGAAATATGACGATGGTTGCTCTCTATTTCCAGTCTTTTGGTCGCTGTTTCCTCCTGATCATACCGGGATTCCTGCACCAGTGGAGTCATCCTTATCATTGTCATTCAGGTCTGTTCATATGCCTATACAGTAGTTGTTTCTCATGTTATGATCTTTAGTCTCTCTTCTAAATCATCTCGTCTTACTGCATAGTTCTTGCACATTAATGGGTGCACTTTGTTGTTATGTGCATCATGCACAAATATCATTGCCATTTTCTTTTATTTGATTTCAAACACAAATTATTTAATGGCGTCATTTATCACCATGGCAGTACAATTCCCCATTCAACAATTGGAGTTCCACAACCAACTGGATTTGCCATGGCATCTTTGCATCCTAACATCTTGGATCATTCTTTCTTGACTATGTCCTCCCATATCCAGCAGCAAGGTCATTGCTTCAACTGGAACTAATCTCTGATACGATCAAATATGGAGGGAGGGTTGTATACGTAACTGTTTTCATTTCACTTTCGTTTTCGTTTTCATTTTCTTGTTTATAGTCAATATGTCCGCAAGAACAATACAACCACAGTTTTTTTATTTTTTTTGTTTTTTTTTATACAACAATTTTGTGTGATGACAGTGGCGAGGTAGTCTCTTGTGATCCATGCCTACCCTAAAAGAAATACAATACTTGTGACGCGGCCATTTGTGTAGAAGGCCCTGGATATGTAACCGCTCAAGATATCATCTCACCGCTTTATGTTTATGTAGAAATCATTGATAATACACAGACCATGTTATTTTCGATAGACAAAAACTTAGGTGAGAACATGAAAAACCCGTCTCATGATTGAGACAGGTTTTTTTTTTACCCGCCCGACCTGACCCACAAACCGGCTCCATGACTCATGGGAGCGACCCTGCATGTGGCAGCCTCTCCAGGACCCATGGGTCCGACCCTGACACGTGGCAGCCTCTCATAGGCCCAATTTTTATTTTTATTTTTATTTTTTTTTGCTTTTTGCTTTTTTTTTTTTTAGTTTTTATATTATTTTTTCGGCTTTTCAGTGGTTTAGAAAAAGTAATAGTTACCATCTCTTAATGTAATGGCTGTATATATATAAAGTAACATTGTTCATAAGTAAACGTAATACCTGTTTTAAAAAAACAAAAGCTCGTTTTCACCCATTTTTTCAAATGTAATACAAACTATATGTATTACATTTGAAACGTAATAACTTATGTATATGAATGTAATAGTTTATACAAGTAAATGTAACACTTTGATAGATGAAATTGTAACATATTTCTATAGATAATGTAATACTTTTACATGTATCATGATAAATTTGAACTCATTGTAACTTATTGTTTGAAAACATATAGATATCTATACATATGTGTTACAATTATGTACAAATACTATTACATATAAATAACACGTTTGTTACATTTTAGTTATAATAAGTATTACTTTTGCCAAACGAAGAAAACATAGGGAAAAACACTATTACTTTTCTGTATATATGTATTACTTTAATGTATACAAACTATTACTTTATATGCATACAATTATTACATTATGTTATAGTATCTATTACTTTTCACAAACCGAAAAAAAACAAAATTTAAAAATTTAAAAAAAAAAATTGGCCTATGAGAGGCTGCCACGTGTCAGGGTCGGACCCATGGGTCCTGAAGCAAATTTTTTTTTGGCGGGTCATGGATCCGACCCGTCTCATGGGCCTATGAGAGGCTGCCGCGTGTAAGGGTCCGGCCAATGGGTGGCTGTCCCGTGTCAGGTTATGCCCCATGGATCATGAATCCGGGTAAAAAAACTCATCTTATAGAAGAGACGGGTCATAGTATTCTCATGGGAGACTAGCTCTTTTCGATATACTTGTGTTATTGCTTTGAAAAATAAAGTTCCTAAAAAACCAAAAAAAAAAAAGGTTCCTCGAGGATTGATTTATGGGAATTCAGTGACTTAATTTCATTCCTTAAAATAGCATCATCTAGCAACGAAAAAGAGAAAAAAAAAAAAATTAAAAATTCTAATTTTTCTCCTTTGAAATGACCTCCATATCCTCAGTCAAATCAGTGATAAACTTGTTCTGTATCTCATCATTCTTGAGAAACTCCTGCCATTTTTTCTGATTTGCCCTTACCGTCTTCCCTGGCTCTTGATTAACCTCCACCATTACCTTCTTCACAGCATCAAAAATATCTTCTTTCCCAAAATACCCATCTTCATCACTCCTATTTACAGCCACACCAGCCTTCAAATCCAAACTCACCAGCTTTGAGTTCATGAACTGGTCCCCCTTCAATGGCAGCAAAACCAGCTGACAGTCGTTGATCAGTCCCTCCACCACCGAGCTGAATCCGGCGTGATTCAAATAGCAACCCACGCTATCATGCGCCAGTATGTGTTGTTGCTGCACCCACCCAGTGTGCACCACCCCCTTATCTTTCACCCTCTCCAAAAACCCATCCGGCAGCGTCCTCTTCACCTCCGCCGCGCCATCGAGGTTAGCCGGAAAATTCAAGACTAGCAAGAACGGGAGTCCAGTTAGTTCCAGACCCAGAGCTAGTTCTTTGATTTGTTCTTCTTTTAAGAATGTCTCGCTTCCGAAAGAGCAGTATATGACCGATTTGGATGGAAATTGAGTCAGCCAATCTGCCCATTTGACGTCTAATTCGCCGGTGGGCGGCGGCGGGACCACCGGGCCGATTGTGAGGATTGGTTTTTCGAGATGGGTTTTAATGAAATCCAAGTAAATCCCTTCCATTTCTCTGCATGTTTTGATTAGTATGGCTGTACAACCGGTGAATCCTGTGCGCAATCGATCGAACACGCTTGGACAGCCATTGAAGCTCTTGAAAACGTACAAATAATCTTCAGCCTCGAGAGTTGAGAGTGATTTGAGACATGAATCTGGAGGAAACCCATCTGGGAGTTTCTTGAATTCGTCGACAGTGGGTGTTGTTCGAGGTGGGTAGTGAAGCCTGCCGGGGATGAAAACGGCGGTGGAGATTGCGGCAAAAACAGAGTAAAAAATCGTCTTGATGTTCAACTCGGATGCAAGAGTTGGAAGCCAGTCTTGGGCGAAGTCGAAAAGGACAAAATCTGGTCGGAGTTGGCCGAGAATGGTTTTGATTTCAGGTTGGAGGAGGTCAAGGGCGATTTTGAGAAGTTCGGCATGGGCAGGGGTGGAATCGGCGGTGCTTTCAATGCCGGGAGGAAGACCGGCGACGTGGGGGAGGGTGAGAGAGATTATTTCCGTGGTGGGAGAGTGGTGGAGCATTTTCTTGATACGGTCGGCGTTGCCGGCGGCGGTGAAGAATGAAATTTTGACGCCATGAGAAGAAAGTTTATTGGATAGCTGCACAAATGGGCTAATGTGCCCAAATGCGAAAAATGGGAACATTGCTACGTGAAGCCCTTCGCCAGACATTTTTTTAGTCTTAGTTTCTGTGTTTTTTCACTTTTTTGTGATGAACTCAACTCCAACTAATTTGTTTCCTTTTATACTGTTTTTTAGGGAGGATGATTTTATAGATTTGAGTTCATCTGGTCGGAAGAGTGTCCATCCCACTTCAAATCAAAGAGTTCATAGTAATATTTTACTATTTTTAAGATTTTTTTTTTAAAATTATAAAAAATTGAAAGTGGGTAAAAGATTAGAGGAGATGGAATGTAAAAGTTAAAAATATTTAATAGGAGAGAGAATGCGTGAGAGAAATAGTAAGTTAATGAATAATTTTTTTTGTAAATATGTTAACATTATAAAGGTATAATGAATGATTTTTTTTATAAATATATAAATATTATGAGGATATAAATATTTGAAACACTGTTCACATATTTTCATTTACGGAATGATCTCTTTAAAATGGGACATTTCAAAAAAAAAAAAGTGGCTTTTTTGAAATGGGACGAAGAAAGTAACTAATAACGCTATGTTATATTTGATCTAATTAATTTCAATCATTAACTTTGTATCATAATTTCCGTTAGTATATTAATGTTTTTTTTTTGTTCTGTTGAAATCTAGAAAATAATAAATGAGAATGCAATAAATGCATGTCATGGGTGGACTGGGTGCAATGCAATGCATTGACTAAAGTAGTGCTAGTAATAATGATTTATCCTATTTTGTTTTGAAGGGTAGGTACTAGGTAGGCGTAGTTTTTTTTTTTTTTTTTTTTTTTGATTACCCAGGGTTAAAACGTGGATTAATTACACCATCGAGATCTGAAACACCGGTATGTTTGGCGGAGGTAATCGCGGGATGTCACTATCTGACCAGTGGCGGCCACTCTTACTCCAGAGCCCTCCTACAAGGCAATTACTTGACTGCTCCACAACACCAATGAATTGGCTACTCCACATCACCAAACGGCTGCTCCACAACACCAATAGATTGGCTGCTCCACATCATCAAGAAACTGCCAAGATTTGAACTCTCCACACTGAGGGTACAAGTCCAGCAATGCTGCTTCCTTAACTGCACGGATGTGCCCCGGGGGACTCCAAGGCTCCTGAAACCCAAGAAAATAATTAAACCACAAGATTTCCCTTGGGGGGAATCGAACTGATGACCTCTCCTACGAAAAGTCACCCAAGATACCATTAGGCCAGGAAACCATTGGTAGGTAAGCGTAGTTTGTACATGTGGGAGAGGGAGAGGGAGAGGGATAGCCACATAGACATATCCAAATAGAACCGGAAATCGACGGAATCGACGGGCAGAATCGAAATTGGGAATCGGCGAGAACCGGGAACCGCCGAAACCGGAAACCGAACGTAACCGGAAACCGGATTGAAACGGTTCGAATACGAATCCACCATATTGGGAACCGAGGAACCGGCGGTTCCGGAACCGGGAACCGGAATCGGGAACCGGGAATCGGTGATTGATCAAGGTAAGTTAAATATAATATTTAGCATTTATTTAGTATTTGTACTTGTAGTGTAGTGTTGTTTTATTTAAATTAGACTAGAATTTAGATAAATATTGTAATATTTAGCGTCTTTACTGTCTTGTCTTAAGAGGTTTGAATTTTAAAAAAAATAAAAAAATTAGATGGTGATGGAACCGGTGGAACCGTTGGAACCGAAACCGGAACCGGTGAATAGAACCGGGAATCGAAAAGCGGGTTAATATGGTTCGAATACGGTTTCGGCTATTTGAAAACCGAAAACCGACGGTTTCAAAATCGAAAACCGAAATCGGAACCATTTGGACATGTCTAGCCTCACAGCCACCCATTGTAGAAGCAACAACAATGTGGGAGAGACCTAATGGGCCATGGCCCAATGGTATCTTGGGTGGCTTCCCGTAGGGGAGGTCACCGGTTCGATTCCCCCCAAGGGGAATCCTTGTGGATTAATTTCTTTCTTGGGTTTCAGGGTCCTTAGGAGTCCCTCGGGCACATCCATTCAATTGATTAAGGAAGCGCGTGCTCTTGCAGCCTCGGTGTGGGGAGTTCAACTACCGCGTTGTAGGAGGGCTCCCTGGGCAGGAGTATAAGGGTGCTGCCACCATGATTTGGGCATATCCGTGATTTACCTCCATTGACACTGTGCCGATGGTAATGGTTAATTAACTCGACAAACCCGGAACCCGGGTATCGAAAAAAAAAAAAAAAACAACAATGTGGGAGAGCCACCGATTGCCAGTCCCAACAACAATAGTCAATACTCTAAAACAAAACGACGAGAAATAATCTCCAGACATTGACGTGTTAAAGTGTTGTAATCTTTGGTTGCAATTTAGGTCACTTAATTTATTTTGTTCAAAATTTTAATTTTAGAGTATTCACAATTATAAAATTCTTTTAATTTTTTTAATTTTTTATTTTTTTTTTTTTTTTTTTGTGTTTACTAGTCTGGCAATTTCGATCCACACTCTACACTACCTTACCCACTAATTACTCCACCTAATCCAACTCGTTTAAGTTAGCGAGTTAAAACGTGTCATCAGTCTCGGCCAAGCAGTTCCAATGTGTCGACTCAACCCGATTCAACTCGCAAATATAAATAGTCAGAAATAATGAATCTAAGGCATCCAAGACGAAAAAATAAACGAGTTGATCCATCTCAACCCTCCATTCTGACTCGTTTCAATCCGACTCATTTGACCCGTTAACTTACACAAGTTGTAACGGGTCAACCCATTTCAACCTGTCACAACCCGATTCAATTCAATCCTACCCGCATAATAATCAGGCCTAGTGTTTACCATCATTATAATTAAAAACTTAAATACCTCAAACAATTTTTACAATAATAAAATTTCCCTTTAAACTTTTTTTTGTATATATTCCAAATAAAATGAAGAGTGATTACACTAATAATAATAAACTCCTTTGATTTGAATAGGTGTCAAAACTTTGTTTTCATACCTACCATTGGGAACATATTATGTAAATAAATTTAGTAGATCATATTGCAATGCATACAACTAACTCTTAGCCTCCCACGTCAGGCTCTTTATGTTAACATTTGGCCTTTCGAATTTCATCTATTAAGTTAATTACATCAAATGATAACCTTTGGAATGATAATAGACATATAAGAATGTAGAAAGAGATATAGTGTCTCTTCTTATTACAATTGATAATGTCTCTATTCAATACAGAATAAGAATAGTTACACACAATAATGTGTACTAAACTATTCATCTTAATACACAATGAATTATGAGTAATAAAGTACTCCCTTCGTCCCATAACAAGCGACGCAGTTACTGTTCCGCACGAGAATTAAGAAAAAAGTGAAAAGGTTGATGTGTTGTGAGTGTAGATAGTTGAGTAAGAGAGAGAATGAGTGGAGAGAATAGTAAATTATAATGGTGTTGTGAGTATTATAATAATGTAGGAGAGAGAATGAGTGGAGAAAATAGTAAAGATTCTTTTCCATTTTAGGAAGTGTGACTTATCAGTGGGATGCCCAAAATGGCAAAGTGTGTCGCTTGTTATGGGACGGAGGGAGTATTTGTTACTTAATAAGTAAACAATCACCTATACACTACTATAATATACATTCTCCTAGGTATTAATCGTGAAAAACTTGGTAAGAGAGATTACAACAGATATTTGTTACCATAGATAATTGTCAATATGTAAAACAACTTGAACATTTTACCTTATAGCCTAGAATGCCAAACATTTGTAACCCCCCCCCCCCCCAATCGACTGATTTTGCATTTACCCGCCTATCTTTTCCACTTTCTTCCCTGTAAATGTATATTTTTCCATTAGTTATAGATATGGAGAATGAATGTCTTGCTCTTACATATGTAGCAAATATTATAACTTTATTACTTTACTCTTAAGTCTAATAATCTTTTTCATGGACAATAAGTTCTAATGGCTCCTCAATCTGTGGTCATTGAGCAGCTTCAAAGAGGCCGCTATGACAAGAGATTAATAGCATGTGTCTCCCGCATTTGGAAGTCTTATAATACCAGAAAGGATCATGAAGTGATGAGCATGGACTTTGTTGCCATTGATGAGAAGGTTTGTCATCTATACTATTATGGCCTTTCAATATGTTCATTTCAGAAATTTTACTTTGCTGAGATTTATTATATACTTTAGGCTAATGCAATCCACTGCTGCATTAGAAGCAAGTTTATTCCTGATTTCTTGGGCTTATTTCAAGAGGACTCTATCTACACAATTAAGAATTTCACTGTCGAGAATACAAAGCCTGAGTATCGTGTTATTCATAGAGATAGTTACATTCTGCTTGATGCATCAACATATGTGGAAGAGATTGTTAAGAATCTACCCAGTATTCCTAGACATTATTTCAGTGTTATAACATTCGACATGCTTCTTGCTACGAGTGACAATAAGAAGAATCTTTGTGGTAAGTATCTTAAATTTTATGTGCTTAACAAAATAAAATTTACTAACTTACATTACTGTTGTTTCTATGTTTAGATATAATTGGTTGTGTAGTGGCTCTATCTGATATATGCCAAAGAGTCAGTTATTTCAAACAAGTTTCTATGTAATACGTTGACATTTAGGACCAGAGGTATTTGTTATTTAAATTCTTAATAACTATAATTAAGATTAAGAAACTTTATTTGAAATATTTTTTTCTATTGGCAGTGGAGTTAAAATGAGGATAACTTTATGGGGAGATGAGATTATTGGCAAAGCAGCTGCCTTGAGATCCAGTGAGTGACGTGTATGGCTGATTACTTCTACCATTGTGAAGGGTGAACCTAATGGTATGCTTGACATGTTCATGGAATATTTTTTTTATTACAAAATGCATATTATAAATAGGGATCGGTAACATTTACCTCTGGTCTATGTAGGTTCTATTGCGATATCTTCGAGCAAATAAGCTACGCAATTCTATAGTGACACGGCTCCATCCCCGAAATAAATCAATTTATCGAGACGTAAGACCTTTCTTTGTTTGTTTGTATATGTACGTATACGTATGTGTGTAGCTGCGTATGCAGAAATGACATTCCGTATAACTAATTTACTTATCGTTATTGAATTTTTCTCAAGGCTTGGTTCCTTTGAAGATGTTAAGCAAGTTGGTAATATTCCAATGACTTCTGCTACAATCACCAAAGATGAGTATAAGAAGAATAAGAAACTTATTCGTGAAATTAATGAAATGATGACGCAATGCGAAGAAATAGTAAGTGTGACACTTTCAAATCCCTTTCAACTTTCAGTTTTGCAATTCAGCCTATTTTTTATTTTTCCAACTAATAAATTCAATACTTCAATTTACAGAAATATCCACTATATGTTTACGCAAGTATCTCGACAATTGAAGAGGTGAATGGGTGGAAATACAGTTCATATGCGAATTGCAACAAGAAAGTTCATTTGAATGAGGGAAAATTATATTGCGAGGAATGTAAAAGTTATGTTCTATTTCCAAAAATAAGGTTTGAATATAGTTTAGAAATCTTTATTACATGTATGCGGAGTAGGATAATATCAATCTAATCTCAGTGTTATTTTTTATTAATGGTGGGTATCGTGTGGAGGCAGTCCTCCATGATGGGAGTGATTCGCTTAATTGTGTTTTTTTCGATCGTGAGATCGAAAAGCTTACAAACATTAAGGCAAATGATTTGATGCACATAGTTGATGAGGTTATTTTTTATATTCTACCATCAGTAGCGTGTAAGTATAGTAATTGTTCTACTTCTCCTGAAAATAATTCTTTTCGATAAAAATTTCCAGGAAGGACATGCAGAGCCAGTGCCAAGGCAGTTGCGCCAGCTTATAGGCAAGTGTTTCACATTCCAGCTATAGTTTAATGAGATGACTAGGGGCAAGATAAAAGAAAATTTCACAGTCAAGATGGTGTTTCTTGAGGGGGAAATACGTGAGAAAAAAAAATGAGAAGGTGATAAATTTAATAAGTATCAAGTAAACCTGCCTATGTTATTTTGTATGTTTTGTCTGTATTTAATTTTTCTTACTTTACAAAATATGTAATAATGTCAATTTCAGCTTAAGGATAGTGCATAAAGTTCTGCTGTTGCTGTCAAAACTCCCTTCATCAGGGAAAAGCGAAATGCTCTTAAAATCAGGTTAGTTGAATTTTACTCAGGTTGATATTCTAACACATGACGTTTTATTAATACAAAATTTCTATTGAATTCCATCAAGAACAGCTCAGTCAATGAGAAAGATACAGAGGGTGTGCTCGGCGATGGGAAGGTCGATGAAGATGAGCATTATAATGGCAAAACGAAGAAATCAAGAAAAGGATTGAAGTTTTAGAACTTTTTTTTTCCTTCAGGTTTGGATTTAAACACACTTTTTCATAGCTTTATTGAGAACAAATAGTTAGTTTAGTAATTGGGCTTGGTTTTTTTACTTTGAGACAATATTTACATACAAGTTTGGGTTTTCAATATATTGTTCTTCATTGTTTGCTAAGATAAACTTATGCTTCCGAGAATTACGTTAACGGCATCAGAGGGTACTATCTTATCTGGGACAAGACTGATCGTTACTCAACTTGGCAAAAGGGTTATAGAGGGTACTATCTTATCTGGATCACATATTGGGCATAAAGTGATGATTCCGAGAATTACGTTAACGACATCAGAGGGAAAAGTTCCCTTCGTTTTACGTCGACATCAATTTCCTGTTAGAGTTTGTTATGCCATGACCATAAATAAAAGCCAGGGTCAAACATTAGAGAATGTTGGTTTATATCTTCCTCAGCCCGTTTTTAGCCATGGACAACTTTATGTTGCAATTTCCAGAGTTAAGAGACCAAGTGATCTAAAGATTCTTGCTCTAGAGAATGATGATGACTATAAGGGCTGGACAAAAAATGTAGTGTATCAAGAAATTTTTAATAAATTACATTAGTGCCACAGTCCAAAGAGATAAACCTCTCTGATATGCGTACACAAGTAAAGATAATATACTTTTTCTAAATATAATGGAACATTATTTTTATAGATTTTCATCAATCTACTATTGGATTGAAAATTATTTGAATTGATTTTATCGTATGTGCGAATTCAAACAAACTACCGAAATAACTCAACTCTGTCAAAAATGTCCGCTTAAACACACATATACATATACGTCAATAGCCTAATTAATTTACAGTAAATATACTAGGTATAAATTGCCATATGAATATGTAAATAAGAAATTACTTATTTTTTTTAAGCAGTTAAGCATAAAACTAAGAAGAGTGAGTAAATATGAAAAATACCCATTTCATTTGATAAAGAAAGGACAGTACTAACAAAAAGGGGAATAACACATTTTCCCTAACAAAAAACAGCCAACTAACACCTCCAAACTAAATAAACCATACTAAACTAAAAAAACTAAAAAAAATGCCCCCAAACCTAACATCTTTCATCTAAATCCATTCCTCCAAGGCACAACTGAAAATAGACGAGTCGAAGACACACTCTTCACATCAACAAAACTGACATTCACATTTGTCATAACTTCAACTGAGACTTTGTTTCTTTTATAATAGAACCACATAACATTTTGACTTCCCCCCTAAGCTCCAACATCCTAAAGTCGTCATAATGAGTTATCAACAAAGCATGAAAGTTACTCCTCCTTAACCCTTCACTAACTATAGTAACATCAGGCGCCATAAACTCAACGTAAGTATTGAACTTTATCTCCATATCTTCCCCAGCAACATCATCTTCAAACAAGAACATGAAACTCATAGGACTATTATCCATGTATGGACGATGAGCCCAAGTATTAGCCGCACACCTCCAGTTCTGCCTACAGGCAAATTGTAGTTGTTAAATAGGTTGTCAGGAGCACAAAATGCCTCTATTGTATCTAGGGCTCCCCCAATACCACGATGCAAGACAAACTTGACCTCATCACACCTTCTATCAGCAAGAAGATACCTGGTAATGCCAGTGTGAAGCTCTTCCGTATCAAACAGAACATAATCTCCCCTCAATAGATAGATATTAGGGTTAGGGTCTAGATGAAATTGGGCTGGAGGAAAGAAAGGATCAGAGAAAGTCATTGTAGCCTTAGCTTAAGGGTAATTCATGCAAAATTAAAAACTTCATATTTAAATCGAATTTGAGGGCTTCAAATTAATAGCCTTACTCCTAACCGACACCTACAATCAAAAAAGCTGTGATCTTTCGTTCTTATGGGTAGTGTCTCTACATATACTTGCAATTAACATGTAAATAATTGTAGGATGTGGCTCGTTTTCTGGTGAGGCGGGCGCCCCATTTGGAGCTTGGCGTGCGCCTGGAGAGTCGAAGCAAGGGTCCTTTTGTTGTTGGTTTGAGGCGGGCGCCTGGGTGTTGTCTTGGCGGGCGCCTCATTGACAGAATGTTGGGCGTGGCTTGTTTAGTTCCAGGCGGCCGCATGGCTCTCCTTGAGGCGTGCGCCTCAAGGCAAAGCCGGGGGTGTTTTGATTACGGGCTTCTTTGTTTGGTCAGGCCTTGTTTTGGGCTAGGGTTAACATATAAATATTGTGTTGTATCCCTAATGTAAACGTGGTAGACATAGCACATATCAAATAAAGAAGTAGTTCAAAACCCCAATTAATTTCTTCTCTTTCTCTTTCGATTTCCTGATTAATTGCTTGTGTGTTCTTGATTGTTTTGTGTTCTTGCTTCCGCTGCGATTGCACAACAACTGGTATCAGAGCACGGTTGCGATGTCTGGGGGGAATTCTATCACCGTGAAGTCCGACGTTCAAAAGTTTGATGGTCATGGAAACTTTGCGTTGTGGCAACGGAGGGTGAAGGATTTCTTGGTTCAAGCAGGCTTGGGAAAGGTTCTTCGACATTCGACTAAACCCGATGATATCGAAGAAGGTCCATGGAAGGAGTTGCAAGAGCGGGCTGTTTCTTCAATACGGCAGTGCCTTGCGGATGAGGTGGTGTATCACGTGATCGATGAGGAATCACCGACGAAGGTTTGGGAGATTTTGGAGGGCCGGTATATGTCAAAATCGCTGTCGAACAAGTTGCATCTCAAGCAAAGGTTGTATGGGCTTAAGATGTAACGACCCCAACCCTAGGCACTAATTTTAAATATTATATTATATGCTTTTAATATTATTTTTAATATTATGTGTTTATTTTATATCCTTGATTTCTTATAATAGGATGAGATGATTGGGAAATTAAATAAAACATCTTGGGAGAAGTATAATAATAGAAATGAGTAAAATAAATAAAAAGTGGGTAGTTTTCTTTGTGTAGAAAATGGGAAGCCTTTCAATTAATTTGGCTTGGGGGGGGGGGCAATTTGCCTCCTTCATCCTAACCTCCCCAAGTGTCAAATTTCCCCCTTTTAGTCAAATCCCTATACTCCTCCCATCACCTCCTTCCTAACCTCCCCATCCCTTCTTCTTCATTCTTCTTACTCTTCTTCTTCCAAAATAATATCCATGGAAACCTCCCTCCTTTTACTTCTAAAAAATCATAGTAAATCCAACTCCCTTCCATTTTACAATCCGTTTACATATTCTTGATCGTGGCGGCGAGGGGAGCGCATCAAGCCCGGAAGATAGAGATTTTGTTCACATCAATTTTAGTAAGTTATTATGACTTCTTTCTAATTATTGCACATTTTTGTGATAATGAATGTTTTTGTGAAAATAAAAAGGATGTTGTATTTTTAATTAAAGTTATTTGAGTAAAATGGGTTAATTAAGGATGAATTGATTTTTGGTATGAAATGGAGGGTTTAAGTTGAAGGAATGAAGGTATAATGAGAGTAAGAGGTTAATGACTTGAATGGGGTTATCATAATCTTCACTTCTATTTAATGATTCATGAACTATTTGGTGTTGTATTGTGATTAAAATGATTATTTGATGCTTTGGAAAACCTTCTTGGAGATGAGGAAATGAATAATGTTTGGAAAGATATTGTTGTTCATAAGAGTTGAGTAAGAGTATAAGAAATTGGGTTGAGTTGAACTTAGAGGGTAAATCTTGAAATGTGGTAGTGGAATTAATGGAAAATCAAGTGTCAAATGACCTAGGTTTAGGTTAGGTTACATTGGGTTGTAATGATTTAGAATGATGTAGTAAACATTTGGGATTTCCTTCTTGAGCACTTAAGATGAGAAAGATTGATAAAAGGAAAAGAACATAGGCAAAAGTGGGTTGGAAATCTGGGTAAGGCTGAAAAGTGACTTGGGCGGTCGCCCATGTTGGTCTTGAGCGGCCGCCCATGCCAGCAGAACTAGGGCTTCCTTTGAAATCCACCTTGGGCGGTCGCCCAAGATGTCTTGTGCGGTCGCCCATGCTTACAGCAATTTGTTACCCTTTTAAATTCACTTGGGCGGTCGCCCAAGTGACATGGGCGGTCGCCCATGTCACCAGAAATCTCTCCGGTTTTCTTTCTTACTGATTCCACCAAGAATCTCGGGGAATGATTAATAACCATTATGAATTAGTAGAACCTAATCAACCCGGATACGAATTGATCCTCTTTAACCTAAGTTAGAGTAGGATACCTTGGCTTGGCCATGACTTCTTATTTGGTCAAAATGGAATTGTGGGAGTAGTTAAATATGGTTCGAAAAGTAGTTCAACTTGGGAAATAGATCGTGAACCTTTATTAAGTTTAGTCGAGGTTGTATAATGACTATGTAAGAATGGTTTGTAATACATAGTGGCCTTACTTACCCTATCCTTGGTGATTAGTTAGAAATAGAGTAGAAACCATAGGTTTCACTATTTCGTTAATTGAAGATGAGCATGTATCGCCTTGTGGCATTATTATCCCAATTTGTTGAATTATTGAGTTTGGTGGATACCTTAATATCCTAAGTATGAATTATTTGGCAAGTTGTTATATTGCATCCCGGTGTGGATTAATTGGTATATGATTATATTGCATCCCGGTGTGGATTATTTGGTATATAACTATATTGTATCCCGGTGTGGGTTATGTGGTTATATGGATACCTTACTTGAAATTATATTCGTTAATGGTATTATGCATAGTGTATTACATGAACTTGTTGCACTATAGTATGGATGTAACATGAGTATATTTTACCATGTTGTTATATGATTATCCCTTTTGTGGATTATTTCAAGTATCTATTATGTGCTTGAACATGTTGATATTCGGGGGTATAATGGAATTCAATCAATTATTGATTTGTTCTATAAGTGATTGAAGGTTCATTATGCACAGGGACCGTCCCCTCTCAAGTGGCCGCGAGTGGGGCATCCTGGCCTTCAGTATTGAAGCAATAAGGAGCCTTTACATACCGCTGCGATTTGGTGTACCTAGGTGGAATGCTACGTATGATGCCAACGGCTTTACTGAGCGATGATATTATATGATACTCGAATAAGGGTCATATAAGTATCCTATTTTCTTATATGGATCTCTGGGGTATGAGACCTATAAGCGGTGAATGTGCATGGGGGCAATTCACCAAAGAGTGGAGTTTTACTCCCACGTTGTACGACTTATTGTTCAGACGGGAAAGGTAAAATGAGGTAACGCAAGGTGTTTACCGCTTTCATAATGTGTTATGTGCTACCATGCTATGTGTGGCATTTTGTCTGGCATCTTGCTGCATTCATAATAGCTTATTGAGATTTATTCTCACCCCTTCCCTTTTACTGTTTTAGATTGTGCTGAGACAGGTGACCCAAACCAGTGAGGCCGGGGATATCATTGTGGACTTTTGCTTTTGGGGGCTTGTCAGGTTAAGTGTAGGAGTTGGTTACTAGGAGTATTTATTAAGTATTACTCTTCTACAATTTGTATGAAAAACTCTTTTGTTAAACAATGTAATTAGAGTTTTCAATGTAATTGATCAGATTACGGTTTATTAAAGTTGTGGTGGAATTTCCTCCAAGTGGAGATATTATCAATTGTTTAATTTGGAAGTTGGAAAAGTGGTTTTCTTTTAAAGGAAATTAAATGTTTTTAAAAACTTTGATGTTTTTTTTTAGATTGAGCCTCTCCAGCTCGGGACACGCGTTAGGTTCCGGGTTGGGGTGCTCACATAAGATGGCAGAGGGTTCGGATCTTGAGGCTCATATCCACACGTTTAACCAAATACTCAATGATTTGGTTAGGGTGGAGGTAACGTTCGAGGAAGAGGACAAGGCGTTGATGCTGCTGAATTCGTTGCCGACCTCTTCGACATACGAAAATCTTGTTACTACGTTGACTTGGGGGAAGGATACCGTGGAGTTGCAACCGGTCACAGAAGCTCTTCTAGCTTTTCATAAACGGAAGAAGTCCGTTGATGAACCTGCGGGTGAGGGTTATTTGTGAAGGAAAATCGAGAACGTGGGAGAACCTGGCCCGGATAACTCATGCAGCAGAGGCGTACAAATTCTTGTTCGCAGCTAAGGAAGAAGTACAAGGGGAATTGTTTCAAGTGTGGGGAGAAGGGGCACAAGAGGCGTAATTGTCCGCGAAGGGGAACGGTAAAGGCAAGGAAGGATCTTCAAAGTCGGGCCAATGTGGTTGAAAGATTGCTCGAGGATGTGGATGGAGATATGCTCACGACTTCATCACCGTGGAGCACCCGACGTGTATGTTTGGATTCTGGATTCAAGCATGTTCGTTTCATGTGATCGCGAATCGTGATTGGTTCGATACCTACAGTGTCGCTTAATTCTCGGTATAGTTACTATGGGTAATGGTGCTACATGTAAAATTGCCGGCATAGGAACTATAAGAATTAAGATGTAATGATGGTGTAGTTAGAACGTTATGTGATGTTAGACATGTTCCGAGGTCTCTAAAAATCTGATTTCATTGGGTACCTTGGATGCTAATGGTATGAACTATAAGGCTCAAGGTGGAGTACCGAAAGTTGTTAAGGGTGCTATGGTAGTGATGAAGGGTGAGAAGGGCTCCAAGAACATTTACGGTGTGCTAGGGAGCACCGTTGTAGGTGGAGTCACATCTCGTTGAGTCGGAGGTCGATACCGATGCCCTTCTATGGCATATGAGGCTTGGTCACACGGTGAAAGGGGAATGCGGGAACTTCATAAACGTAAGTTGTTGAAGGGTGTGAAGACTTGTAAACTTGAGTTTTGCAAGTATTATGTTCTTGGAAAGCGTAATAAGGTGCGCTCAAGACGGGTAAGCATACAACAAAGGGCATTCTTGATTACGTTCATTCGATGTGTGGGGGCCGGTCGAACGTAATCTAGAGGAGGACATTATTACTTCGTGACTTTTATTGATGATTTTTCGAAGAAGGTTTGGGTCTACTTACGAGGCATAAGTCGAGACTTTTGAGAAGTTCAAGGTGTGGAAAGTCAAGTGGAAAACCAAACGGGGCGGAAAATCAAGTGTTTGAGGAGTGATAATGGGACAGAGTACACAGATAGCGAGTTCAAGAAGTTCTCGCAGAGAGCATGGGATCAAGAGGCATTACACGGTTCGCAAGACACCACAAAGAAATGGTGTGGCCGAGAGGATGAACGTAACTATCATGGAAAGTGGCTAGGTGTCTACGATTTAATGCGGGGTTAGCAAAGAACTTTTGGGCTGATGCGGTGAGTATGGCATGTTTCTTGATTAACAGATCACCTAGAGTCTCTTTGGATAACAGGTTTGCGGAGGAGGTATGGACGGGTAATGTGGTAGACATAGCACATATCAAATAAAGAAGTAGTTCAAAACCCCAATTAATTTCTTCTCTTTCTCTTTCGATTTCCTGATTAATTGCTTGTGTGTTCTTGATTGTTTTGTGTTCTTGCTTCCGCTGCGATTGCACAACAACTGGTATCAGAGCGGTCGAAGCTTGACCCAAAGTCAAAACAGTGTGTCTTTCTCGGGTATGAAACAGGTGTGAAAGGATACAAGCTTTGGGATCCCAAGTCAAGCAAGGTGGTGATTAGTAGGGATGTAGTCTTTGATGAAAAGGCTATGTTGAAGTGTACTCATGATGATAAGGAGAAGGTGCCAGAAAGCAAGGAGGGCGAGAAGCAAGTTATTGAGGTGGAGCTACGTGAGGATAATACTGATGCGGATCTCACTCTTCCGAGTCGAGGAACCTACACAAGAAGTGGCTAGTACTTCGGTTGGGAGACCTAAGAGAGTAATCAAGCCACCGGTCGGTATGGATTTGAAGACATGGCTTCATATGTTCTTGTTCTTAGTAGTGGAGACCCGAGTACTTTTAAGGAGGCTATAAACAAGCTCGGAAAAGGACAAGTGGGTAAATCAAGCATGGCGAAGGAGATGGAGTCACCGTACAAGAATGATACATGGATTTGGTGGAGCTTCCTAAAGGGAAGCGTGCTATTGGTTGCAAGTGGATCTTCAAGCGCAAGGAGGCAGACGTAAAAAGAGGGGGAAAAGTTCAAGGCTCGTTTGGTAGCAAAGGGGTATTCGCAATGAGAGGGGGTGGATTATAATGAGATTTTTCGCCCGTTGTGAGACATACTTCCATCTCGGATTGTGTTGGGTCTTGTAGCGCACTATGATTTGGTGTTGGAGCAGATGGATGTGAAAACCGCATTTCTACATGGTGAGTTGGATGAGCAGATTTTCATGGAGCAACCACATGGGTTCACTGAGGCCCTAGCAAGTGAGCGGTTGGTTTGTAGATTGAAGAAGTCACTTTATGGGCCGAAGCAGCCTCCGAGGCAAAGTGGTATACGAGGTTTGACTCCTACATGATACGTATTGGCTACAAGCGTTGTGAGTATGATTGCTGCGTTTATGTGAAGAGCCTTGATGATGGTTCTTGTATTTTTCATATCGTATGTGGATGATATGCTTATCGCGGGTAGGAGTAAGAACGAGGTCAATCGCTTGAAGGCCTTGTTGAGTAGAGAGTTTGATATGAAGGACTTGGGGAAGCCAAGAAGATTCTTGGGATGGAGATTCGCCGAGACGTAAAATCTAGGAGATTGTGGCCGTCTCAAGCCGGATATGTGGAGAAGGTGTTGGAGAGGTTCAATATGCGGGATGCAAAACCCGTGAAGACACCATTGGCGAGTCATTTTTGTTTATCCGCCTCGATTCCCGAGTTCGACCGAAGAAATCTCGTAGGATGTCAAAGGTTCCCTATGCAAGCGCAGCTGGGATGTCTCATGTATGCTATGGTTTGCACGAGGCCGTATTTGGCGCAAGCCATTAGTGTGGTTAGCAAGTATATGGCGAATCCGGCAAACAAAGATTGGGAAGCGCTAAGTGGATTCTCGTATATTTGAAGGGCACTCATGGATTATGGCATCATGTTTGGAGGTAAGAGTGAGGAGCTTTCTGTTATGGGGTATGTTGATTCAGATTATGCGGGTGACTTGGATCGGAGGAGGTCGACTACGGGTTATGCGTTTACTCTTGGTGGTGGACCCATATGTTGGAGATCTATGATCCAATCTATCATTGCTTTGTCTACAACGGAAGCGGAGTATATGGCAGCGGTTCAAGCCGCAAAGGAGGCCTTATGGCTTCGGGGTTCGGTCAACGAGTTGGGCATTGAGCAAGGTGGAGTGAAGTTGCTTTGTGACAGTCAAAGCGCGATATTTCTAGCGAAGAATCACATTTATCATCAACGGTCGAAACACATTGATGTTCGGTTTCACAAGATTCGGGAGTTGATTGATATGGGTGAGGTTGTGCTAGAGAAGGTTCACACTACGGAGAATGCTGCAGATATGTTAACGGCTTCTAAGCATTACTGACAAGTTCAAGCACTGTTTGGACTTGTTGCACATCTCTAGCTGTTAGAGATGGGGAGGTTCGAGCTGGTTCCTTGTATCTTCTGTTGGCTTGGGTGAACACTCGCCAAGGTGGAGATTGTAGGATGTGGCTCGTTTTCTGGTGAGGCGGGCGCCCCATTTGGAGCTTGGCGTGCGCCTGGAGAGTCGAAGCAAGGGTCCTTTTGTTGTTGGTTTGAGGCGGGCGCCTGGGTGTTGTCTTGGCGGGCGCCTCATTCGATGCAATGTTGGGCGTGGCTTGTTTGTTCCAGGCGGCCGCATGGCTCTCCTTGAGGCGTGCGCCTCAAGGCAAAGCCGGGGGTGTTTTGATTACGGGCTTCTTTGTTTGGTCAGGCCTTGTTTTGGGCTAGGGTTAACATATAAATATTGTGTTGTATCCCTAATGTAAACGTGGTAGACATAGCACATATCAAATAAAGAAGTAGTTCAAAACCCCAATTAATTTCTTCTCTTTCTCTTTCGATTTCCTGATTAATTGCTTGTGTGTTCTTGATTGTTTTGTGTTCTTGCTTCCGCTGCGATTGCACAACAATAATAACATGGTTACATGGTATTTATTCACACCCCAAATTGTCTAATCAAATCAAATTTAAAGACAAAAATCATTATACATACCTACGAATTCAGACTTCAAGCCGCAAAAAAAAAAAACAGTCGAAATCATACCAGCAGCCAATTCATGAATAAATATCCCAAACCTAGAGAGAAGAATAAACGTAAATAAATTTTGAGAATCTAAGAGAATTGAAGAGATCTGAGTTCTTTGGGACATGGCCGACAGCCTCTTCCTTCGAAATAATGACGGAGCGGTGAGGATGATGTCAAATCTGTCAAGACATTAAAGAAAAAAGCACATAAAATGAAATGTGCGCTTTCAACAAAAAAAAAAAAAATTAAAAAATTTATTAAAAGGTATAAACACAATTGAAATACCCATTTACTCCTCTGGAACATCTCACCCCATGCGAAGCATGGGTGATTTGCTAGTCTAGAAAATAATAAAAGACAACATCTATGCAATAAATGAGAATGCATGTAATGGGTGGGTGCATTTACCAGAGTAATTTTGGTTAAAAATAATAAAAGACAACATCTAGTTAACGACAATATACTTTTTCATTATATTCCTATTTGAAGTAAGTAATTTTGGTTAAAAATAATTAGAGTACTTTTTTATCATTATATAAATAAAATAGTATATTTATTTTTTCTTAATTTTCGTAAATTGAATTTGATTATATTTTTTGGGAACATATTATGTAAATAAATTTCGTTGGGTACAAAATGTGGGGGTTGGTCACAAAGCACATTGGTAGGTACAACTTACAATGAAATGAATTGCTTTCTATGGTGGTTACCACTCAACACTCACCATTCACTCCATCCATCCGCTTCATAATATTCGATTTTAAAAATTCAGGTGGATGGGGTTATGGGGAGGGCCACAACAGTGATGGTATGAATCTATAGTATAAATGGAACCTCTACTAGCTACAGTAGTAGTATGAACAGTTTCATCTGTCAAAATTTTCATTTTGCCCATATACATTTATCCCTTTTTCATTTTGTCTTTAAAATTTTTTATTTTTTTTTAAATTAAAAAAAAAAAAAACACACGTGTCCTAGTATAAATGGTAGTGGTTAGAGCCGTCAAATTGGGACGGTCCCGTCGGGACGTCCCGTCCCGCCATACAAATGGGACGGGATGGGACAGAATATTTTAGTCCCGTCCCGTTTTCGTCCCGTCCCGTATCGTCCCGTTCCCATCGCGGGACAACTTATTTTTATCCCGTCCCGTCCCGTTTTCCCGTATTGACCCGTACAAATTGCTCTTTAAATCACTATTTTCAGCAGAACTATTATTGTTCTTAGGCTTTCACTGCTGGTTTTGAATTTACCCAATTCGAAGTACGTAAAAGTCATATTATTTCCATGTGATTCGGTGCTGATATTGTTATTATTAATTCTCTGCAGTTACGTAGTGAGCACTGTTTTGGAATCATCACAAACAAACTGTAAAAGCTTAAGTACACAATCCTTTTTAGTTAATAGATATATAGCATGGATCTTAAAGGTATTGCCTGGGTTGGTAATGTATATCAAAAGTTTGAATCTATGTGCTTGGAGGTGGAAGAAACTATGTACCAGGTATAAACCCTTCTGCTAGTTTTGCACTTGTTTATATTAAGTTTCTAAGTGAAGTATCACAGAAATGGTGGTATTAGTAACAATAATTGTTCCATTATCAGCACTGATCTTTCCTCTCATACGACTAATACTTGCATTTGAAATGCCACTGTAGTGTGAAAGTTTCTAATTCACATTTCATTCTATAATGAAAAATAAATATTAAATCTTCTTAAACTTGTTCTTTTTCTTCTTAGGGGGAAAGATAAACTTAATTGATGACGAAGTATTTTCGTCCCGTTTGGGTCCAGCGGGATCCCGCGTCCCGCAAATGGGACGGGATGGGACGGAGTATTTTCGTCCCGTCCCGTTTTGTCCCGTCCCGTTTCGTCCCGTTCCCGTCGTGGGACAACGTAATTTCGTCCCGTCCCGTCCCGTATTCCCGTATTGACGGCTCTAGTAGTGGTGTGTAAACAGTTGAATGAATAGTTTCATCTGACGAATTTCCCATTTTGCCCTCACTATTTTATCCTTTTCCCATTTTATCCTTAAAAAAAATTAAATTAAAAAAAAAAAACGTGTCCTCGGACACGGGCTTAATTAAAAAAAAAAAAAAAAACAACAACGCCGTGTCGAACACGGGCTTATTCTAATATGTAATATGTTTGTGTCGTGCGTGAATTTGCTCCCTAAGCTTTATTTTTCTCAAAGTTGATGCTAAATGTTTTGACATTTTCTAAAATGCTCCTTTGAACTTGAATTTTCGGGGGCCAAACTATATATTAATCCGTACATATAACCCAACAACAATACAGTTAGTAGTCAATTAGAGACAACCTCATGAAACGGATTTGGGGGCAATTGCATTTTTTTCTTAATAATTTGATTACTTTATAAAAAAATACAGTCGTTTTTTTTACCCTATCCTAACAGATATCACCCATTTATTTATAGGAATCTGATGACGTCAAGCTTTTTAGGGTTAGAAGCGGTTCAAGGATATCTGGCAGGATATTTTGGTGGTTTGATATACCTATAACACAACACAAGTGAAGCACCGTTAAGGTCAAAGTTGGACGTTACTCCAACTCAGGCCCTCGGATGTGAGAGTAAGAATACTGAGTAAAGAAGGCTTTGAATACCTTGAGTGTGTGTGAGTGTTTAGGGTTTGAGAATAATATGGCTTACTCAATATATTTGGAACTTACCTTGTCCAAGGGGACAAAGGTCTTCTATTTATAGGCAATAGAGAGGTGCTTGTTGATGTAAGCAATGAGATCAGCCCTAGAGGGCACTTTGGTATTTGACCGCCTACGTGTTCGCAGCTAATTGGCCCTGTCAGGGAGGGAACATTGACTGTAAAGGGGGACATGGCTGAAAGGGACATGAGCCGTGTATATGGCTTGGCGCATTAAATGAAATAGTAGGCGCCTGTCTGAGCCGCATTGAATGCGTGATGGGGGAGCCGGCAACTTGCCTGTCAGAGCCAGTAAGCTAACTTGCTCAGTAAGGCTTGACACTAACCGGGAGGCAGGTGAGATAACCGGGAGGCAGGTATGAGCCCGCGGTCAACATCTTGGGCGCGGTCAAAGGTATTTGACGCGGGCACGAATGGAGCGGTCATACCTCCTGCGGGCACCAATCCAGCGGTCAGGATCCCTCCGGTCTTTTAGAAGGATGATGCGGGGAGGAACGCGGTCTTGATCTCAGGGGTCTATCTGTCCGCGATCTTCATCTCAGCGGTCTAGGAAATGCCACGTCACCGGTTCCTTGGATCAGACCGAGCGTGGGCCCGGTTCAGCAGGTACGGGCTCATCAATGGCCCCTAGCTCCAAGTGTGATTATTTATGGTCTGAGCGAGGAGCTACTAGTTAAGCTCGGTTGGATCAGACCGCTACTTTGGCGAGCACCAGTGTTGACATTTTTCGTTGGTTGTTGCTTTGCCTCCTGTGCTTATAGACACGTTCGGGAGGCATGGATGGGAGACACGTGGCCCCTTGAATGCTCTGCCTCCCGGTTGGCAAGTGGGCCCCTGGGCATATGAAAAGACAGCGCGTGACACGTACGGAGGGTACGTGTCAGCCATCCAAGAGGCGCCATAAATGCCAACTGGTGAATTTTTCAAATTTTCAAACGTTTGGAGGCGGTTCTGGGTTCGAGGAACGGTTTGTGGGCTATTTAATACGGGTCAAACGGGTTTAACCCGTATTGGTAGGCCTTATAAATACCAAACCCTTCTTCCTCAAATCCTTTTACCACCCTCAAGCCTTCAACTGCTTTTAGAGAGAGAAATTTCTTCTGCGTACTTGCGTTTCTTTGCTTCGAACCTACCCTCGATCCTTTCTTTCGTAAGTAATTTTGATTTTTCTTCTTCTTCATATCTTTCTACTCTTCTGGATTTCAAAATGACTACCCGTGAATTTGGACCCCGCCGTCCCTTAGAGTTAGGAGATGGAAGCACTCCCGATACCTTTGCCGTCTGTAAACGGACAGGGGGGATATTTAGGAAGGTAGCTCATGGTTGGCTTAGATTATCCATGGAGTGCTTCCAATATTTTTGTGAGAAATCCCAATGGGGGCCGTTTGTCCCACCCCGGTTGTGGGAGGCCAAGAATAAGAGATTAATTGTGAACGGTGTTATATTGGTGTTGGGGGATACGAGTAGGCTAAGAAATTTTGTGATGGAGGTTTTGTGCAGGTTTCCCCATGAGAGAGATTCGGCTTTGAACGCCGTAGAACTAGTGAGGAGAGCGATTCGTGTCCCCGACGTGATAGTTGACTGGGAAAAGTGTGAACTGATGGACCCTAGCCAAGTTAATGAGGTGCAGGCACAGGGCTCCGAGGATCTGAGCGATGCCTTGGATGTTCTCCCCCTGAGGACAATTTTTCCTGATGTTGTGCCCGGGGCCCTTGGTGTGGATACCATTGAACTGAGTAGCAGCGAGGAGCTGGAGCCTCTGAATTTTGAGGTGACCGAAGGCAGGGAGAATGAACCTGAGGTGGCCCACTCAAGGGGTTCCTCCACTGGTCTCTTTGGCTCCGTGAGCTCGGAGACCGAGGAGGATGACCGTGAGCAGGGAGATTGAATGGCTGCGGGCACCGCCCAGAAGGCAATATAAATTGTTGACGCCTTCGAGGAGGATCCCGAGGAGGTGGTTCGTGCCCGAGGTAGGGGCAAGCGGCCAGCTGTTGAGGCAAATCCTGGCCGGGGCCACAAGAGAAAAGCCAAGGAAGTGGCTACCATAGATTGGGAGGAGGAGATATACAGCCTGTACAATGTTGATCCCAAAGCCTTCCGTGTCCGCACCCTTGGGCACGTTCAAGTAAAAGACAAGGAAAAACTGCGGCCAGAAACTATAGCAGATGTCCGCGAGGACAACAGGGCCTGTGTTTTTTATGGGGCTCAGTTTGAGAATGGCCTGAGACTTCCCCTAGACCCCTTCATTTACTTCTTCCTTTGCTTCAACAACTGCCTTCCTATGCATCTGACTCCAAATGCTGTTAAGGCCTTGGTCTCCTTTATAACCGTTTGTAGGGTCCTGGGCTACGAACCCACCCTTTCTGGGCTTTATGCCTATTATCAGAACCAGACCAGCCATGGCAACCTGAGCCTGAAGGCTAAGAACTACTCTGCCCGGACCTTCTCTCCTCCCTCAAATAAATTTGACTAATGGAACCAGAGGGATATCTTGGTCATAGAGTCTAGGTTTGGCTGGCCCTTCCCTAAACCTTCCAGTCCAATCCCGATGAAGGTGTCCATCAGAAACTATCCTGATCCATCTATGTCCGAGGCTCTGCGAGTTGCCCTGGAGACCTATCTGGCCAAGTACAACAGTGATGGGGTGGAGCCTGTCTATGACGTGGGTGCCATTGTTGAGTGTGAGCCCTTATTGATCTACTCAGGGGTGGCTCCTCGAATAGAGGGTGCCCCTTATGCCCCTAGAGTAGAGATAGAGCCCCAGCCTCGTGACCCCGGCTGAAGGGTGCATGAGTTCTACCAATTTGAGGCTGAGTGCAAAACTTGCATGCTGGGTGCTGAATGCGAGCCTCCAGAACTGATTGGTCTCTACTCTTTTTGATAAACTGATGTATACTTTTCTTTTTTCATTTTTTGAATTTGTCATTAACCAATTCTGTTTTCTTTCAGAGTAGATCCCGAAGAATATAACTTCTAATGGCCCCCCTGAGCGCCAAAGAATTGAAGGCCAGAAACATGAAGGCCCAAAAAGATGCTGCTGCGAAGAGATAGGCTGCCCTGGGAGCGGCCCCGGGCAAGGAAGCCGGTCTGCCTGTGGCTAACAGGAAGGATGGCAATATTTTAACTGGGCCCAAAGTGGTCCTCACCAAGGATCTGCCCCCACCCCCAAAGGGTCCTCCTCCTGCCCACGCTGTCCGTGCCTCTTCCTCTCCTGGCCGCACCATCTCCTCCGGGCATAACCAAGAGCCCAGGAAGAGGAATGAGAGAGAGGGGGACTTGGGGCACAAAGAGAGGGCCTCCAAGTTCCAGAAAGTTGGGGAGGCACCCCTCCGGGCTGCTACTGCTTCTGCTGCGATCTCCTCCACCGCTCCCCTCGAAGGGGGCACAATCTGCTCGGTCTCCTACCCAGTGGCCCCCCTCACTACTCACGAGGAGACACTGGCCGTCAGGAAGAGACTTTCTGAGGTGCCCGCCATTACTGGGGTGGACATCTACACCAGGAACGCCAACAATTCCTCCGTGGGGATCGACCTTGTCAACCGTCTCTACTCCCCAGACTTCTACAAAAATGTAGTTGCCAAGGAGAATCCCTCTGCCCTGGTGGGGGATATAGGCCTTGCCCTTACTGAGGTTTGGACTTGTCTGTCTGTATACTCTCATACTTTTGAATTAGTGATCCTTTTCTAACTCTCGGTCTTTCTCCCCGCAGGCGGGCAATAAAGTGCTGAGGCTGCGGGAGTGCTGTGACGGCCTGTCCGCCGATCTTGAGGCCAACACCAAAATTTTGGTGAGCAAGCTCCGCGAGCTGGAGCAGACGCATGAGAAGGTCGCGGTCTTGAACTCCTCTTTTGATGACAAGGAGAAGACCCTCTCCTTGAAAGAGACCGATCTAAAGGGCTTCTCTGACCGATTGACGGAGGTGGAGAAGGACTTGGAGAAAACCAAGGGCCAGTGGGATGAGCTCCGCGGGCATAAGGCCGAGTGGGAGCCTCGAAACGCTGAGCTCGCGGCCAAGTTAGAGGCCACAAAGAAGCAGGTCTTGGTGCTGGAGACCAAGGTGGATGAGCTGTACGAGCAGCTGCTCCCATATAAGCGGCTGGAGGTGGAGGGGGAGACTGCGCTGCAGGTTGCTCGCAGGGAGGCCGTGGAGGAGTTTAAGAACTCCGAGGAGTTCAAGAACCTTCTGGCCGCTGAAGGAGGTGCCCAGTATGAGGCTGCCTGCAGGACGCAGATACGCAACTTTGCTGCCACGGGCAGATATTCAGCTCAGCAGTTGGCCATAATAGGCTCATTGGTGGCTACTAATGCTGTGTGTCTCCCCGGGCACGCACTAGTTCCTCTTTTCGAGGAGGAGGCCAAGGGTTTGGAGCTGGCCGCAGCGGCCTCCTTGCCTCCGGTGGCTGAAGTCACGGCCACAGACCTGATTGGGGAAGTGGATGCCCTAAGATTTGGGGACGAGGAGATGCCCTATGAGGATGCCATTGCCCGCGTCTTTCCCAATGGACCGGCAATTGGTGATCTTTTTCCTGCGCGGGCAGCTCCTATCCCTGCTTCCACCGAGGCTCCTTTCGACCCTATCACCGATCTGCTGGTGGCGACAAGGCTTCCTTCCCCAACCCCAGCATCAGAAGTCGCCGAGGAGGCAGCCTCTGAAGATCCCAACGGGCAAGCTCCTTTAGCTTAGAATTTTTATTTTCATTTTGTTGTAATAGATTGGTAGGACATTGTAACCATTTTTCTATCATTTAATAGAAGTATTTTCTTAATTGCCTTCTTGTTTGCTATCTTAATTGCTTGTTCTTGTAGGTTGTTTTGAGTGTTGGCAATATTCGAGTACCTTAGTACTTGCATTCTTGCTTTTTCTTTTTCCAGCATTTTTTGACTGCACAATTAAATTTTATACTCTCCTTCCGTGGTCAAAAGCTTAGTAGGCCTTGTGCCCGCGTTTTTTGAGTTTTCCTAACTCTGTATTCAAAATCACTTGGATTTTTCGTGAGAGACAACCCTATTTCTCTGTGACCGCGTTTGTTTGGCCTTGTGGCAAACTTTGAGGCCTTAACCCCGTTTGTCTATTTGGCTTTGTTAAACTCTTTTGATCACTCCCATCCATTTACACTTATTTTACGACCTTGCGAGTCCTGGTGTAAGCAAAAAGCAGCCAAGGCAAGCTACTTTCATAGGGCATGTAGAGTGTGATCGTGAGGCGATAGTCTACGCAACAGTAGATAGGAGCATATTTAGCATAGTGACCCTTTAATCTATCGGCATCTGTATCCACTATTGGTGGTTCACGCGATTTTGACCCCTTATTCAAAACTTCTTGAGTTTTTTGTGAGGGACATGTGGCGATCATGTGAGCGGGCTCATATGTTGGCCTTTGTCACATACAGGCATGCGAGTAACGGCCCTAACAAGGGACTTCGCGCATTTAGTGGGTCCGGGCTTTGGCCTTTGTCCCCACTTGCATCTATATCCACTTTTTCTTGGTGATATCACACGGGCAGGACAGTGTGTCATGTCCGCGTTCAAGTACGGGCGTAATGGCCTTTGTACTTATATAGGCTTGCGGATCTCAATGGATCTTTGCGCATCAGTAGGTAGGAGCTCATATGTTGGCCCTAGAACCTACTGGCATCCGCTTGCGGGCATCCACCTCAGCTTTTGAGGCTGGTGGGAATAATGTTACAACATTTTTGCACAAAAATTTGATAGTAACTTCATACTTATATATATAGGGGTCTATACTCCCTCAAAAATTTACAAAGATATCAAAAGAAGTACTTCTTAAGGTGATCTCTATTTCAACCGTGCTTGAGCTCTTTTCCTTCCTTTGTTCGCAATATATAGGTGCCCTCCTTGATTATTTTGGTGACCTCATATGGACCCTCCCATTTCGGGGAGAGCTTGTTGAAACCAGGTTGGGTCCCTTGGACCTCCACATTTCTGAGTACCCAATCTCCAACAGAAAAACTCCTCCTATTTACTCTTTTATCGTGGTGCTTCTTCACCTTCTGCTTGTAGTTCACCATTTTTTCATTTGCCCACATTCTCTTTCCTTCGAGATAGTCTAGGTCACACCTTCTGTTTGCCTCATTTTGAGACTCATCGAAGTATGTGACTCTGTACGAGGGTAGGGCAACCTCGACTGGAGCCATTGCCTCTGACCCATACGTGAGCGAGAAAGGAGTTTCTCCTGTTGACTTTTTGATTGTGGTGCGGACAACCCACAATGCGGTCTCGAGCTCGTCCAACCATCGTCCTCCTTGCCCCTCCAAGTTTTTCTTTAGGGCGTTCAGGACTAGCTTGTTCGCGGCCTCAGCTTGGCCATTTCCCTGAGGATAAGCGACTGCGGACTGACGATGTTGTACTTTCATTCTCACATACTCAGCAGTGAATTTCTCAGAGAATTGGGTGCCATTGTCCGAGATTATTGCTCGCGGAACCCCAAATCGGCAATAGATGTGATTGTGGACAAAATTGATAGTATTCTCCTCGGAGATAGTGGCTAAGCCCTTTGCTTCCGTCCAGTTAGTAAAATAATCCACAGCCACAACGGCATACTTAATGCTTCCTCGAGCAGTTGGGAATGGTCCAATGAGATCAATACCCCATGTATCAAACGGCCACGATGGTACAACCAAAGTTTGCTCTGTTGATGGTAGTCTAGGGATGTCCGCAAATCTTTGGCACTTATCACACTTTCTTACGTACTCCTGCGCATCTCTTCTCATTGTAGGTCAAAAGAATCCTTGGAATTTGATCTTGTCTGAGAGAGTGCGAGCACCTGGATGTCCGCCATAAACTCCTTCACCCTTATAGAGTAAGTTGGTGACCATGTGAGTTTTGACACATCTTAGCAAAGGCTTGGTGAATGATCGTCGAAAAAGCACCCCATCGAGGACGAGGTATTTCGGGGACACCGTTCTAACGGTTCTAGCCCTTGCTGGATCTTCAGGGAGGGTTTGCTTCTCGATGTAATCTTTGATCTCATCTACCCAGTCCCTTACTTGATCCTCAATATTGCTTATCTGAATTCGATCTATAGCAGGTCTCTCCGTGAATTCTATCTGGCAATCCGTCTCTAAGTCTGTGATTTCTTGATCGGTTATTCTGGAGAGGAGTTCAGCTTCCACGTTATCCTCTCTCATGACTTGGTTCAGCTCATAGTAGGTGAAATTTTTGATGATGGTTTTTGCAAGACCGCAGTACTGAGTTAGCACTGGGCTGATTGTATCATACTCCCCCCTAATTTGATTTACTATGAGCTGAGAGTCACTGTTGATTTCGATATTCTGAACTCCCAAGTCTCTTGCCAATTCCATGCCCGCTATAATCGCTTCATACTCAGCCTAATTGTTTGATGCCTCGAACTTGAATCTCAAGGCTCTTTTGAATTTCTCCCCGCAGGGTGCGATCAGGAGTATGCCCGCTCCACTTATCAACTTGCTCGCAAAACCGTCCACGAATAAAATCCACACCTCTTCTGGACGTTCTTTGGGCTGTACGATCTCAGTGTCCGAGCTATCTGGGGCTTCCTCTGACTCTGCTCGCTTTCTTTTTCCAAGGTAGCTGCCCGCTAATTTAAATGATGATTCTGCTACAAAATCAGCTAAGGCCTGTGCTTTGATTGTCCTTCTCGGGGAGTAGGTGATCTGGAACTCAGTGAGTTCGATAGACCAAGCTAACATTCTCCCCAAGGACTCTGGTTTATGTAAAACCTTTCTAAGAGGGGCCTCAGTTAGTACAGTTATAGGATGTGCAGAAAAGTAGGCTCTTAATTTTCGAGCAGATACAAGCAAGGCGTAAGCTAACTTTTCTATATTAAGATAACGCCCTTCTACGGCGGATAATGCCTTAGATACATAATAAACTGGTTTTTGGGAGTTATTATCCTCCCTTACAAGAACAGCAGCTACTGCCAGATCAGTAACTGCTAAAAACAGAAAAAGTTCTTCCCCGGACACCGGGCTGCTGAGTAGAGGGGGTTGCCCGAGGTATTTCTTGACTTCTTCAAAAGCTTGATGGCAGTCATGATGTGACGACCCCAACCCTAGGCACTTATTTTAAATATTAAATTATATGCTTTTAAAATTTATGTTATCTTTATGTGTTCAATTTTATCTTTAAATTCTTAAATTTAGGTAAATTGGGTGAAAAGTAAAATTAGGATCTTATAAGAATTTATTGGTCAATTAAATAAAGAAACTTGTGGAAATAATAAAAATGGAAAATTAATAAAATGATAAATAATGTGGGGAGGTTAAATGAGTAGGATGAATTAATGGGATAATGTTTAATTTAATTTTGATTTGGGTAGAATGAAAGCCTTGGTTTAGATATTTTGGAGGGGGGGCCAAGTGTCTTACTCCTTCCTAGGTTGCCAGTGTCCTCCCCCTCACTTCTCTTACTCCCATCCTCCTTCTCCCTCCTTCTCCTTCATTCACTTCATTCTCCATCCTAGAGCAAGAAAGAAAACCTCCATTGAAGCCTTTGCACAAGCTTTGGAAATCCAAGACTTTCTTCACCAAGATTCAAGTCCTGTGAGCTCCATTGAAGTTGGGTGATCTAGAGGAAACCTTCTAGCTAGAAAGATCAAGCATTTCCTTCTAAAATCCAAGTAAGTTGTTATGACTTCTCTTCTCATGAATGTTCATGAATATTTCTTGTGGTTCTTGTTCTTATGTTGGTGATTTCTTGCTTGGGAAAACTATTGGGAGTTGAATGTGTTGATTTAGAACCTTGTTGGGTTTGTAGAAATATTGTGAGTTATGGAAGTTGAATGGATCTAGGTTTAAGACTTGATTTCATGGAGTTAAAGGAGTAGATTAAAGTTACCCAAGTTGGAAATGCCCTTTAGGTTCATAACTTAGGATGCATTGGGTTGGACATTGGGTTTCTTGGGATTTTTATGTTGATTCCTGCTGTTTTTACAAATTCTGGGCCGAGGGACGAGTCGTCCCTTGGATAAAGGGAAGTCGTGACCTAAGGGGACGCTGTGTTCCGTGGGGGTAATTTGGGGACGAGTCGTGCCCTGGGGGACGAGTCGTCCCCTGGCCAGATTTTCTCACCTCAACTTTATAGCTAATCAAACCTAACCAAACTCGAACCATAATGAAATCCTTTTAACCTAGATTAAAGTAGGATACTTTGGCTTCACAATGACGTTCTAAGTGATTAAAATGGAATAGTGGAAGTACCTTAAATGTTGCTTGGAAAACGTTAGATAAACTAGTTTAGTAACTAAACAATTATGATCCCAACTTGGTAGATTTCCCTTAGACCTTTCAAGAGGCTACGTATTATTGTATAATGACTTTGTAGGATGGATTTATGCTACTTCCTTGCCTTACATTGAGTTCATATACATTGTTTATATTGCATAGTGTATTGAATGAATGTTGCACTATGATATTGGTTGGACATGAGTATAGTTTACCATGTTGATATGTTGTTATCCCTTTTGTGGATTTTATTCAAGTATCTATTATGTGCTTGATTTTGTGTGAGTCACCGACGTTGGGGTATAACATAATACGGTCAATTATGGAAGTGTGACCTAATGTGACCTGGATTATGTTATATTCGTGGCCGTCCCCTCCTGGCCGCGGGTCGGGGTATAGCATCTGTATTGAGCCACAAGCCTTACGTAGTTGCTCTTGTCTTTATTTGGTTCCCTGAAAAACGGGTCTTATAAGACGCGAGTATTGCTTAAGCGGCTCACCGTAATTGGATTATTATTATTATAACCAATGTTGTACGACTATTGTTCAGACGGGAAAAGGTAAACCAAGGTAACGGAACGTGTTTATAGCTTTTCCAATGTGTTACGTGCGACTTGTTATATGTTGCATTTATTTGGCATATTGCTGCATATCATAATAGCTTGCTGAGATTTATTCTCACCCCTCTCCCTTTCCTGTTTTAGATCCCGAGACAGGAGGACCGCCCAAGTAAGGACTGCGAGAGGAGTTTGGAGTAATCTTTTGGGTATTGTCAGGGTATGTTTAGGGTGACGTATAAACTGTATTTTGATAATTCCATTCTTGGAGTTTGTAATTATAAACCTTAAACTCTACGTCATAACCTTAAATCTTTTGTAACTAAACAGTTGACTATTTTCAAAGTTAGTTATCTCCTCCTCCGTTGGGGAGTTGAGTGGAGTTCTTTGAAATGTTATGTTATTCATGTTCATGTTTGAAAGTCAAAGTAAAGTTTTAAAAGTTTAGTGTTTTTGGGTTAGTTTGGGGACGCACCAACTCGGGACACGTGTAGGTTCCGGCCTGGGGTCCCCACAACTGGGTATCGAGCTCGGTTAGAATTCTTGGGTAGAGTCTAGCTGAGTGAGAGTGTGTGGTAACTGACGTCGAGTGTTTAATGCAGGAGTTTGTTGTAATGGCGGGAAATGAAGGTGATCCGAATCTGGGTTTGGGTGGTGGTAATCCGAACGCCGAAATGATGGACATGTTCCGAGGGTTCCTTCAAAGATATGGCAACTCGAGAATCGAATTTGAATCGGAATCTAGGCGATAAGGGCAACATGGTTTGGAGAAGTTCGTGAAGATGTCTCCTCCTAGCTTCAACGGAGATCCGGATCCGTGAAGGCCGAGAGGTGGCTTGAGGCTATGAACAAGATTTTCGCAGCTATGGAGAGTACGATGCGGAGAAAGTGAGATGCGCCGTTTTCAAATTGGAAGGACCACGGAGCATTGGTGGCAAGTGGTAAAGGATGGTTGGGACCGAGATTTGACACCGCAGACGTGGGAGAACTTCACGCTCAAGTTCCGAGATCATTTTGTGCCGATGGTTACTAGAGACAAGAAAGAAGGCGAGTTCTGAAGCTAGAGCAAGTGGACCATGACAAGAGTACGCATTCAAAGAAAGTTCACAGTAGTTGGCCCGATATTGTCCCCATTTGGTGCCGGATGAGGAGAGGCGAGTTTACCGGTTTGTGAAAGGTTTAAGAGTTGAGTTTCGGAAGCGGTTGTTGACGCATGCTTCGCCAATTTCCAAGCGGCAGTGAATATGGCGTGACCGGATTGAGAACGACATAGAGGAGCATCGTGGTAAGAATGAAGGAGGAAACAGGAATGATTTCAGGTCAAGGATCGGGACGAGAATAGAGTGCGGCCGAGGACTTTCACCCCGGAGCGAATCGAGGAGGTCATGTGGCGGCCCCGGCAAATCGTGCGACTTCCGGTCAGTTTGGGGCAACATGTGGGTTTTGCAAGAAGATAGGGCATTCAGAGGACAAGTGTTGGAGCAAACAAGGTAAGTGTTTGGAGTGTGGATCGCCGGGCCATTTCAGAAGGAATTGTCCCAAGTTTCAGAATAAGCAAGCGACGGGTACCGGATTCGGGGTCAAGGAAGTGGTGTGAAGAGAGATGTTGATGGGAAACCTAAGGATAGAGTCCAAGGTCGTGTGTTTGCTTTGGGTCGAGGAGAGGTCGATCCTAATGCCGTCATTAGAGGTATAGTTCCTGTCTCAGGAGTTAAGGCCCGCATTCTTATAGATCCCGGGTCTTCCCATTCATTTGTGGCGTCTCATTTTGCATTCTCATTGCATATCTTGCCTGAATCTATGCCTTATGTGTTAGAGGTCTCTACTCCTATGGGAGAGAGCCTTGAATCTTCTTTGATATATCGTGGATGTGATGTGACTATATGTGGGCATGTATTGCCGGTGGATTTGGTCGAGTTACCAATCCGTGATTTTGATGTGATCCTTGGTATGGATTGGTTGAGTCGGTGCCATGCTTTGGTAGACCGTCGTAGGAAGCGAGTTTCATTTGCTATGCCCGATGTGCCTACATTTATATTTGATGCCGATAAATCTATGTTCGGGTTACATGTTATTTCGCCTTAAAAGCTAGAAAGATGCTATCTAAGGGGTGTACGGGTTACTTAGCTTATGTGGTAGATTCCAATAAGAAGTCTCCCGAGTTAGCTCATGTTCCGGTTGTGAATGAATTTAGTGATGTGTTCTCTAGTGAGTACTCTATGCCTCCGGATCGTGAGATAGAGTTTTGTATTGACTTAGTACCCGGTACCGCTCCTATCTCTAAAGCACCCTATAGAATGGCTCCGGCCGAGTTAAAAGAGTTGAAGGTCCAATTGCAAGAATTGTTAGACCGAGGTTTTATTCGTCTGAGTGTGTCTCCAAAGAGTGGGAGCACCGGTCTTGTTTGTTAGGAAGAAGGATGGTACCTTACGATTGTGTATTGACTATCGTTTGTTGAACCAAGCCACCATTAAGAATAAGTATCCTCTTCCTCATATAGATGATTTGTTTGACCAACTCCAAGGTTCCGTTATCTACTCAAAGCTTGATTTGAGAAGCGGATACCATCAGTTGAAGATTAGACCGGATGATATTGCTAAGACAGCTTTCCGTACTAGATATGGTCATTATGAGTTTGTGGTGATGCCGTTTGGGTTGACTAATGCTCCAGCTGTGTTTATGGATATGATGAACCGTGTCTTCAAGCCTTATCTCGATAGTTTTGTGGTGGTCTTTATTGATGATATTCTTGTGTATTCTAAGTCCCGGGAAGAGCATGAGAATCATTTGAGGATTGTCTTGTCCGTTCTTCGTGAGAAGCAGTTGTATGCTAAGTTCAGTAAGTGCGAGTTTTGGCTTGAGCAGATTTCTTTCTTGGGGCATGTTGTGTCGAGTTCGGGAATTTCCGTTGATCCTTCAAAGATTGAAGCCGTGGTTAATTGGAAGCAACCTTCGACTGTGACCGAGGTCCGTAGTTTTCTTGGTCTGGCGGGATATTATCGGAGGTTCATTGAAGGGTTTTCTCGGATTGCTACTCCGTTGACTAGGTTGACTCGGAAAGATGTATTGTTTGTGTGGGATTCCAAGTGTGAAGCAAGTTTTGATGAATTGAAGAAGAGGTTGACGACGGCTCCGGTTCTGACCCTTCCGAGTGGTTGCGAGAATTTTGTTATTTATAGTGATGCCTCGAAGGCGGGTTTGGGATGTGTGTTGATGCAGAATGGGAAGGTTATTGCGTATGCCTCTAGGAAGTTATCACCGGCGGAACAGAATTATCCTACTCATGATATGGAATTGGCGGCGATTGTATTTGCGTTGCATAAGTGGAAGCATTATCTTTACGGAGCGAAATTCGAGATTTTCACCGATCATAAGAGTTTGAAGTACCTATTCACCCAAAAGGAGTTGAACAACCGACAAAGGAGATGGCTTGAGTTTTTGAAAGATTTCGATTGTGTAATTTCTTATCATCCGGGGAAGGCCAATGTGGTGGCCGATGCGATTAGCCGAAAGGCGTATTTGGCCTTTGAAGTTCTCGGGAATTGAAGAGTGAAGTAATTATTGCGAATGTTAGAGCCGTTCCGATATTGTATGGTGATTTGAAGGAAGCTCAACAAGAAGATCCGGAATTGAAGAAAATTTGTGATCAAGTGCAAGATGGGAAAGCCGGGGATTTTGCTTTGAATCGAGATGGGATTTTAACTTTCCAAGGGAGAATTTGCGTTCCGTCATCGCCGGAAATCAAGAAGCGTGTTTTAGAGGATGGCCATAAGTCCAAGTTTGCGATTCATCCGGGAAGTACCAAAATGTATCAAGACTTGAAGCGTGGATATTGGTGGAATGGAATGAAAAGGGAAATAGCGGATTATGTATCTAAGTGTTTGACGTGTCAACAGATTAAGGCAGAACATCAAAGACCGGCGGGACTACTTCAACCATTGGATATTCCGGAATGGAAATGGGAAGGAATTTCGATGGATTTTGTTTCGGGTTTGCCTCTCACCGTGAAGAAGATGGATGCTATATGGGTTATTGTGGATCGGTTGACAAAGTCGGCTCATTTTCTTCCGGTATCAACTAAGTTTTCGTTAGAGAAGTTAGCTCAGTTGTACATGAAAGAGATTGTGAGACTTCACGGGGTTCCGGTTAGTATTGTTTCCGATAGAGATCCGAGGTTTACATCTAGATTTTGGAGAGCATTGCATGAAGCCTTGGGTTCTAAGTTGTGTTTTAGTACCGCGTTTCATCCTCAAACCGATGGTCAGTCCGAGAGAACTATTCAGATACTTGAGGATATGTTACGAGCTTGTGTGATGGATTTCCAATTATCTTGGGAGGATCATCTACCTTTAGTGGAGTTTGCGTACAACAACAGTTATCAGTCCAGTATTGAGATGGCTCCGTACGAAGCTTTGTATGGTAGGAAGTGTCGATCTCCGATGTGTTGGGACGAGGTTGGTGAAGCGAGACTTTGGGGTCCGGATTTGGTTCGAGATTCTACGGAGAAGATCAAGGTGATTCGGGATAGATTGAAGACGGCTCAGAGTAGACAGAAAAGCTACGCCGACAATAGAAGACGGGATTTATCATTTCGGGTTGGTGACTTTGTGTTCTTGAAGGTTTCTCCGAGGACGGGGATTAAAAGGTTTGGTAATAAGGGTAAGTTGGCTCCGAGGTTTGTGGGACCGTTTGAGATTCTAGAGAAGATAGGGGAATTGGCTTACCGGTTAGCGTTGCCTCCGTCTTTCTCTTTGCTTCATGATGTGTTCCACGTTTCTATGCTTAGGAAGTATTGTCATGACCCCTCCCATGTGTTGAGCTCTCCTCCCGATGATGTCCAAGCGGACATGTCGTATGTTGAAGAGCCATTAAGAGTATTAGAATTCCAAGTTAAAGAGTTGAGAACCAAGAGTATTCCGATAGTGAAAGTCCTTTGGAAGAATCACACCGTAGAGGAAGCAACGTGGGAGCTAGAGTCGGAGATGAGAGCGAAATACCCGTGGTTGTTTGAAAATTCAAGTAAGTTTCCTTTTAAAATTCGGGTCGAATTTTCTTTAAGGGGGAGTGAGTGTGACGACCCCAACCCTAGGCACTTATTTTAAATATTAAATTATATGCTTTTAAAATTTATGTTATCCTTATGTGTTCAATTTTATCTTTAAATTCTTAAATTTAGGTAAATTGGGTGAAAAGTAAAATTAGGATCTTATAAGAATTTATTGGTCAATTAAATAAAGAAACTTGTGGAAATAATAAAAATGGAAAATTAATAAAATGATAAATAATGTGGGGAGGTTAAATGAGTAGGATGAATTAATGGGATAATGTTTAATTTAATTTTGATTTGGGTAGAATGAAAGCCTTGGTTTAGATATTTTGGAGGGGGGGCCAAGTGTCTTACTCCTTCCTAGGTTGCCAAGTGTCCTCCCCCCCCTCACTTCTCTTACTCCCATCCCCTCCTTCTCCCTCCTTCTCCTTCATTCACTTCATTCTCCATCCTAGAGCAAGAAAGAAAACCTCCATTGAAGCCTTTGCACAAGCTTTGGAAATCCAAGACTTTCTTCACCAAGATTCAAGTCCTAGAGCTCCATTGAAGTTGGGTGATCTAGAGGAAACCTTCTAGCTAGAAAGATCAAGCATTTCCTTCTAAAATCCAAGTAAGTTGTTATGACTTCTCTTCTCATGAATGTTCATGAATATTTCTTGTGGTTCTTGTTCTTATGTTGGTGATTTCTTGCTTGGGAAAACTATTGGGAGTTGAATGTGTTGATTTAGAACCTTGTTGGGTTTGTAGAAATATTGTGAGTTATGGAAGTTGAATGGATCTAGGTTTAAGACTTGATTTCATGGAGTTAAAGGAGTAGATTAAAGTTACCCAAGTTGGAAATGCCCTTTAGGTTCATAACTTAGGATGCATTGGGTTGGACATTGGGTTTCTTGGGATTTTTATGTTGATTCCTGCTGTTTTTACAAATTCTGGGCCGAGGGACGAGTCGTCCCTTGGATAAAGGGAAGTCGTGACCTAAGGGGGGACGCCAGGTTCTGTGGGGGGTAATTTGGGGACGAGTCGTGCCCTGGGGGACGAGTCGTCCCCTGGCCAGATTTTCTCACCTCAACTTTATAGCTAATCAAACCTAACCAAACTCGAACCATAATGAAATCCTTTTAACCTAGATTAAAGTAGGATACTTTGGCTTCACAATGACGTTCTAAGTGATTAAAATGGAATAGTGGAAGTACCTTAAATGTTGCTTGGAAAACGTTAGATAAACTAGTTTAGTAACTAAACAATTATGATCCCAACTTGGTAGATTTCCCTTAGACCTTTCAAGAGGCTACGTATTATTGTATAATGACTTTGTAGGATGGATTTATGCTACTTCCTTGCCTTACATTGAGTTCATATACATTGTTTATATTGCATAGTGTATTGAATGAATGTTGCACTATGATATTGGTTGGACATGAGTATAGTTTACCATGTTGATATGTTGTTATCCCTTTTTGTGGATTTTATTCAAGTATCTATTATGTGCTTGATTTTGTGTGAGTCAGCTGACGTTGGGGGTATAACATAATACGGTCAATTATGGAAGTGTGACCTAATGTGACCGGATTATGTTATATCTGTGACCGTCCCCTCCTGTGGCCACAGGTCGGGGTATAGCATCTGTATTGAGCCACAAGCCTTACAGAGTTGCTACTGTCTTTATTTGGTTCCCTGAAAAACGGGTCTTATAAGACGTGAGTATTGCCTAAGCAGCTCACTGTAAGATTGGATTATTATTATTATAACCAATGTTGTACGACTATTGTTCAGACGGGAAAAGGTAAACCAAGGTAACGGAACGTGTTTATAGCTTTTCCAATGTGTTACGTGCGACTTGTTATATGTTGCATTTATTTGGCATATTGCTGCATATCATAATAGCTTGCTGAGATTTATTCTCACCCCTCTCCCTTTACTGTTTTAGATCCCGAGACAGGAGGACCGCCCAAGTAAGGACGGAGAGGAGTTTGGAGTAATCTTTTGGGTATTGTCAGGGTATGTTTAGGGTGACGTATAAACTGTATTTTGATAATTCCATTCTTGGAGTTTGTAATTATAAACCTTAAACTCTACGTCATAACCTTAAATCTTTTGTAACTAAACAGTTGACTATTTTCAAAGTTAGTTATCTCCTCCTCCGTTGGGGAGTTGAGTGGAGTTCTTTGAAATGTTATGTTATTCATGTTCATGTTTGAAAGTCAAAGTAAAGTTTTAAAAGTTTAGTGTTTTTGGGTTAGTTTGGGGACGCACCAACTCGGGACACGTGTAGGTTCCGGGTCGGGGTCCCCACACATGACTCCATGTAAATTTGTCAGCTCTCTTCCCCCCTTTAGAGTTTTGAAGAAGGGGAGGCATCTCTCTGCTGACCGCGAGATGAAGCGGCCAAGTACGGTGATGCGGCCATTGAGTTTCTGCACATCCTTCACGCAAGCAGGAGGTTTCATGTCCAACAGCGCTTGAATCTTTTCGGGATTAGCCTCTATTCCTCGCTGGTTGACCATGAATCCAAGGAACTTGCCCGCCTTTACCCCAAAAGCACATTTCAGGGGGTTTAGTTTCATGTTATTGCGGCGCAAGTTTTGGAAGGTTTCCTCCACGTCGAGCTCGTGGGAGTTTTCCTTTGTTTTTATAACCATGTCATCAATGTAGGCCTCAAGGTTTCTCTCCAGTTGGTTTTTGAAGACAAGATTGACCATTTGCTGATAGGTGGCTCCTGCATTTTTTAGCCCGAAGGGCATCATGGTGTAACAGTAAGTCTTGCCCGCAGCGATGAAAGCTACGGAGCGGACATCTTCAGGAGCCATCTGGATCTGATGGTAGCCGGAGTATGCGTCAATGAAGCTCAATACTCTGTGACCGGCTATTGAATCCACCAATCTGTCTATGCGAGGAAGAGGGAAGCAGTCTTTGGGGCATGCCTTGTTGAGATCGGTGAAATCAACACACATCCTCCACTTGTCGTTGGATTTTTTGACCATTACTACATTTGCTAGCCATTTGGGGTAGGAAATCTCCTTTATTATCCCCGCTTTGAGCAATTTCTCCACCTCTTCCTTGATCGCAATCTCTTTCTCCGGGGAGAAGTACCTTGATTTTTGATGAATGTTCTTGAAGGATGGGTCATCATTGATTTTATGGAGGATCACGTCCTCGCTGATTCCCTGCATATCCTCCACCCTCCAGGCGAACACATCACAATTTGCTCGAAGGAACTCAATGAGGATCCTTCTCTCCTCGCAGTGAATTTCCAGTCCGACCTTAACAGTTTGCTCGGGGAAGTGGAAGTTGATGACCACCTCCTCTAGGTCGAAGGTCGCTAATTTCACGATTATGCAAGGAGTCAAAGACAATAGTTGGGGGATTGACCTGGGCTCCGGTCAGCGCTGCCATGGAGTATATGACCTCGCGGTCAATCTTTCCCTCAATTCCCCTATCAATGTAACTTCCCTCAATAGGGGCCAACTGTTTGGCCTTTCTGCTCGTCTTGAGCACCACCTTTGTGGTATGGTAAGAAAGCATGCCAATTGGAATGGGCGCCGGCACAAGTGCAAGGGCTTTTCCCTTTTTCAATTTGTCATCGCCCTCTTTCTGCGGGCAGGACGTCTGGACTTTATTAGCTTTTCTCTTCTCCTCAATTGCTCGGAGGAATCTCCCGGGCTGATTCTTGATGGTAGCAACCCCGCCCGGGGTGTTAAATTTCACCCTTTGGTGGGGAACGGAAGCAACTATTCCCAATTCGGCCTGAACAGTTACGCCGAGAATGGCATTGTATTGGGAAGGAAGATCGACCACCATGAAAGTAATTTTGGCCGTCTTCTGCATGGGTTTTTCCCCAATAGTTACTTCAAACACAATCGTCCCCTTTACCCCCACGGCGTGGTTGGTGAACCCCTCAAGCATGCCTGCATAAGGAGTCAGGTTAGCCTCGGTCATTCTCATGCTTACCAACGTGTGGTAGTAGAGTATATCCCTGGTTGTGCCTGTATCAATTAAAACTCGGTGTATGTTGGCTCGGTTTATTTTTATGTGAAGAGTTATGGGTTGAGTAGAGTGAAATAGGGAGGAGGCAAGTTCACTCTTTTTGAACCCTATATCTTGCTCTTCCTCAGGAGCCATTGGGGGGATTGAAAAAACCTTCTCCAATGTTCGAATCTGAATGGAGAGCTGTTTGTTGGATGGAGGCTCCTCGCCAATGAAATTAATGTCATAATCCCCCAAATCGTCATCGTAATTGTCTCTCTCAATCCTTTCGGGGCTACGCGTGCCTCGTGCTCGCTGCTTATTATTGTTATTGGGGGCATTGTTGTTTCCCTTAACCCATTTTGTCAGCTCCCCGTCATTGATTTTTTGTTGGATAATTCGCTTCAACTGGAAGCAGTCCTCAGTGCCATGACCGTGGTCATTGTGATATTCGCAGAACTTGGCCCTACTCCTTTCATTTGGCTTCCGGATCATTGGGGGAGGAGGAGGAAATTCAGAGGCTCTCATGATCACTGCCCGAGACTCGGTGAGGGGGGTATAAACCGTTTCATCCACAACTTTTCGGAGCTTGTCTGACCCACGGCCTCTGTTTTTGCCCTGATTGTTGGTGCGGGCAGGCTCTGGGGTAGTCTCTTGAACTTGGCTTATCCTCTCCTTTGCTGAAGCTCGGGGAGCGGGTACATTGGGCTCTTCAGCGGATGCAATGGCAGAGGCCCTTTCATACATCTCCTCTACAGTTTTTGGCCGGCTGGAGGCAAAATTCATTTTGAGGAAAGAGGAGCTGAGGCCACCCTCAAAACAGAGTCGGATGTCCCCCTCCTCTAAATCCACAATCTCCTCGCTCACTTTCCGAAACCGAGAGATGTAGTCCTTTGTGGTCTCGTTTGGGGCCTGCTTGACGCGGACAAGATCTGTCTTTGGTCGAGCGGGCTCACCGGCCCCAACAAAGGCATTAAGAAAGAGGTTTCTAAATTGACTGAAAGATTGGATGGACCGGGGCTTGAGAGCCAACATCCAAGATAGGGCCTTGCCCGTGAAAGTTGCAGCTAAGGCTTTACACATCACTGATTCATCCGACGAGAACAGGGCCATCTGTCCCTCGAATCGTCCCATATGACTCTTGGCATTCTTGGAGCCACCATGTGTATCCATCTGAGGGGGCTTGCCCTTCTGAATAGGTGCCCGGGCGATCTTGTCAGTGAAGGCATCCATGGTGCGGCCACACCTCTAGGCGGCCTTTTGGTGGGTCTCCCACATCTCTTACATAAACTTGACAAATTCGGGGCTCTCATTATCCACCTTCTGTTTTTTGGCCCGTGGGGTCACGACCTTCTCCTAGGCCGGAGCCAAAGGTCTGGCTTTGGACTTCGCACGGTGATTTGATTGGGCCTCTTCCCCAGCCTCCTCGCTATCATCCACATACACCACACTGCGTCCGACCAGCTGTCCGCGATCTAGGGTTGGTTCAACCCGGTTTGCCCCCTAGCTTGACTAGCAAGCGAGTTAACGGGGGCTCGTTGGGAGAACCTTTGTGACCCTTATGGGAACTGCAGTCCGCCGTTTGCCTCTATCTCAAACATCTCCATTTGAGCGTCATTGATGGCCATGGCCTCGGCGACCAGCTTGGATTTGGCGGCGAGGATCTCCTGCCTCTTCATAATTAGCTCCGGGGAGAGTGGAGTGTTTAAGGTGGTGTTTTTGATAGGAGCCTGGGGAGTTTTTGGGCTATTGTTGAGGAGAGCTTGGGCTTTTTCAGCTCTGGCTTTATCTGTCAACCTATGTAAGACCCTTTGAACAGGGGAGAGGCTTTTTGTGGCTGAGAACGAGCCCCCATTCGGTTAAAAACAGAGTTGGTAGGGTTTTCCTTATTGAGATTGGAAGGTGAGGCCGGGTTATTTGGCTCAATGGTTAAGTGACCAGCATTTTGCAAGGTTTTAGACATGCTTTGAAAAGAAGAAAATGACTGAAAAGAAAAGCCTTTTTATAGTCAGTTGTTTAGAACACGAGAGGTGTCTGAAAACAAAGAAATTTAACGAGAAACAAATGACGATTCCCGGCAATGGAATCACTGATGACGCCAAGCTTTTTAGGGTCAGAAGCGGTTCAAGGATATCTGGCAGGATTTTTTTGGTGGTTTGATGTACCTATAACACAACACAAGTGAAGCACCGTTAAGGTCAAAGTTGGACGTTACTCCAACTCAGGCCCTCGGGTGTGAGAGTAAGAATACTGAGTAAAGAAGGCTTTGAATACCTTGAGTGTGTGTGAGTGTTTAGGGTTTGAGAATAATATGGCTTACTCAATATATTTGGAACTTACCTTGCCCAAGTGGACAAAGGTCTTCTATTTATAGGCAATGGAGAGGTGCTTGTTGATGTAAGCAATGAGATCAGCCCTAGAGGGCACTTTGGTATTTGACCGCCTACACGTGTTCGCAGCTAATTGGCCCTGTCAGGGAGGGAACATTGACTGTAAAGGGGGACATGGCTGAAAGGGACATGAGCCGTGTATATGGCTTGGCGCATTAAATGAAATAGTAGGCGCCTGTTTGAGCCGCATTGAATGCGTGATGGGGGAGCCGGCAACTTGCCTGTCAGAGCCAGTAAGCTAACTTGCTCAGTAAGGCTTGACACTAACCGGGAGGCAGGTGAGATAACCGGGAGGCAGGTATGAGCCCGCGGTCAACATCTTGGGCGCGGTCAAAGGTATTTGACGCGGGCACGGATGGAGCGGTCATACCTCCTGCGGGCACCAATCCAGCGGTCAGGATCCCTTCGGTCTTTTAGAAGGATGATGCGGGGAGGAACGCGATCTTGACCTCAGGGGTCTATCTGTCCGCGGTCTTCATCTCAACGGTCTAGGGAATGCCACGTCACCGATTCCTTGGACCAGACCGAGCGTGGGCCCGGTCCAGCAGGTACGGGCTCATCAATGAATCCTTGTGAACTAAAGTAGGATTATATCGAGTTTTTCGCAAAACGACCATGCGAATTGCTACATTTGATTGTACTGTCATAACTCACAATGTCACATGCGTACTTTTGTTTAATTTCAATTTGATCAAGTTTTTTAACTGGTATTAAAAATTTAACGGACTTGTTTACTATGAAAAATAAAAGGTGGTACAAATTGATAGATAGTATGCACGGCCGTTTTGAGAAAAACTCTAGATTTCATCTACAAAAGTATTTTGGGCTTAAGAAGGTAGAAAGGGAAGGTCAGCTAGTGGGCTTTTGATAGCAAAGTATAGTTCCTACTGCACTGCTACTGGCCTTTTAACAATTACTTTGTGGTCAGTCTTGGGGCAGGTAAACTATAGGGGCTGAAACTGGCATGAAATGGACCATAGCTGATGGCCTTCTGAGACCTTGGTTTAAGAAGTGGAATAGCATCAATGAAACCATGATTAGTACGGCTGGCCATGATTTGGTGGCCGGAACGGCCCAATTCCGTAGCCCTTGAAACACTCCTCACCGGGCCAGCCCGACCCGTTTGTCCATCTTCATTTTTTTATGGTACAAAGGACAAGAAAGAAATAACTAAAGTTTAAGTCTAACCGAGAGTCTTCAGTTAGGGGGTTTTTGTTTTTTTTAAGTGTTAAGTGCTGAAATCTGATTTCACCTCTGAAATTGGCTGAATCTTTAAGAGGCAGCGTCTGAAGACTGAATTCTGAATTAGGCAAGCTGTTTGATTTTCCATCTGAATTCGTTTTCTGAAATGTGTGTGTTTACCATTTTAGCCTTCTGAATAATATATAATTGTCTGTCTTTATTAATAATAAGCTGAATATCAATGCTACATTCAAGTATTAAATATTTGAACAGAATTACAATTTTTTTTTCATAACCACTAATGTAAAGTAAAAAAAAAAACATAATGATAAATAAAAACATTATTCAAGATTACAAATAATATAGAAAATTAAGTTTAATAAGCCAAACTGCATAAAATGAGTTAAAAAACACAACATACTAGATAAAATAATCACATGCTATTCATGACTTCAATTGCAATTTCTTCACGTAAATTGGTCATAAATTGCACATCTGCTGCACAAGCATATCCCCCTTCTCTTTCTTCACCTTCTATCTCTTCTTCATTTTCTTCGTGCATGGTACCATCGGTAAAAATCATCTCCGCTTCATCGTAATTAGAAAAATATTCATCATTTATATGCTCTTTCCTGATAAAATTATGAACCGCAAAGCATGCAATAGTTATATCCCTTTGTACGTTAAGGGAAAACGGTGTCATTCTCTTTAATATAGGAAATCGTGCTTTCAATACGCCAAAAGAACGTTCGATGACATTCCTGAGTTTGGCATGTGCATGGTTGAACTTTTCCTCCTTATTAGTAGCACGGGTACGACGAAAGTCTCCAAGCCAATATCTCACATTACGATAGGGACCCATAAATCCTCGAGTATTTGTATATGCAGCATCACAAAGATAATATTTATCTACGATAGGGACCTTAGATGTTAATAGTTTTTTTTTAATTAAATAAATATATAAAAGTCACCATTTTTATTAACCAGCAAAGTAGCTAAACATCCAAAAAGACCTTTGGTGTCTGGATAAATGATAAAATTGCAACTAGAGTAACTGATTGATCCTACCAAGCAAAGTGATTCAATCAACACCAATAATGAGGATTTCCTTCCATGTTAGATTGTCAAAGGAGTCGGACAGTAAACCATCAACTTCTTGAGACAAAAAGAATTACTACTCAAATTGATTTCACAACTTGAGAGAAGCGTTTTTGGGGTAATTTCTCAAACGGGTGGTGGGCAAAATTCGAGATCTGAGAAATGGGTTTGGGAGAAACCCCAAATCCAACAAAGCAACACATAACCCTACTTCCCAACCCACACTAGCACCACCTCACCACAACCCCCTCTTAAATCTGCCCATAAACCCTCTTTCCTAGCCCACAAATCCAACAAAGCAACACATTTAAGCAAGATAGAGAGAGAGGGAGAGGGAGAGGGAGAGGGAGAGGAAGACGAAGATAGAGGGAGAGGGAGCTTACCCGGAGAAGAACGAACCCTAGATCGCCGCTGCTAGAGACCCGGAGAACGAACCCTAGATCGCCGCTGCTAGAGACCCTCTGAAGAATCGTAAGAGAAATGAAAAGAACGAATGAACTGTGGCCTTCTCACCATTATAAGCAAGGGCAATATGGGAATTATGAAATTTTTATGAGGACATTTTTGTCCAAAACGGCGGATAAGAGGAAATCAGAGTACGCTCAGCACTCTTTCTAACGCTTAAAATTAAGTGAAATTTAAGAGGGGTTCAGATCTGAACCGGGAAAAAAAACAAACACACTTATTTGCTTAATGTCTGATTGAATAAGTGTTAAGAGGCAATTAAGAGGTGAAAAATGAAAAACAAACGCCCCCTTAGTGTAGACAACATTGATATAAATGATTGATAGTGTTTGGTGTCAATGCTCATATTATTAAATGTTAGTGTAAATATAAAAGAGTTTCAGTGTAAAAAAAGTTAGTATTAGTGTGAAATAGTGTTAGTGTGAAATAGTGTAAGTGCATGGTTTGAGTATCAACGGTGTTAATAAGTTTCGATTATTTTAAAAAAATCATTATACGTTTTAAAAGAAATTTCAGTTATTAACAAAAATGTCACTGTGTGTTTTAAAAACGTTTCATTTATTATTAAAAATATCGCCATATTTTAAAAACTAGTCTTTTCTATAACTTTAAAAAAAAAAAAAAAAAAAAGATCTTTTGCTAGGTTTTAGCCCCCAATTTTATTACCGTATTACTTTTACAAGCAAAAGATAATCCATAATAATTTTGGACCACTTTAACAAGTTTGGCCCCCTCATACATTTTACAACTTCCATATTTGAAGGTCAAGAAAGCAACATTTCACCCTTTCACAAATTACACAAATGGCCATTCTACCCCCTACAAGTTGTCACTTAGGATTGCATCGAGTCTGCTGGATTCCTCATTTTTTTACACGTTTCCCCCACCTCCGCCCCCTACCCCCTCTATAAATACTCCTCTCCACCCTTCTGCCCAATTTCTCTTCCCTATTGGGGTTTTTTTGAAGAGGGATTCACAGAGGGAGAGAGAGAGAGAGAGAGAGAGAGAGAGAGAGAGAGGAGAGGAGAGAGAGGGGGCGGAGGAGGAAAACCCATGTCAAGAATTTGAGGATCTGGTAAAAACCCACATAGTAGATTGATTCAAATTACAGAAATCTTGAGGTTAGAGACGGAGAGAGAGAAAGAGAGACTTTCTTAGACTATCTTTTTGTTGATTCATTCTCTTTCTCTTTGATCTACTCCGTCTCTCCTTGTAATGTTTACTCAAGTCTTTGAAAAAGAATTTGAAGTGTTTTTTTTTCTAATTTAAAAGTGTTTTCAGGCCAAGGCTTTAATTTCATTATTTATCTTCTATTTTTGGGCTTCCCTTTTAGTGTGTTTCTTTTTAAATTTGATTCCCACAAATTTAATTGATTTCTATACTTGGTGGATTGAAGCTTGAATTTAGTTTTTCTACACAAGTTATTGTACCGATTAACGTTTTGAAAATTCGATCTACTGGAACAAACCTTTTATAGTATCTTTCAATGTTATTAGGGTTATGATCAACACATATCAGATTGTTTATGCATGCTGAGATTGTGTTGTTAAAGTTGAATCTCGTATGGTATGGTTCGTTTTCTAAGGATGTTCTTGGACTAGGTTTTGTGGCTTTATTGCCACTAGTTTATGCACACTGAGTTTGCACAAGGGTTATTTGGGGTTGTGTTTTTAGACATTGGAGAAAGATGGGGTTTAAAATTTACAGATATTGGTGCCAAAATTATGGGTTTCGAAATTGTGGTGTTTGTTGCCTGTATTGTAAGAGTAGTTGTCTTCTTGATACTGTATCTATGTCCAGTAAATGGCCTTGATATTGGTTTTTGGCAATGGACAGGTGGGTGATGTGTGATTCCTCTCTTGGTCTATTAGGCTTGGCAAAGCAGCCGGAATTCTCAGATTGAGATAGGGAGTTCAAGCACTAGAGAAGATTTATTTATTGCAATTTGATTTTGGAAAATAAGTTTTGGGGTTATTAGAGAAGATCATGGTCCATGGAGCAATGCCCAATCTGGGAATGAGTGCGAAAAAATGGTGCATGGAAAAGAGAGTTGCATCTGGTCAGTACAGAGACGAGAATCCCAATATATAGGGCATTTTGTTTACTTTATCACTTGCCATGTCTCGCTGTTTTCCATTTCCGCCTCCAGGATATGAAAAGAAGGCTAGAGCTGATGAGGAGAACTTGCTAAATAAGGTTTATACTTTATGATTCACATAACCTCATTGATTGATTTCCATGTATAGTCTGGTTATGTTCTTTCTTTGATTCAAGTTTTGGCTCAAAGGTGCATGTTGTGTAACTAGATGTTCCTACTATTTGAATTATGATATGGTGTGAAGTTTGATTGGGAATTTTGACTGATGATAAAAGAACCAGACAACCAAGTTGGTGAGCTTATCTCTGAATGATTGCAGGTGGCAGTAAATTGTCCTTGGATGTTTTGAATGCTAATTAATTAGGAAGAAAATTTTATGTATACAAGAGTACCCATAATGGTCACGGTCTAACGTTGCAAATGTAAATTACGATTTGATAGTTAACTAGGGTAAATTTAGTAACTTCACTTGAAAATGGACACTCATTTTGGGACACGTTTTTTGTTTGGAAAATGGTCATGATATGAAGGGAGTGTCAAAAAGCATTAATAAATGGGCATAAACGAAGCATTACAGTTCTTGGATTGCACACAGTTATCCTCGAAACTTTTGGTTGAAGTTATGTAGAAAATAGTCTTTATGGAAAATGGTCATGATATGAAGGGAGTGTCAAAAAGCATTAATAAATGGGCATAAACGAAGCATTACAGTTCTTGGATTGCACACAGTTATCCTCGAAACTTTTGGTTGAAGTTATGTAGAAAATAGTCTTTATGTATTTACTTCTGAACACCCAAGTGCTGACAAAGATGCATGGTGTTATACACTGCTACCTCAATATCTAAGACACTAGGACAAGGACCTATATAAATGTACTGGAATAGATGAAGATAGTACTTCTAAGAGCTCCCATGACTACTTTATTGAGCATATCTTTGAGGTATTTGGTAAAAATATTTGGTGTCATAGCAAGCAAATTCATGCTGTATTTCAAGAAACTGTAGTTTGGGATAATGCCTTCCAAATCTATGCATTACCCCTTGCAGTTATAGACGATGTAATGTTTACCACTAAACCGTAAGCCTGGAGTTGGAAAGCTTGCTTGGGTGAAATCCAACTAATAGAGGGCTGATTCAAACAAGATTATGTTTTAGATTTTCAATATTTGAAAGCAAAGATAGATGCAGAGACATATATCCTTCTGAATAGTGACAACTTAGAAGTTGATTATTTATTATTTTTATTTTTTTTTGCTGTGACCTTAATCATACTAGCATTGTTCATTCATATGTTACTAGTTCTTTTTCTGAAGTGTGTTTACATGCTCTTTGCAAACACTATGCGTTCCTATGGCCCTTTTATGCTTCTTGAAGGTGGGGGTACCTCTTCCCTACTTCTGGTTGTCCTTCATTTTTTTATTTTTTTTTAAATAAAACGTTGAGAGTATCCTGAATAGACTTGAGTAGAGTTGGTAGACTGCTAAATCTTTAAGGTTGCTTTTCCCACTTGATTTTATTAATGATGATCATCGTAACACCTACATATGGTCAAATTTATGGCTGCATTAGTTTGAGCAGGCTCATCTCATTTATGGCTACAATTTGAGCAGGCTCATCTCATTTATGGCTGCAATTGTTTGGCTTGTATTGTTTTCCCTGAAAGTGATAAAAGTAAAAACATGCAGGTTGACCCCCTAGGAAAATGAAGCATGTTGTCATTTATTGGGGATTCATTTCATGCATATGTGTTACACTTTCCTGTTCATTTCAGGAGAAACAGAAGGAGAAGAAGCATAAGAAGGAGAAGAAAGACAGAGAAAAGAGAGAAGGTAAAGAGAAGAATGAGAAGGATAGAAGCGAAGAAAAACATAAAGAAAAGAAAGAGCGAAAGGATAAGCATAAAGACAAGAAGGACAAACACAAGGATAAAGAAAGAAAAAGTGTCTTGGCCGAGAAGGATACCGCACGAGCACAAGAGCATGACATTGCTAAGAAGCTTGGTCCATCCTCAGTGCAGAGTGCTCAGAGTAGTGACACCAAAATTTTACTGGAATTGGGCAAGAGAATCGGTAATGATGATGGAAGATCAGCTGAAAAAAACCTTCTGGTTCATAAATTTACTCTCACTGGTCCAGGAAATCATGACAAGAGAAGTAAGGACAAGGGAGAAGATCAAAGGAAGGTTAATGGCCGACAAAATGGACTTGTGGCAGCAACTGGTTTTATTCAGAAATTTGAGGGGGTGCATCGGGGAACACTTGAAGAAGTGGGTGGACTTGTGGAAAAGTCTCTCATGGCAGAAAATGGTTTTGTTCAGAAATTCGAGGGGGAGCATAGGGGAACACTTGAAGGAGTTGGTGGCGTTGTGGAAAAGTCAGTTGAAAAGCCAATGGAGCATGAGGAAAATAATAAACAGAACAATGGTGAAAGTAGTGGAGGTGAACAGAAGGAGACAGACCATGGAAAGAAGATTAGAGTTGGTCTACTTGTGGAAAAGCTTTTTGAGAAGCGGACTGAACAGGAGGAAAGTAATAAACAGAAGAATGGCGAGAGTAGAGCAGGTAAACACAAAGACAAAGATCCGGAAAGAAAGAGCAAATCGAAGGATAAGAAAAGGGACAAAGAGAAGGAAAAGGAGGAGAGAAAGGAGAAAAAGAAGGAGAAAAGGAAGGAGAAGGAACTGAAGAAAGAGCAGCTGAAACAAAGAGAAAGTCGCAATCCTGCGGCAGATGGAGACAATATGAAGACATCATCAGATCTTCTGAAGGAAAGATCTCAACAGTCTGGTGGCGAGGGAAATGTTGGCAAACGCAAGGAGTTAGAAACAAATGGATTTTTACATGGTTAGTTCTACCTCTAACTTACCTACAATGTACAAATCACTGTCTACATGTTGCAAGTGTTAACTCTGATTTCCGTCTGGTGACCCTTGTGTCGTGTACTGTCTTTTTTTTTTTTTTAATAATGAATGCCTTAAGCTATTACAAGAGTGACACTTGAAGTGTCTTTGGTGGGAATTGAACCCCTGGCCTTTCACATATAGAAAGGAATACCAGATGCCGTTTGAGCTAGAGCTCTTTGGCTTGTGTCGTCTACTGTCACTCAGATGGTAAGAGGTACATCTTGTTATTTGTTGGGCTTGTTGTGTTTAGGGTTTGAGGTTCTTCCCTCTATTGCAGTATAGGCTCCAATGTTCAAACATTCGAGATATGGTCATACGTGTATTTTGTTTTCAATATGGGCCTGTTATGATCTTCGGTAGGATTTGGGATGTTAAGTGGTCACCTCCATAGATAAACCATTTCCGAAGGCTAGTTGAGTTACTTTGCACAACAGATGTCTTTGCATCATTTGACATAGTACCTAAAGGGATTCTCATTTAGGGACTGGAAGTGTAACTTCTTCATCTTCCTCCCTTGATCTCAGCCGTGTGGAGAACTTCATGGATTTTACTTTCTTATCTTAACCTTCTCAAATCGTTTTTAACTCCATTCTACCCAGACCTTTCTCTACTACCACTATAGCATTTCCCGAACTAGATACACCTATGTGCCTTTTAAGATAAACTGTGGTTGGTTGTACTTCATCCACCATATATCATTTTCCTTGGATGCGATGTTGGCATAACAGGCGAAGAGAGCAGTGGATTTGGTAAGGTGTTATTGGCATCTAGATTATTGTGGTTTTACATCTGGCTTTTGGCCTCTAAGCTTAATTTAAGATAACCATGATGATTCTTAGGTGATGAAATGAAAGATGACAGGAGGGCTTTTTGTGGTAATTGCGAGAAATCACAATGATAAGCACCTATATTGTGGGTCCACCATTGCCATCGATGCGGGAGTAAGAAGGGGTCAGAGGAGAATCTTCGATAGAGCACCTTAAGGTATCAAGTGCAAGGTACATGATGTACAAAATGACCAAGCTATTCTATGGATGCATGTAAGTGGCATGTGGCCACTTAAGACTGGAAATTGTAGTGGATGTCATGCACCCAAACTTTTAGCAAATGCAATTGTAGACACTAAATGAATAAATTTATGACATTGGATCTTGAAGTGCAAGATTGATTGTCTTTTTTTTGTTTATTATTTTAGTGCAAGAATGATTCTATACCTTAAAGTGTAAATCTGAGAATGCATTGTTTCTTCTTGATACGACAAGTTACTTATTAGTTGGTACGGAGTATTATTCTTGTGTGTGTGTGTGTGTTTAAGTGTAAATAGTCTTTCTGAAAAATCAGGGTGAAACTCCTTGCACCTTTTCAGCTACTTTCTGATTGAAACTTTTCCCATCTTTACTGTAATGCAGATGCAGGCATTCGACCTAGTAAGTTGGCGAGACCTGCCTCTTCCACTCGTCAAATTGTGGAAAATGGAAGGATTACAGAGCCCTGCAAAACTGCAATCAGATTTGTAGAAGATTTGGAGGGGAATAAAAAGATCTCATCCTCTCCTTCAGTTCCAGGAAATGAAAAAATATTGGAACCATCCCCTAGAACCATCTCGTCCACTCATCAACTTATAGTAAATGGGAGGAAACCTGAACCTTCAAAGACTGCAATCCGGACTGTTGCAGAATTTGGGGACGGGAATAAGAAGGTCACACCTTCTCTCTCAGTTGCAACAAATGGAAAGGTAACAAAACCATGTCCAAGACCAAAACCGGACGTTTTTACTAAAGAACTCATGGAAAATGGGAGTGAACTGGAACCTGGTAAAGCTGCAGTTCATGTTGAAGCAGAGGGAGAGGGGAACAGCAAGAAGGTTCTTTCTTCTATCTCTGTTGCAGGAACAGGAAGCAAAATGGAACCACCCACGCCCTCTCTACCAGCCCCTGAAAATGGAAGAAAAATAGAACTTTCTAGAAGCTCTGACCAGTCAACCTCTGTTAGGAATATGGTGGTCGATAATCATAAAGTTGGAAGCAAGGAAATTGTGGTTAATTGTAAGGAAGCAGTGGCTCAACAACCAAATGTTAGCCTGAAGAGGCATTCCCTTTCTTCGAAACAAGTCAAAGAAAAGGTCAAACCTAAGCCCCCACACCCTGATTCAAAGTTGTTGGACAGCATATTCTCTGTTCCGAAGGTAGAGAGGTCTGACTTTGATGACCAGGAGTGGCTGTTTGGCAGCAGCAGCGACTTGCAACAGGCAAAGAGGCCAAAAGTGGGTTCTTCTCAGGTCGAGGAGCCAACAAAGCAGCAGGTGTGGGCAGAAGCTCTTCGTTTAGAGTCTGCTGATATAATTGCTCTGCCCTATGTCATTCCTTACTAGTTGGGAATGGTATAGTGACTCACTCGTTGGTTCTTTCTGTTGCATGGAAATCAGTTCTTGATTTAGTGGGAAAGATGCTCCAACTCCAGCTGCCGATATGGAAAGTCTTTCCCCTGAAAGTGTCTCGATGACAAATGGGTCCCACAGCTTCTCGTTTTGAGGATTTTGGTTTGTGTGGCCAGCTCTGTTTTCTTGGACTAGTTCATGGAAGTAAGAGTAGTAGATTTTGCAGTTTGCTGTTTCTGTAAGAAACACACACATTGAAATGTGTGTGACCGTCAGGAAATCTACACGGAATTCGACTTGTGTTAACCAAAGAGTGGCAATGTTGACAAAAGGTTCCCCAGCAACAATGGTTGACCTAAATTTTACTGCAATGAAATAATTTGTTGAGAAAAGATAGATGAGCGTGGTAATCGTTGAACCAAGCAAGCTCCAATTTTGATACGCATGTAACATATATGAAAGGAAGCAGAGTGTATAATACAGAGAGAGAGAGAGAGAGAGAGAGAGAGAGAGAGGGGTTCCTTTTCTTGGCACTGAGCCTGAAGAAAAGAAAAGAAAGCATTGTTTTAGCAGCTTAATTTGTGTACATAACAGACTTAACAGTTGATTATGTTGGTCAAATTGAATGCATACAGGAGGTGATTCACAACCACCATTTGATATGATTATACCATCCTTAATTGGTTTCACCATTTAAATCAGATAGCTTTGTCACTGTTTGCAGTAATTAGTTTGAGACTTGAGTTTCATCTATTTTAAAAAGCACATAAGAGGTTTACTTTGGATTTCACCAATTGAAGTTTTCTTTAAATGTGTATGCAGTAGTGGGAGAACTGGATGGAGTACAACCGTCGAGCTTAAAAGCTCTCTCTCTAGGCTTGAGTCAAAAGCCGAATTCCATCAACCACAGTTTTTTGCAAGGACTAATAGAAAAGGAAAAAGGCGTGGCGTGGTGTGTTTTACGCTTAGGATCCGCTTCCGAGTTTTTAATGAAGAGAAAAGAAAGTGGGGAGGGAAAATTTTTAATGAAGAGAAAAGAAAGGGAGGGAACGTACGCTTCCGAGTTTATAATGAGAGTTTTTAATGAAGAGAAAAGAAAGTGAGGTTAATTTAAATTCTTTCTCTGATGATGTGATGATAAAAGTGGGATAATAATAAAAATTGTCAAGTTTTCAATTTCTTTCCTTCCATTTTCTCTCAATTTTGGGATGAAAATCCAAAAAAAAATTCTTTACTTTCTTTCCACTTCTTCCCTATCTATTCATTTTTAAACTCGATTGATGATTGTTTTAAAAAGATAAAGGAAAAGGGCGCATATACATATCCCCACCTCAAAATAAATAGGTCAAGTTTTGTAGTTATCTCCTCCCTGGAGTCCCATATTACTCCAAATTCTATTTTAGTGTTTTTGAGGTAACAGACTTCTCTTGGAGTTGAAGAAGCAAGCTCTTAACCCTTATTTATACACTCTCCCTCTCTCCCTCCCTCCCTCTGTTCTGGTAAGCTATGGGTGGCGAAAGGGTTTCCTCCTTATCTGGTACTCTTTCTCTCCATTTTTTATTTTTTATTTTTTTTTACAAGTACCCAATTTTGATTTTTCCTTTGCAGACGAACAAGATTATTCATCACTGGAACACGATTTCCCCAATAAATTACAACTACCCACTCCTAATTTTAGGTACTAGTACTTGCAACTTCCATCATTTTCTTAAAACGTGAATTCGACTCTTATTTTAGTAAACTAATTAACCATCGGACTTAATTGTAAAAATAGGGTTAGGAATATGGATGATTTGATCAAGAAAGGAGAGGAGGTTGATAAAAATTCGGAATCTAGTTATGGTAGTCGACTTGAATTCTCAAGTAATGCCTTTGAAATGGAGGTAAATGGAAGACGGAGGCGCAAAGCTTATGCTGAAGTTTTGAAGAGTTATGATGAACTGCAGCATCGGATTCTCAACTTGGAGGCTGCCAAAGCTAAACTATTGAGGTATCAATATAATATTAGAACAAATTAAGCTTTTGAATTTGCTACTAGTATTGCTAAAATCTCTGTTGTCGTGTTTGGATCTCTTGGAATTTTATTTTGCAGAACATTACATCAAGGGGTTTTTGGGCAACCTTTCACTGCACATAGTATTAATTTAATTACTTGTTACAAGTTGTTAAGTTAATTTGTGAGTGGTAGTTATTGTGAATTGTGGCTTCCCCATTTGATATTGTAAATTATTGGTCTGTTCGCACCAACATTATGGCCACTTCCAGCCACAAATGCTATCTTTTCATACTGTCTACCCTCTTGAAAATTGAATGCGTATAAATAAGAAAGGGATTTTGAAGTGTAGTTAATCTGTTAAATTTCTTGTTCAACAAGTATAGCAACAAATTTCTTAGTTAATCAAACAGCTTAAGTTGATCCGAGTACAAGCATACTTAGAACTCTCGGTTTCTAAAGCAAACAGAATAATGAAACTCTATGTCTGCCGTCCTATTATAAGTTGACTTATAATTGTTAGGTTGCTTATTGCTGGAATCAGCATCTTGAAGACTAACTACTCGCGTTCTACTACCTGAGTAATAATTATTGTGTTTTCAGTTATACCCCTGGAGCATGGATTGAGAATGTGGGTGGCATGAGGTTGTGTGACTTTGATGTACCAAAGACAACAACACTCTTGTTGATTGGTCCAAAAGGTTCAGGGAAAAGCAGTCTTATTAACAGAATATCTAAGGTGTTTGAAGATGACAAGTTTGCTTCAGAAAGAGCCCAAGTATCATGTATGTTTCTTGGAATACCTAGAGTAGGGTGGCAATTTCAAAGCAATGGGTATACCCATTAAAATTTTACTCCCTCTGCCCTAGAATAAATGTTGCACTTTTTTATGTTGGTACGAAGGAACTTTGAGCAATAATTTTATGTTAATTTAATTATCCTTATGAAAATTTAAAAGTTGTTATTGATAGGATTTATAATGGCGTATCAATAACAAGTTCTATGGTTTTATTAGGATAATCACATTAACTTAAAATTATCAGGATAATCAATTTAACTTAAAATTATGTGACATTTATTCGAATGTAAGAAAAAGTGTTGACATTTATTCTGGGACAGAGGGAGTATAATGCCTTAATCTATTGTACATTGTATCATGTACAATAGTTTAAAGCGTTATGTTTTAATGGATAACACCCATTAGGTAATTGAAACACCCATTTGCCACCCTTAACCTAGAGCTTCTTTGAGTTTGATACCTCATATTTCATGGCAGATAATTCGTCCATTGGAGATGGAACCCGCTTCCTTCATGAGTATATGATTCCAAGAGGTTCAACTTCTATCTGTATATACGACTCCCGCAGCTTGTCTTTTGATTCATCTGAAGATGTGAAGATCCTTAATCAGTGGATGACAAAAGGCGTTTGTCATGGAGAACTGGTCGTGAGGTTAGTACTATATTTTTACACATACTTCATTGTGGTTTAAATGGACAAAGCTTGAACAGTGTCTCTCGTGTTATTCACTTGTCAGGGATTCTGAGCATTCCTCCTTCGAGACTAAGATGATGATGATGACGCATAAGTCTCGCCAAAGTAGTTTTCATTCACGTGAAAGAAGAATAGTCAATTTCGTCATCTTTGTTGTGAATGGGCTTTCTGTTCTGAAATCTATCGACAATGACGACGTCGACAGTGAAGCTGAAGCATGCTATACTACTATGTTTGACTCGCCATTATTGCCATTTAAAGGTCCAGTGAAGAGTTCTTTACCTTGTTAGTCAGATATATATGTGTGGTGTGTGTATGTGCTTGTTGAATGCTGGATTACTTATGTTGTGTTTCCTTATTTTTCCAGATGATAAGCCAGTTGTTGTTATCACGCATGGAGATTTACTGTCACTTTCTGATCGTGCACGTATTCGTCTTCATTTGGGTGAAGTTTTGGGTATTCCTCCAAAAACCCAAATATTTGACATCCCAGGTGATCAATTTGGGCAAAGCTTGTTTACTCTATCTTCTCTAGTTTTTTGTTTCTGTTGAGAATTCTTCGGTTGAGTGAGTAATATGTATGATTGTTTGTGCTTCCAGAATGCTGTGATCCAGCAGCTGAATTGACGATAACTGACATGTTACGCTATTCCCTTGAGCGTGCTGATAGGAATCTTCCAAGAAAAGGCTGGCTTAAGAGCAAGGCAATCCCTCTTCGCACATACTTAAGAGCAGAAAAGCAGGAAACCCCCCGTCGTTTCTCCATTGTGCGGATAAACCCCCTTTGGTTCTGTATTAGGCACATAAACCAACTGTTCTTCATTGGGGGTTGCAAACATCAATTTTTATCACCCAAACTAATAGGATGTGTGGTACACGCTTGATTTTGGAGCATAAAATTGTACTTCAACCAACAATTTTTTACTATATGACAAAATTACCCCTCATTCTCAGAAGCAATGCCACCAAAAAATGAGCGTAGGGTTATGTGTCTAATTTTATCATATAATGAAAAGATTTGTTGGCTGAAGTACAATTTCTTGTCCAAAATTAAGCATGAACTACATAACCCGTTGGTTTGGATGATAAAAAGTTTTCAACCTCTGATGAAGGACAATAGGGTTATGGCCTAATAGGGTATCCGCTCATCGAAGAAATGAAAAGGGGGCTCTCTGCTTTTTGCTCCATACTTAACGATGTTAATAGTCATACTCTTTTGATGTCATACCATTGAAGATAGTATTACTGCACAAACATGAACTCAGCTTATTATGAAATAACTATGCAGGTTAGTGAAGTATCATTTCCAATGGGTAAACTCATGTTGGTAGTCCTGGGCATTGTTATGATCTCCATTATCGCTGCTCAGATTCACAAGAATCACAACGGTATTTCCTCGTGCAATGCTCGTCAACCAGATGATCTTCATATTGATTGGAACGCCATTAGACACTTGTGGTTCGATTAGAAGAATGAGAATGCCGTGCATTACTAGTTGTACTGTGCTGGTCTAAATGAATATTTTAGGTGTTTATAAGCTTGTTCACAAGTATGGTGCAGTTAAACATACTTTTGCTAATCAGTCCGTGTTATGGTTTATGTTACTCGTACAAGACAATGATATTTCTATGTTATTGGTTGCAAATTAGAGAGGGATGTTGTGTACTCCTTTCCAAAATGAACGTCCAATTTATTTTTCAAATTTGCTCTTTTGGATATTCATTTTGGGACGGAGGGTATATAATTCAGTGCATTGAAACAACAATTTGCTTTCATTTCATCACATGCAAAAATAGCTTTCATATAATCAAATCTTACAGTAGAACTTACCCTACTAAGCAGAACCCCAAGCATGACTCCGAATTCCCCCATGGTCATCCACAAGTGAGGTCAGAAATTATTTATGGCACACACGCGGTGGCGCAGCCAAAGAGCCAGAAAAGGCCTTACAGAAGGCCTATAAATAGCTGCTACCCTTCAGCAGTAGAATAGCTTGGAATGCTCTGCAAGAACTTTGCTCTGACAGCAGGGTCATCAGAAAATCGACCTAAAACTGCAATTGTTGCTGTATTACTACCAGATTTTTCGATCCCTCTAGAAATCATGCAAGTGTGATGAGCTTCCACCACAACCATTATGTCTTCTCCTAACAATGATGAAACAGTCTCAGCTATCTGCCTTGTCAGCCTTTCTTGAACTTGAAGTTTAAAACCGTAAAAATGGACTATTGATTGTATAAGAGATTTGCCTACTGGAGTAACCTCTTCACCAGAAAAATGTCCTATATGCACAACACCATAGAAAGGAAGTAAATGGTGTTCACACAGAGACCAAAGCGTAAAGTTTAGCTCAGAACGGAGTTTTCCTCCACCATTTGTGGGGTCCATTCCACCACGGGGAAATCCATTCAGCTTCATCTCAAAGTTTGAATTTTTAAATTCCATCAGCCACTTCACAAAATGAGCAGGGGTGCTAACGAGTTCTATTCTCAGTGGGTCTTCACCCAAAACCTGAATAATGGATTTTACAGCCGTAATAGCCCTAGAGGTGGCTCCCCCCACCTTTGAAATTGACTGAGTAGGACACCAAGATGGGTCGACACAGTGTCTTGACTGGATAGCCTCCATGTTTATGGCTCTAAACTTTAAAAGACCCAAAAAGTCAACCCACATGGCTGCCTTTTCATTTTCAAATATTCCAGAACCAGAACAAACCAATGCCTTCACCCATCTCTGGTGATTCGAATCAAGAAAAGTCGATCCCAAATTTGGAAAGTGAATATGTGAACACTGGAGAATTACAGCAACACCCGTTGGCTTGATCCCTTCCTGCAAAGCAAAACAGATGTCATTGGCCAGCCGCTGTGGTTCTTGGAGCCTTTTTCCAAAGACTTCGGCAACCCTCGAGAGCTTGCTTAATCCAACAACTCGTCGGCCAGATGGGATATATCCAATATGACATTTGACCTGGAACGGAAGTAAGCAAGACTCGCAGTATGAAAAGAAATCAATATCACGAACAAGGACAAGCCCACCCACTCCTCCAGCATGACCAACTCCACTTTCCAATCCAACTTCAGGGAATAAAGCACCTTGAACAATGTCTTTCACCTTCTGTTTGTAACCTGTTGGTGTTAATGATAAAAAAGATGGCAACTATTAGCATGCATATTTGTGAAAGGCCATTGCTGCAAGCTTCGTGATAAAACTCAATATCAATTCTGAAGTCATTACATTAATATTAAACCAGAATAAGATTCCCGTGATTCAAAGGGACCAAGGATCAAGATATGCAATAATTTTAATGACAGAAGATAATTAGCTTTGCTACGGCATTTTCCTTCACTCTCATTCCTAATATTAAAAAAGATATGTTCTCTAGATGACACAGGAAATCTTCTCCCTTTGATAAAGAAGAGATGCACCAGCCAGGGTATAAGCCTATACAAGCAATTGAAACCTAAATGGGGATAAGGTGCTTATCAACATCACTCTATCTATAAGAGAGAAAAAAAAATCAGACTAATTCTATAGCTAACATAAAAGGGTGGGGAAGAGTTCCCTAGGCAGAATCCTTGGTACTGTTTAAAATGAGGGTCCCCTCAAGTTGAAGCAAGTTACTCATCATGGCATTTATCATTTAGAACAAGGACACATAGAGCAAACACCCTAAATGTCAGTTTCTAGGAGTTGAATTGCAGCAAACCAGCTAACAATTAGACAGAAGCTAAAGTATGAAGTACTCCCTCCATCCCAGCCGAAAGTTCAAAAAATAAGTGGGTTCAAGAATTAAGGAAAATGTGAAAAAGATGATGTGTTGTGAGTGTAGATAGTTGGGTAGGAGAGAGAAAATGGTGTAGGAAATAGTTAGTGGATGTATGACATGTGGGCTCACTAATAAAGAAGTTAAAAAGCTTTCCATTTTAGGATTTTGAACTTTCGGGTGGGACAACTTTTTGGGAAATTTTGATCTTTCAGCTGGGACGGAGGGAGTATGAACTATAGAATTGAGTATAATATTCCCCGAGACGGAATTTTGGCGGACTAACATCATTACCAATAGGCTTCTACCCGAATTCATTTATCCATATTGATCCGAGACCGACCCTTGACGACTCCTACCTAGGAAGAAAAAACTCCATTACACCAAAAGAAGAGTCTCATTTGACAAGTCAAAACTTTTAAGGATGTAGCTCTACTTGCTTGTAACTCGTGAAATTGCAATGCGACACTTTTTTTTTGGGAGGGGGGGGAGAGGGGGGAAGACTACAATGAAAAGTGAGGCTTTTTTTTTGGACGGGTGAGTAATAATAAAGGGAGGTGAGAGGAAGGAAGGAAGGAGCATTGTCAAACTTCCTCCGTCACTATAAACTTAAGAGTTTCAATAGTATGACATATACCGACAAAGTTTACGCGCATTATGTCTTCCTAAAATGTCGCATTATGTCTTCCTAAAATGTCACAAAATCTGCAATATACAAGTCTGCCTTTAGGACGAGAGGCATAGATAGCAGATCAAGTACAGAAATGTCTAACAATTCCCAAATACTGCTAGTTATCCATAGTCATAGTCCTTAGGAAACCTAACATCACACATGATCTCATCTATTTAATGAACGCACAAGTTGTCATGATACAGCGTGGAGCTCAAACTTTTAAGCAACATATTTACGATATCTCCAATGCAACAACCCATTACCAACTTAAGAGATAACATGCCAACTACATCTAGCATAACTATCAGAGCTTACACTGGACATCATTGAACAATTTTAGTTTATTGTGACAAATGGTACAGTCCAACTAAAATAAATATGAGAAATTGTTTATATGCCAAATTTCCAAACACACAAGAATCATAGAAATAAAACCAAAAACTAAATCACAAGTACAAAGAGAAAGAAAATGACCTCTGGTTCCATCAAGAAGGGCCTTGGCAACACGGAGTGGGGTTTTTACGAGGCCTTCGCGATTGATATCTTCCCCCAAATCCTGTAACAAGATCCTCACAGCATTCTCTATAATCAAAGTCTCTGGTTCCCCCTCAATTCCAAGCTCAACACACCCGCCGCCTAACTTCACTCCATTTTCTAGCTCCACGTTGAAATGACCTTCATCCAAAGCGCCCATTGACAGACTACAACACAACAAAAATGAAATCCCTTGAAGCAAAATCGCAACAGCTATCAATTCGGATCCAATAAAGACTGCGAATTTTATGCAAATTAATACAAATTGGCCAAACCCCAGAAAGGGAAATCGGCCAATTGATTCAAAAAAATGAAAAGCCCGGGGAGATTCAAATTAAAGAAAGGGTTCTAAGGAATCAGGCCAATACAGACAGTTTATTGACGGAGAAGAAACAAAAGGAGGATGAGGAGGTTGTTGAGATGGGGTGGCTAGAAGATATGGGGCTGTTATGGCTAGAAATGGGTTATATGAGAAAACGAGGACGCTTCCGAAATAACTTTCCAATTTTCTCCCGGAGGGGCTATTGGCACTACTTTTTTTACTTATCCACTACATTTTATTATGTAAATTGACATAATTGTTCTTAAATATTTAAGGCGTCGTTAGTTTCATCTTTCCTTTTTGGACATAAAATATTATTATTTCCTCCACTCATTCTCTCTCCTACATTATTTTAATACTCACAACACCATTATAATTTATTATTCCCTCCACTAATTTTCTTTCCTATTTTCAAATTACACTCACAACATTTTTTTTTCCTCCCATTACCATAATTCCCGTGCCCAAGGAAAATGGTGAAGCAATTGGTGGGACGGAGGGAGTATGTAAATTGACATAATTGTTCTTAAATATTTAAGGAATTAATGAAATGTCTTAGGGAAAATGTTATCTCCACTACAAAGTTTTACTTGTCCACTACATTTCCTAATTAAAATTTTAATTAATTAATTATAATCTTGGCATTGTTTTTCTTCAAAATACATATCTTAATTAATAATATACTTTATTTAGCAATTAATTATTTATTTAGAGTAGGCAAATATTTTCAGTTTTAACTAATGTTTTATTTTACTGATTAAAAATAAAACTAAAGTTTTTTTTGTACTTTTAGCTTTTCAATGGTTATATTAAAATATACAAATTTATATGTGAATATATTAACTTTCATTAATTTATTCTCATAAAAACGATGAAACTTGCAAATAATGGATGTATTATTGAAAATACCTATCAATATTATGAGGTTACCAAAATATTATTAAATATTTTAATTTCCTGTAGAAAAAATCATGCATTAGTTTATTCACCACATACTTTAATATTTGAAAGTAATAAATACTGATATTAATATAATATTTTATCCATACCAAAATAAATATCTAAAAATTTTAAACTTGATTTTGATCAAAAGCAAATTTAATAATTTTTTGAAAATTAATTTTGGAACAAACGAAGGGAGTAGTATTTAATTTTGTCCATATATAGTAAAAATATTAATTAATGCATTCACCATTCAAGTGTTATACTTTCATAGCAAAATTAATTGTTTAAAAGTATAATTTATTCACCGCTTTATCTAACACGTTTTATCTCTTTCTTTCTCTATGATTGATACACGATAAAGAAAAAAATACTGAAAATAAATCAATATATTTAATTTTTGCATATAAAAATACTAGGGGACAAAAATATATATTTATTTCATATAAGCAATTTCATACTTATATTATAAGTTCATTGCATATAAAGTTTATCATTTTAACATGATTAAAATGAATTATTTTGGAAATGAAAAATAACAAAATTATATAGTATTAATGAACATTAATTGATGTAATGAATGAGTATATGTTGTAGTGTACATAGTATATATTAAGGGTAAATGTGTCTAGTAAATAATTAACTTACTAAAAATATAATAAATGTAGTGGATAAGCAATTGTTGTAGTAGCAATAGCCCTCCATTTTTTTATTATTAAAAAAATGAAAATCTACTCCATTTGTATCATTTGAAAAGATTGGTCTATCATGAAAATTAATGAGAGTTTATAGTGAAATAAACGTTGTGAGTATAAAAAATGAGATTAAAAAAGAGAAAGTGAGATTGTTAATAATAAGTGGATAATTGTTTTGAGAATGACAATTGGTTTCATAAATAAAGAAGTATTAAAAAAATCATTTTGAATGTGTGTCTTTTTAAATGAGACACCTAAAATAAAAATATATGAATTTTCAAATGAAACGAAGAAATATATATTTTCAAACAAATATAATAAGAAATTTTATACTTCTCATTTTACATTTATTCTAATACTATCATACCCCATCCATTCCTCAATTCCAAAATGAATACATATATAAAAAAATTCCAAATTTACTCTTAATCGAGAGTAAACTAAAAAAATAAATTGAACATACATTTTGAAACGAAATAAATGATAAATTTGAACTAAGTTTATTTTCTAATCTTAAAAAGTAAAATTTGTTTTAAATTAAATTTAAGAATTACAATATTTATTATAAAATGAAGAGTGTAAGAAGACAATTATTTAGTGACAACGTTGGCGTGCTTCGATTTGTTCTAACTTCGTTGAAAATGAATGCTCATTTAGTACATTAGTTAAGTTTAATTTAATAAAAAATGGATGCTATATTTTTTAAATAGAACACTCATTTTTGTATACAAAGTTTAGGCATGTATTTGAAGCTCAATTTCTTTATTGTTAAATAAGTAAGATTTTTGAAATGTCCTGAAAGAGAATAAAAATGCATTTGATACTTTGATCCAAAACAATAAATAAAATAATGAAGAAAGAAAAAACATAATGAGATTAAGTGAGAAGGAAAGAAATTAATATAGTACTACATGAAATCACAATACCGACTATTTATTAAAAAATAAAAATACCTATACTTCTTCCTCAGTCACAGTTTAATATTTTTAGTTTGATTTTGCAAATAAATTAAGAAAAATTAAATATTGTGAGTTGAAAAATAAAGTAGAAAAGAAAAAATTGATAAAAAATAGTAAATGTAATATTATCGTAAGTATGTATAGCAAATGAATCCTCCTGTCCAAGTTAAAAAATAAAGTACCCGAAAACATTAAACCGGATGTTAAAAAATAAAGTAACTGACAACATTATATCGATTATATCGAAACGAAGTGAGTACCCCCTCCGTCCCAATTTAAGCTTCATCAATTACCTAAAAGGGCGTTTCATTACAACTTTCACCTTTTCTAAAATAGAAAAGGTTTATTAATATTCTATTATACCTATTAACTTTTTTCTCTTACACATTTAAATTATGAGTTTCATTTGTCATATTCACTCACTTTTTCTCTCTCACAATCCTTCTCTCACTCCTATAATTTTTGAATATATATATTGCTTTCTTAATTTGCTTGTTTCATAAAAATGGTAAAGCTTAATTTGAGAAGGAGGGAGTATTAAAATAGACACTCAATTGAACCTCATTTAGGTGGCAAAAATTAAGGTAGCTGTGGATTGTACCCGAAAAATATAATAATACGAGTAAAAAAAGTACAAGTGGGGTGTTGGGAAAGCTACATCTTTGTACCATATCGTAGCTTACAAGATGTAGATAGTTAAGACAATTAACTATCCTTTTCTGGAATTGTTTCACAGTTATGTGAATGTGAATGTATTTAATAGTTGTCCCGACTTAAGTTACAAATTAACGGTAATATATGAAATTAATTAAGGAAAAATACGTAACATTAAAGTGTTATGAGTACAGATAGTAAAGTATGAGAGAAAATTTTGATAAAAAAAATTAATAAAAAATAGTAATTGAATAATTACTGTAAATATAACAGTTAAGTCTAATTATTTAAAATTGCTAAAAAAAAAAATTGAGTATGTTAAGTTGTTGTGTACCAAACAAAATAAATGTCAAGTTTCAAGCCGGCTCAAGTCAAGCTAAGGTGAACCTATAAATGAGTCAACTTGAGCCACCTTGATCTTGGGGTAACATTTTTCTTTCAACTCAAGTCAAGTCAATGTTAAGAAAAATCATGAAAACATCAAACACTATGGTTAGGGCTACTCAGCCAGAAATTTTCGTTAATGGGGGCAAAAATTGCACAATAATTTTTTTTTAAATGTGTTTTCGTCAATGGGGGCAAAAAAAAAAGTTCTACTGTATGCTTTCTTTTATCTCGAATGGGACAAATTTTAACAAATTGCACTAAATCCCCCAATTTTTTTATAAATTTTGCACTAATTTTTTTTTTACTTTTTTAATACCGATGGAAGCAATTTCCCTTTTCGTCCCTTCACAGATCCGCTAGTGGGGCTACTAGTACTTGAAGAGGGTGATTGAGGTAAAAGGGATAGTTTAAGACAGTGGCATGGAAGCGGGGCAAAAATATATCATAATGTATTATTTTGATGAAAAATTTATTTTGAAATTAGTGTTCATTTTTAGGATAGTAAAGAAATTTATGTATATTTGCTATTAAAAATTGCTTCTTCTATTTTTCGAAACGTCTCTCAAAATTAAATAATCATTTTATTTTGGGAATCGAGAGTTTTACAAACAACGGCCATTCATGATTATTTTTAGTAATTAAGATAAATGTCATGACAAACAAACAAAAAAAAATAGACAAGAATTAGAGAGAAGGAAAATAATATGACAAAGTTAACATCTAAACATTTGATAAGAATGGGATGAAAAAAAAAATTATAGTACCTCCTAAATGAGTTGCCTGTAGTTGGTGTCATAGCTGAAAACCTTGGGTGTGAAGTGCAAATAAATAAGAATGAAGGACTAAAAGATAATTTTACCCTCTCTTTCTCTATCAATGGCTTTTTGTTTTGCTATTGGTTGTGCAGAAGAACTAAGAAAGATGTTTGCCATTTATAGAAGAAGGGGAGGGGGAAGTAGTGGCAAGTGGATTTTAATTAAACCAAAAATCACTATTGTATGTCTTTGCCTCAATAAATAAAATGCATAATTAACTCCGCCCCAAAATAAAATTTTAAAATTTATTCTTAACTAAAAGCATCTTTAAATATTTATATCGAGATGAAGAAAATAATTTTTAATATATACTCCCTCCGTTCCAGCCCACTTAGGATTTTTTGAAATGGCACGGGGATTAAGGAAAAGGTAAATGTTGTGAGTGTAATTTAAAAATAGGAGAGAGAATGAGTGGAGGGAATAGTAAATTATAATGGTGTTGTGAGTATTAAAATAATGTAGGAGAGAGAATGAGTGGAGAGAATAGTGATTTAAGGTTTCCATTTTGGGTCGTCCTAAGTCGGGTGGGACGCCCAAAATGGCAAAAAGTCCTAAGTCGATCGGGAGAGAGGGAGTATCATTTTTTTATTTTAGTCTAAGTAATACTAAAGTCAAGAAAAAAATTAAAAAAAAAATCACCACAAACATGATTGACAATGAAAATTTGAATGTTGCATTTGTAAACCCCACAACTAATTAATTAATTAATATGGTAATCTTTTAGTTTCAAAAATAAATGTGGTACTCTTTTTGTTATAATAATACTTAATTAATACTCCCTCCGTCCCAATAGAAGCTGCTCAAATTTTGCCTTGTACGCAAAATAATAAAATGGGTGGAAAGAAAAAATGTTGTGAGTGTAATTTGAAAATAGGAGAGAGAGTGAGTGGAGGGTATAGTAAATTATAATGGTGTTATGAATATTAAAATAATGTAGGAGAGAGAATGAGTGGAGGGAATAGTAAAGATTCCTTTGCCAAAAAAGGAAAGTGAAAGCTATTAACGGAACACCCAAAATGACAAAATGGGAAGCTTCTATTGGAACGGAGGGAGTATATTTCTTAAATTCATGAATAATAATAAAAAGACACAAGAATTTGACATAGTATGTTTTATTACTCATTTTAGGATTTTGTTTGTTTATTTACTAGTACTCCATGTCCGTGTCAATGACACGGTAACAGTATAAAAGGGGAAAGAGCATCCTACAATTCAAATTTTCTTCATCGCGTTACCCCTCACCAGCACTCACTTCTTTCCTGCCCCCCTCCAACCCCCACCTCACTTACTTTTCTTTTTTTCGCAATTTTCAACCCAACACACATTATCATTTTTTTTGTTAACCCTGTATACCCAAATACTACTAAGTAATAATAAAAATCTATTGTCTATAATGATAATATCATTTGCATCAATGAAGGAATTAATAGAAAAGAATGATGGTGAATTGCCTAATGCCAATACTATCTTGCTGGGACTATAACACAGGTGGTTCAAGCAACGTCAGGAGGAGCTCACCTGATAAATTTAGAACGATATTGAACAACTGCGTCAGCACCATTAAGGCAAGAAACCCATGAAATTTAAAAGTCGGGGTCAATGGGAAACAACAAAATTTCAGGCCACGCGTCACTCCATGAATTAAGACACTAAATCAGCCGGAGAAAACCAGTCCAAATATTTTAGCCGGAAAAGGGAACAAATTCCAGCTAAAACCCAGGAAGGAGCTTTCAATGGGATGACATATCCATCAAGTACTTTATGTAGTTCCTTCAATGAAATAATTGCGGTAAATTATTACTTTTATAGGGATTGAACGCGTCTTTTGACCAAGAGAAAGAAAAAAAGAGAAATCAAATACTTTTTCACACATCAAATCAGTAAATCATAGCAAAACCCAATTACACAGAAGGATATAGCATCTACACTCAGCAGCCTTCTGCTGAAAACTTTTGATGGCGTATTCCATGAAGAGAATGACTCACATATAGTCTCATCCTAAGAAACGGGATTTTACTCACAGTAGCAACACATAGAAGATGGTTGTCTTCAAGTAGAATTACTAAGGAACAAATTATCTTCCAGATAAAATTGCAGAAACACAAAAGATAACCAAATTTAATTAAAAGAAATTAATTTTATTTTATTTTTACTTGGGAAGATAAATAAACTTTGACTCACCGCTATTACCGCAGTGGTGAGAAAAGGAAGAAACTGTTCAAAGAAAGCATCTTAAGCTTCAACCCCCTTTTGATGATCAAACAACATCCAAAAATTGATTCAAATATTTAATTTTAGGAGCTTGTTGAGAGAGAGAGAGAGAGAGAGAGAGAGAGAGAGAGAGAGAGAGAGAGAGAGAGAGAGAGAGAGAGAGAGAGAGAGAGAGAGAGAGAGAGTTTTGATTTTTTTGTATGTGTGCTGAATCGCCGGTTTTCTGATGGGGTTGTGGTTTGTGGTTACGTTAGGAGAGAAAAAAAAAGGGGAGAGAGAAAAAGACGTGTTTGGCGGTTTTTAGGAGGAGAAGGTGGGTAGTTATAAACGATTGAGGGTGGGGGAAATTCTGGCCGTCTAATCAATTTTTTAGATTTAATTTTGACCTCACTTTGTCTTGACGGTTTTTCTCATTCCCTATTGTAATATACTCCCTCCGTCCCACTTCACTTGGCACTAATTTCCATTTTGGGTCGTCCCACTTCACTTGGCACTGCCCAAAATGGAAAAGAATATTCACTATTCCCTCCACTCATTCTCTCTCCTACTTCACTTTTACACTCACAACATTCTCTCTCCTAACTATTCATCCCACTCATTCTCTCTCCTATTTAATTCTTCATACTCACAACATTTAACTTTTTCTCTTTCTTACATCACTTTTTCTTAATTCCTACACCCAAAAAGTTGATGCCAAGTGAACCGGGACGGAGGGAGTAGATAGTATTACCCATCCGTGCGGATCGCACGTTGACAGTACAAAAATGACTGTATAAAAATTAAAGAAAGGATGAATTCCCCCCCCCCCCCACAACCCCACACCACCCCCTAAAAGAACACATTCTACTCACTACCATCTTTCTATCTAGCTTAAGACTTTCATCTTAGCCTCTTAGTACAATAGTTGTATCGTCCCGATCCAAAAATATAGCCAAATAAATATTGAGGTGATGAGGCATTTTCACAAACAGACTGTGAGTGAAAACGGAGAAAATAAGAACAACAAAACAACCAACCACATACCATCATAACTGTACAAATGCCATATTCACATAAATATTTAATAATAGTTATTTGACAGCAAAAAGATATTATATTGAATACAAGCTTGCTATCCCTCTCAAAGACTCCATGATTAGCAAAAGTTCTACAAAAATATAAATCAAGCAAAATAGACATTATCAAGCAAGCAATAGCACAGTACAAAAAATATTTGTTAGTAAATTCACCATTTAGCTTAATACTTAAAATTAATACTCCCTCAGTCTCACTTCAATTGAGTCATGACATCTTTGCACGCTTTTTAAGATTTTTTTTTTTTTTTAAATGAGTAAAAAATTGAAAGTGGGTAGAAGATTAGAGGAGAGAGAATGTAAAAGTTAAAAATCTATAGTATAAATACAACCCCTCCGTGAACAGTACAATGAACAGTACCACATGCCAAATTTCTCATTTTGCCCCCACTAAGTTGTCCCTTTCCCATTTTTCCCTTAAAAAAAAATAAATTAAAAAAAAAACGTGTCCTCGAACACGGACTTTTACTAGTATTTAATAGGAGAGAGAATGAGTGGGAGGAATAGTAAGTTAATGATTGGTTTTTTTGTAAATATGTTAAAATTATAAGGGTATAATGAATGATTTTTTTGTAAATATATAAACATTATGAGGGTATAAATGTCCGAAACACTGTTCACTTCTTCCATTTATGGAATGGCTCATTTGAAGTGGGATGACCCAAAAAGAAAAGTGGCTCAATTGAAGTGGAACGGAGGGAGTAATTATTTTATAACTGTCAACATAGTAAAATTCAATTTTGGTAATAAAAATTACTCCCTCCGTCCCATCTCAATTGATCCACTTTCCTTTTTGGGACGTCCCACCTCAATTGATCCATTCCTTAAATGAAAAGTTTTTCATATATTTATACCCTTATCATCTCCATATATTTACAAAAAAACCATTCATTATATCCACTTTAACTTACTATTCCTCCCACTCATTCTCTCTCCTATTAAATATTTTTAACTTTTACATTCTCTCTCCTATTCTCTACCACACATTTAACTTTTACATTCTCTCTCCTCTAATTTTTACCCACTTTATTTATTTTTCTTAAAAATCGTGAAATTTATAGATGGACCATTTGAGGTGGGACGGAGGGAGTATTAATTATTTATATTAATTAGTAACCGGTGTAGGAGAGTTTTTTTTTAGTTTTTTCCAACTTTAAATCTAGGTCGCTCTTTGTCTTTTGAGAGATTAAATCTGACTCACTCTTTGTGTGGCGGTTAGAGAGGTAGTAACCGTTGTAGCAGAGTGAGAAGTTAAAAATAAATTTATTTTTCATATTCAATCCTAGCCACCAGTTATGTTTTCTCAAACTCAATCTTGGCCATCGATTATGTGGCGGTTAGATGTGAGCTCTATTGTATTATAGATATATTTTACTAGTAAAAGCCCGTGTCCGAGGACACGTGGTATTTTTTTAATTAAAAGTGAGGGCAAAATGGGAAATGAACAACTTAGTGAGGGTAAAATGGGAAAAAAACTTTTGACACTATTCATACAACTATTCATCCCACTTCCCTCATTTATACTATAGAGATTCAAATTTTAGGAGGGAAAAGTTATTTTGAAAATTAAGGATAAAACTGGAAATAAAGAATCTTGACAGAATTTGAGGTACAAAATAGGAAAAATTAATCTGAAACTGTAAATAGAACTGTTCATTGGCTGAATTGGCATAATCTCATTTATACTATAAATAGAACTGTTTATTGGCTGAATTGGCATGATCTCATTTATACTATAGATTGTGTTCAATTATCATATGTGGTACGGATCAGGTTGTTCTTGAAGGCTCCCTAAAGCCCTTGCCAATGGCAAAGCCACCCTTGGACTATACTATGGGGGTCACTCGACCCCTTAATGTTTGATATTATAATAATTGAATAAACTAAGATAATCGTCTTGGTAGAGGAGATATAACTAATTTCTACTCTTTACGTCTCAAAATGTTTGTCCATTTGACTTTTTTGTCGAATTTTGACCACAAATATATAACAATTTAATTATATTCATGAAATTCTAAAATTTTTTATTAATTCACCATTAATAATATTATCAATAATAATTTTTAGAATTTCATGAACATGATTAATCTCTCATAAATTTGTGGTCAAAGTTTAACAAAAAAGTTAAATGGGACAAATATTTTGGAACGGAAGAAGTATTATTTAAAAAATGTTTCAAAGCAAATGGGTTAATCAATGAGAATCTTTCTCTTTGTTTAAGGAAAAACAAGTAATCTATTGGCTTGACTTGGATTTAGGTAAAATCTTTTTTCTAGTATTTTCTATGTTCACATTTGCATTTGAAAATCAAAATTTTAGTTTTATACATTTATACTATTTTTGTATTTCGTATGCTTCCTCTTTTGTCTCATAACAAGTTATCAATTTATTGTTTGAAACAGAAATTAAAATAAAGTAAATGTTGTGAGTGGGAAAGAGAGAGAAAGCGGGATAATGTATAGTCGTTGTGAGTTTGAAAAGTGAGTCTCTTTAATAAAAATATTATAGATTTTCTTTTTTTGAGAAAGTGACACTCAAAATGATAAAATGGGTACATTGATATGGGACGGATGGAGTATAATATATCAAAGTTTGTAGTTGTTTTTTTCTCAAAAAAAATATATTAACTCCGAACTAGTGGCGTCTTAATTAATCTCCAAACAACCCATTTGGTAGCCGAATAAATTAATGGCTAATACAAATTTATCATTATATGACGTTTGGTAACAATTTATCATTAAAAATAAAGTTAACGGCTTAATAAGTTCTTATCCATCACTAAATGATATTAAGCCTTAATCTCTATATTATTTTGATATTAAAATTTTTATTATTATTATTGAAAGACGCATAAAATTATAAAATATAATATCGTTGTGAATTCATAACATATGTCACTTGATTGATTAACACCTAGAAATTAGAATGATAATGATGGTCGCTTGATCTCTAATTAAGGTAAAATTATTATTTTTTTTTCTCATCCCCATCAACATATATCGATCAAGACCATCCATTAAAAGGAGGTTTGATCTAAGGTTGTAAACGAATCGAATTTTTTTATTCGATTCGAGTATTCGGTATTCGTATTCGAAAAATTCAAATTCAAATTTTTATATTGATTCGATAAATATTCGAATTCGATTAATATCTCACGATATTCGATTCGAGTATTCGCGAATATTATTCGAATAATATATATATTTATATATATTTAGTATATATATTAAATAATAAATATATATATATATATATTTATATATATATATATATATATATATATATATATATATATATATATATATATATATATATATATACTCCCTCCGTCCGAACAATCTTCACACTTTCCCTTTTGGGCGTCCCAAAACTTACTTCACACATTTAAAACTTACCTAAAATGGAAAGGAATCTTTACTATTCCCTCCACTCATTCTCTCTCCTACATTAATTTAATACTCACAACACCATTATAATTTACTATTCCCTCCACTCATTCTCTTTCCTATTTTATTTTTACACTCACAACACTTTCAATATAATACTCTCTCCTTAAAACCGGAAACGGTGTTTGTGAATCATGTTCGGGACGGAGGGAGTATATATATATATTTATATATATATATATATATATATATATATATATATATATATATATATATATATATATATATATATATATATATATATATATATATATATATATATATATATATATATATATGAATATATATATATATATACTCCCTCCGTTCCAACAATTGCTTTCCATTTTTTGCCAAGCACGCAAATTAAGAAAATGGGGGGGAAGAAAAAATGTTGTGAGTGTAATTTGAAAATAGGAGAGAGAATGAATGGAGAGAATAGTAAATTATAATGGTGTTGTGAGTATTAAAATAATGTAGGAGAGAGAATGAGTGGAGGAAATAGTAAAGATTCCTTTGCCAAAAAAAAAAAAGTGGAAGCTATTAACGGGACACCCAAAATGGCAAAATGAAAAGCTACTATTGGAACGGAGGGAGTATATATTAATTTAAATATATATATATATATAGCCAAAAACTTGTAAAAAACACGTTTTTTTAAGCTTAACAAAAAACGTGTTTTTAGAACACGTCGACTCTTCCGCCTCGCTCGCGGCGCCCAACTCCCGTTCATCCCTAATTTTGGCATCATAAAACGGAAGGAAAATGGACGAGATCATAATAATAAGAGACGGAAATGGTTCCGATTAATGTATACCTGATAGGTGGTATCGAATTTGTCATACATGAATCGAGTAATGATGATGGTTTTGCCGACAGATTGATCGCCTAAAAACACCAATTTGTATTTGGCCAGAGGTGAGACCACCGCCATTTTTGTTTTGAATAATAAAATTTGAATTCGTGAATGAGTTCTCCCACCACCCCTCCGATCCGATCAAGATCTGAGAAATGAAGGAATCTATTTGTGTGAAACTGTGGAGACAGAGAATTACGGAGGAGATAGAGAAACTCAATTGTAGAGAGAGAATAGGGGAGGTAGAAGAGAGAGAGAGAGAGAGAGAGGAATTCCAACGGAAGAATGAGTTCCGACTAACCAAATTTAATTTGAGTGCCAGTGCATTTTAATTAGAGTGCCAGTACAATAGTTTTGGAATGCCAGTACAACTCGTCCTGCAGAACAAATCAGATGGGAATTTGAGTGCCAGTGTATGTGTTTTTGAGTGCCAGTGTATGTGTTTTCAAATGCCAGTTCATGTGTTTTTGAATGCCAGTGCTTGTGTTTTTGAGAGCCAGCAAAAATGATTACCAGTGTTTTTGAGTGCCAGTGTATGTGTTTTTTAGTGCCAGTGCATGTGTTTTTGAATGCCAGTGCTTGTGTTTTTGAGAGCCAGCAAAAATGTTAGTGTAACAAAGTGCCAGTGTTGGTGTAACAGAGTGCCAGTGTGAAGAGTGCCAGTTCATGTATATAAAAGTGCCCGTGTAAAAAGCGTCGGTGTCAATTTAACAAAGTGCCAGTTTACACTGGCACTTTGTTAAACTGGTACTGGCACTTTTTTCACTGACACTTTGTTACACATGCACTGACACTTTGTTTAACTGGCACTGGCACAAACGGAAAAACACAAAACACGTTTTTTCTAAGGGCCAGAAAAAACGCATTTTTTATAAGACCAACTCATATATATATTAATATATATATATATATATATATATATATATATATATATATATATACTATTAGAATCGAATACTCGAATCGAATACCGAATCAAATTGAATAATTCAAATATCAATTTCGAATCGAATACAAATCAATTTTTATATTCGAATACGAATATTCGAATATTTTCACGAATCAAATACGATTCGATTCGTTTACGCCCCTAGTTTGATCTACTCTATTAAATGTGTTGAACTATTATACTCTCTCTCTCTCTCTCTCTCTCTCTCTCTCTCTCTCTCTCTCTCTCTCTCTCTCTCTCTCTCTCTCTCTCTCATGCTTAAAATACTTGTTATTTTAGAATTAAAATTATTTAATTTTCAAATTTTATTAAATGTGTTGAACTATTATACTCTCTCTCTCTCTCTCTCTCTCTCTCTCTCTCTCTTTCATGCTTAAAATAATTATTATTTTTGGATTGAAATTATTTAATTTTCAAATGTCAAAATCTTGAAAAAAACTAGTTTTTTCGTAACATAAGAAAAAAATTAGTTTTAAAGCATTAAGTCTAACTAATAAGAGTGATGAACTGTTCTGAAAAATAATTTTTTATAACATTTTAAAAAAAAAATAGTTTTTCACAAGAGTTACTCTTTTCAAATTTGTTCTTACATTGAAACTTTGATTATTGTATTAATTGTTATATTAAGCGAAGTAGTGTAGGAAATAGAAAAATAAATAAAAATTGATTTAATAATTTATTCGTTAAATAATTATTTTTCTTAAAAATGTGAAAAATAAAATTAAAAAAATAATGATACTTAATTTGAACAAAAGGAGTAGAATCTAACACCACCGAATCTCAAGGTCAGTAGCCGATTACTATTGGTTGGGTGGAAGGGTTACATCTTTTTAGTTCATATGTCTTGAAAGGGGAGACTTCCTTTTTTAGGAATGACAATGGGGTAGTTCGGAACAATTATACATCGTACCATTTTTATTTCTCAATTCAATTTTATGCCCTATAATCATAATCGCACCATTTCCCAGCAGATAATCAATTTTTCATACCATATTCATTTCTCACGGGTAGCAGTTAATTGGGGAATCCCCGAGAAAAATTAGTCAAACTAATATTTTATTTTAAAACACTTTAGCGATAAAAAAAAATTCAAAAATTAAGCCCCTCGAACTTCAAAAATATGCTTCAAAAATTCTGTAAAATCAAATAAAAATACCAACAAATATAAAATCTAGAATATAATATAAAAGATGCTAAATTATACTAAATGCAAACTAAATGAGACTAAAAACTAAGTAAATGATATGAAAATAATGCTATAAATGACTATGAAATAGCCATTTATCATCTATATCATGAAAAATACTTATATGAATAAAAGTAAAATTATATTACTAAAATAAACAGTTCGGGTAACATTCGATTCAGGTAATAGGGCGGATAATGCTAATATCAAAACCAGACCGTTCCCCTAACCCACCACTAACACCACCACCACCACCATCACATGCTGCCATCCTTTTTCAAACCCGTATTCAAGCTACCAGGTTCGTTTGCCTAGCTTCATTTGCTAAAACTTCTTTTATTCTTATTGCTTCATTTTGAGAATTGCTTAGTAACCTATAATTACAAAAACAATGAGTAAATTACGTTGTAAATAACTTCCTAATCATCTTTCTTTCCAAATTGTCCATTTAACTAAAGAAGTACTAAGTCAACAATAGGATACGAATAAAAGGAGTTTTTACTAAAAACTAACTCGAAAAAATGTTATTTAAAAAAAAACATTTAAGTTGTGATATTATAAAAAACTATTTTTTTTGCCTTTTCAGTTAAAATAATTGATAAATGCATTTATTATTGATAAATATATTTATCAGTTGTTTATCTATTTTTTTAAATTCATTTATCTGTTTTTTTAAAGAGTATTTTGTGCTTATTTTTTTTTTTTTTTTGTTAAACAATTGATAAATATATTTATCATTCATAAGGTGTTTATAACTGATAAATACATTTATCTGTTATTTGACAGATAAACACAAAAAAGTAGTTTTTTTTGTAATATCCAACTTGTGGTTTTTTTTTTTTTTTTTTTTTTTTTTTTTTAATATCCATCTTTCAAAATTAGTTTTTGGTAAATATCCCATAAAAGAATAATGTGATAGACATCATAGAATTTTAATTTAACTTTGATTATATTAGATTACGCTAATATAGATTGCCAAACAAATCTTTTATCACAAAATAGTTTGATAATTTTAACACATGCTCACAAAGAATGTCATTTTCAACTCAACTACAATCACAAATCTATCTATATATAATAACAAGATCTTGATAATTGTTTGGACTTTGAGGGACATTTTGGTCATTTCATGCTGTGGCAAAGAGGCAATTACGGAGGCCAAATTCCAACGTGGCAGCTGCTGATTGGGTGGAATGTTATTAATTTTTTTTTTTTTTTTAAAAAAGGACATGTGTCGCCTAAAGGGGGAGGGGCATTTTCGTCTTTTAACTGGCGCGTGTCGATCACGCGCCGACAGTGGGGCGTTTGGGCAGACGGGTTTCTTTTTTTTTTTTTTTTTTTTTTTTGGTTTTGCCACATGTCAACACCTGATTCGCTGGGCGCATTTCGAAAAAAAAAAATTCTCCCATTTTTTTGACCTCAATTATTATATATTAAATTAATTTTTTTATTTTTTTTTTACCAAAATTTATGATTTTTTTTTCTCTTTAAATAGAGACTTCTTTCATTTGATTTGGACAAAGAAAAAAAATCCTCTTTTTTAAATATAAATTTGTTAATTACCCTTAAATAATTTTTCAATTATTTTTAGTTAAAATTAATTAAGTTTAAAGTAATTTTTTTAATTATAAATGATAATAAAAAAATCTCTTTTTTAAATTTATTAATTTTTTTTCTCCAAAATTCATGATTTTTTTTTCTCTTTAAATAGAGACTTCTTTCATTTGATTTGGACAAAGAAAAAAAAAATCCTATTTTTTTAATATAAATTTGTATCCCTATCTAATTTTTCGATTTATTTTTATTGAAAAGTTATTAAGTTTAAAGTAATTTTTTTAATTATAAATGATAATAAAAAATTCTCTTTTTTAAATTTATTAATTTTTTTTTACACCAATATTCATAATTTCTTTTTCTCTTTATATATAGACTTCTTTCATTTGAATTGGACAAAGAAACAAAACCTCTTCTTTTAATATAAATTTGTTAATTATCCGTTACTGCTTTTTTTATTTTTTTTTTGTGAAAATTAATTAAGTGTTAAGTAAATTTTTTACTTATAAATGATAATAATAATAATAATAAAAATAATAATATTTTTACTACATAAATTAATTATAAAATAAATTAAAAGTGATAGGATATAGGATGATGAGTTGGAATAGTTTTGAATATGTATAAACAAAATCATTGCGTATTTATAAAGTATATATGATTATTAAATATAATAATATATATATAAGTGTGAAGTAATTTTTTATTATAAAAGATAATGTTAATAATATTAATTTTACTAATTATAAAAATAAATAATATAAAATAACATAAAAATGATGGGGTATAGGATAAGGAGTTGGAAGGGGTAATATGGTTTTTGGTTTAATTTAGTTCGATACATTAAACAATTTATTTATTTTATTTAAAAAAACATGAAGCATAGTAAATTAAGTATTAATTACTTTTATTTACAATTACCCAAATGAAGTGGATAGAAAATGTTTTTTTTTTGTTTCTTGCTTTTTTTATTGGTTAAAATTATGAGAGCCATAAATTACACGGGCCTAAAGAGGCGCGTGAATGCATGAGTTTTTTTTTTTTACATTGGACACGCGTCGTCCGTCTGTTGAAGGGCAATTTCGACATTCCTCTGGCGCGTGTACTGTACGCGCCGATAGTGGTGGGTTTATGCAGGGGTTTGTTTATTTTGTTAAAAAAACAAATTTGACACGTGTCGCCTGTTGATTTACTGACAGAATTTTCGATTTTTTTTACATCTTATTTCTTTACCCTCAATTAAATATGAATTTCTAATTATTCTTTGTTAATTTTTTCTGTTTTATTTTTCAATATGGTTTTAGACAAAAAAAATTAAGTGTCAAGTATTTTTTTTATTATAAATGATAATGATAATAATATTAATTTTACTAATTATAAAAATAAAGAATATAAAATAACATAAAAATGATGGGGTATAGGATAAGGAGTTGGAAGGGGTAATATGGTCATTGGTTTATTTTAGTTCGATATATCAAACTATTTATTTATTTTATTTAAAAAAAATGAAGCATAGTTAATTAAGTATTAATTACTTTTATTAACAATTACCCAAATAAAGTGGATAGTAAATGATTTATTTTGTTTTTTTTATTGGTTAAAATTATGAGAGCCGTAAATTACACGGGCATAAAGAGGCGCGTGAATGCATTAAATTTTTTTTATTACATTGGACACGTGTCGTCCATTTGTTGAAGGGCAATTTCGATATTTCTCTTTGCGCGCATGTCTTGCACTCCCATAATGGGTGGGTTTATGCAGGTGTTTGTTTCTTTTCTTTTAAAGAAATTTGACACGTGTCGCCTGTTGATTGGCTGACTGAATTTTCGATTATTTTTACATCTCAATTATTTTCCCTCAATTATTTTATAATAAATTATTTTTTTTACACCAAAAATTATAATTTTTTTCCTCTTTCAATAGAGATTTCTGTCATTTGATTTGGACAGAGAAAAACAACCCTCTTCTTTAAATATAAATTTCTAAATCATCCTTTGTTAATTTTCGTCTTTTATTATTCAATATCTTTTTACTAAAAATTAAATAAGTGTGAAGTATTATTTTTAATTATAAATGATAATAATAATAATAATAATAATAATAATAATAATAATAATAATAATAATAATAATAATAATAATAATAATTTTACTAATCATAAAAATAAAGAATATAAAATAAAATTAAAGTTGTGGGATATAGGATGATGAAGTGAAATGGTGTTGAATTATATATATATATATATATATATATATATATATATATATATATATATATATATATATATATATATATATATATATATATATATATATATATATATTGTGATGAATGTGGGTTTTGGTTTCTATTTAATAGGTGAGATGGGGTAATATGGTTATTGTATTTATTTTCGTTCGATATATCAAACAATTTATTTACTTTTTTTTTAAAATAAAAATTTGAAGCATAGTAAATAAAGTATTAATAAATTTGTCAATTTCTCTATCCGTCTCAAAAAGTTTTGTATTTATAAAGATGCATATCGGGGAAGATGGCCATCATTTTTAAAATTTTGATTGAAATGTATGTCAATCTTATAAGAATTAAAGATACTATAAATTGGTATTTTAAAAGAGGGAGAGGAAGAAGTGGTTTGGTTTGATGAGTTAATGGAAAGTTTCTATTTGAAAAATAATCAGATGGGGTAATATGGTTATTGTGTTTATTTTAGTTCGATATATCAAACAATTTATTTAATTTAAAAAAATAAATATTTGAAGCATAGTAAATAAAGTATTAATAAATTTGAAAAAGAATGATATTAATTTTTATTAGATAAATTTACTATTCTTATCCTTTTGGTATGAACAAATCTTTTCTTTTTATTTATAAAATTCACCTTTTTTTTTCTAATTTCAATAAATTACTTCGTACGTGATAAACATGTTCGTCTTTTTTATTTACTTTTCTAAATGATAAAATACTGCATAATTGTATATAAAGATATGCATATTCCTTATGATTTTTTTTTAATTCCTATTTTATTCTCATTTTTATGTACTGACATTGTAGTCTTTAAGGAAGTATTTCATAAATATATAAACAAATTGTTTTTTTGGTTTATTTTTGTTCAATTTTGGTCATTTAAATATATAGTAACGCCCCGTAAATCGCACGGAAGTCAATCTAGTTGCATAAATATTTTGTACCCAGATTTCATGCAACATGAGATACCTCACGATTATGTCCGTAAATTACTTCAACCTATCTACCTTGTCTCTGAAAATAGGCTTGGACTTTAGTACCTAGCTTATCAATTTTTTTTATCCTCCGGTAAACCTCCCCACCCCACCACTTTCTTCTTTCTTGTAATTTCCAACCTAACCCCATTATCCCCTTTTTTGTAATCCCGCACACCTACTCTTGTAAAAATAAACCATTTTTTTCTCTAAAGATGCGTACTATCTAATGTAATTAATTGTAAAAGTAAATCATTTTTTTCTCTAAAGATGTGTACTATCTAATGTAATTAAAGATGCGTACTATCTAATGTAATATGCATTATATCAATCTATATAATATATTAAAAGACAAATATTTAGAGTCCTCACATTAAGCCATGTCACTATTATGATATGGCATTATGTAATTTTTCCATTGGTCAATTATTTCAAGTCAAACTCATTTAAGGACAAGATTATAATTTTAATAATTGATTTAAATTTAAAATTATTTGAAATTTGAATTCAATCTAAAATTAGAAGAATTAGACTTCTTTGATTGACAGATTAGATAAGTATGAGTTTTATCAGCAAACCATTTTAAATCCCAATTTGTTTTTAAACGAAAAGAGATCTCCGCAATCATGAATTGTTTTTAAACGAAAAGAGATCTCCGCAATCATGAAAATCTCCATTCAATTATCTTATGAATCTAATATTTATTCTCGAGTTGGTCTTATAAAAAACACATTTTTTCTGGCACTTAGAAAAAACGTGTTTTGTGTTTCCCCGTTTGTGCCAGTTTCAGTTTAACAAAATGTCAGTGTGACAAAGTGCCAGTTGTAACGATGTGTTGCCTTTTTCGCGGGAAAAATTCGATTTTTGCGTTTCTTTGAAAAACCAAATAAAACCGGAAAAAACGGAGTCGCCACGCCATTTTAATTTTGAAGGGCCAAAACTTTGAAAAAAGCCCGAGATCAGAGATTTAGGTTCGGAGGTCATGTTACGCGTCGGGAAGGACGTTAGTGTGCACCCGACGCGCCTCGTAAAACGAGTCTTCCAAGCTGAAAATCATTTGTGTGTGTGTGTGTGTGTGTGTTTTGGCCAAAATAAGTTGAAACTGGAAAAAGTAAAAATTGGGATGTCTTTTTAAGACTTTAAACTGATCCCATGATTTTTTGGAAGATTTTTGGATTGAGATTTGGTACTCAAAAAACCTTTTGAAGTTGAGAAGTCACTTCTGCCAGAAGGACATGGCAGCAGACACCTGATTTTGAAATGGATTCAAGGGTCCTAAAACTTCATAATCTGGATGAACTCAGAGAATGAAAGTTTCTCTAGACTCCTTGAATAAACTTTGTGTGAAAGAAATTTCCATTTTGGAGAAGATTTGAGGGGTCAAAACCTTCTGGAAACCTCAGATATGAGATCTGGATTCCCAGAAGCTGATGAACTAGCCTCTGAAAGAAAAATTGAAAAGAGGAGTTTTACTCACCCAAAAAATAAGGTAAAAATATGTCTGGAAAGCTCTGGATGTTGGCTACAAAAAGTGTTTTGTAGTCAACATCAAATTCCAAGTTCATCTGTGTCCAAAAATTAAGACCATGGACTGAGGTCTGAGAAAATTGCTACTGGACAGCAACTTCTCAAGAAAGAAAATATGATTTTAAGGGGGGTTTTGCATCCATGCTTGTCCCCATTTCCCTAGGTTTTGGTTAGTGATCACTAGACATTGTAGTGGTGAATCAACTATACCAAACCATCCTTGGGGTACATTAGGACTAAGCATTTCATTTGCTTGGGGAGGGGGATTTTACCCTTTGAAATCAAGATTTAGTGCTTGAAAATGGTTTTTTAGGGTTTTGAAAGTGCATTTTTGCAAGTAAGAAAGAAAAGCTTTGAAAATAATGTTGATCTTTGTAGAAGATCATCCATGGAGATGGTCTTCCATGGTGATCTTCTTAGATCTAGAGAAAAAAGATGAAAGAACTATATTTTGTAGTTTGAAGATGCATGCATGGATGAGATTTAGGGTTAGGAAGAGGAGGGTTTATCAATCTTCCTTGTGTTCTTGAGTGTTTGGCTTGAGTGTATGAGTGTTTAAGGCTTGAATATGAGAGTGAATGGATGAGTATGAGTTGGGAAAGATTGGAGAGAAAAAGGTGACAATTCTTGAGAATTCTCACTGTTTTCTCTCTATATTTCGCCAGAGGTTCGTTGCATTTGTGTTCTTCCTTCTTATTTTTGTGACTGGAGGGCTCAATTTATAGCCCTCTGAAAATTACATACTTGTCCGCGCGGATAGGATCGGGCGGCGTGCCTTTGTTCATTAAATGCGGCTTGACTTTGGACAAGAAGAATAATCTTTTTCAAAATTCAAATTGACCAGCCAGTTTTTGTTTCCAGCATTGCTATATTTGGTTTTCTTCATTTGTTTTTCTTTTTTGAGATTCTTTTTAAGGTTTAACCTTAAATAACAATGCCCATTTTACCCTCACTTTGTTAGGAATGTTAGGATAGTTAGGAATGTTAGTAATTGTTATAACTTTCGTTAATTTTATAACGAAAATTCTAACAAGCTCAAATTGGAGCACTTACACCAGTGCATGTATAACAAAGTGCCAGTGAAAAAAGTGTCAGTACCAGTTTAACAAAAAAAAATTGTGTAATACTACTTTTATTTTTTATTTTTAATCTTTAAAAGAATAAAGATTTATAGTATTGTATATATAACTAAGTAGATCACATATTATCAAACATAAATTAAAGTCGTATATGTATAATCACCATTAGTCTCCAAAGTGAATTATAAAAAAATTGCTCTTAAACAGTAGCAAAAAAAAAAAAAAAACTTGATTATTAATTTTAAATCGTACTATTTAATTGTGTAATACTACTTTTATTTTTTATTTTTAATCTTTAAAAGAATAAAGATTTATAGTATTGTATATATAACTAAGTAGATCACATATTATCAAACATAAATTAAAGTCGTATATGTATAATCACCATTTAGATTTGATTTATGATTTATTTGTGAAATTCTTAAATTTGCATTTATTAATTGTTAATTTGAAAATTAATAAATGTAAAATTAGAAATTTAATTTTCAAATTTCAAATTTTTGTTTCAAATCTACTATATATAATAGCAAAAGTTTTTCAAGCTCCTAGAAAACTCCAAATGGCACAATATCATTGGCCAATCTTTCCATCATTCACCAATCACAATCATCCATTTGAAATTCAATTAGTAACTTTTAAAATTTATAGGGATTGATTTTAAAAATTAACCCCATTAGTCTCCAAAGTGAATTATAAAAAAAAAATTGCTCTTAAATAGTAGCAAAAATAAAAAAAAACTTATTTATTTATTTTAAATCGTACCATTTAATTATGGAATACTACTTTTATTTTTTATTTTTAATCTTTAAAATAATAAATATTTATAGTATTGTATATATAACTAAGTAGATCACATAATATCAAACATAAATTAAAGTCGTATACGTATAATCACCATTTAGATAATAAATACTTATAATTATCACCTTGATATTCTAAATATTAATATGGTAATTAATAGTATATCATTTGTATTACATTAATAATAATTTTTAAAATTTCATCAGAATTATCTAAATGTCATAAAATTTAAACTTGAATTAGAGGATAAAGTTGGTTCAAACTAGGTCTCCGCTAAACCTTCTCAAACTTAAACTTGAATTAGAGGATAAAGTTGAACATGATAATTGTAGTTTCATTTATCTTAAAGAAATGAAAATTTAGATACTTATCTTATAGTTATTTAATCAAGTTCATAAAAGAGAGTCTTTATCTTGTATGTCTCGAGAAAACTACGGTAAGTTTTAAAAGTAATAATTTAACAAGATCACAAAGAGTTCAAACAGCCATTACTGTCTGTTTCATTGACACATTGTGAACTTTAGTAAGGTCTATACAAGTATATCATATTGTAGTTTGTAATTTGTAATTTGTATTTTATTAGAGTTTATGGTTTTAAAAGAAACCCTACATTATTTACATTAACACTTGGAGTATGTCGTATATTCTAACTAAAATTGCTTACTTAAACTCACCAATGAAGTAACTAAAATCTTTATATAATAATGATATTAATAATGATATATTTTATTTGCCCCAAAATAAATATCATACCTTGATTTTATTGGTCAATGTGATTAAATTGGCCAACAATTTATTTATCTTCATGAAATTTCATAAATAATTATTAATAGTGTTTTAATTGATGTATCAATAACTATTTATAAATTAACGTTAAATAAAAATTTTCTTAACTTTGTGTCAAATTTAAATAAAGTTGAAAATAAAAATTCTCTTAACTTTGCATCAATAACTATTTTTTTAGAGTAACATGTGTTTTATTTTCTCGCATTGCACCATGTGAAACTCTTTCCATCCCACAATAAATGTCTTAATTTTGAAAAATTTTACTTATAAATTTATTTTAGAGTAACATGAGTTTTATTTTAGAGTAACAGGAGTATAACTTTGTGTCAAATTTAAATAAAGCTGAAAATAAAAATTCTCTTTATTTTGAAAAATTTTACTTATAAATTTATTTTCTTTTATCAAACTCCTTTTTTTTCATATGATATACTCCTTCCATCCCACAATAAATGTCTAATTTCATATATAAAAATTTCTGAAAATATTTTTTAATGAAATTTAAGGGAATAGATGCATAGGTGGCTTATCAGTATCTACATTCTATTTTTATTCTTTTCAAATACTTATATCCTTCTCAAGTGAATGCTCATTAGGGAAAAAAAGTTTCTTGAAATTAGACATTATTTTGGGATGGAAAACTATTTTATCAGCTTAATGACAATTAAAATGAATTCATAATTAAAGGTTTTCTTTTGTACAATAATACTAAAGTATATTTAATATATAATTTAAAAGGCATCATTATTAATATATTTAAAGGTTAAATATAAAAAATCTCTTCCCTGCCTCTCCTTCTCCTCGCCACCATTGCAATCGGTCATAGCTACTCTTTTTACAATAAGATTTTTGACGATATAATTTTATTTTATTTAAGTTTACATTATATTTTTATCACGGTTTGTCAAGTGAACTAAACTATCACATTAGTAATCTTAGAAGTTTTATATTCTAACTGATGATTCTCAAATAGTATGATGCATGATTAAAAAAGTTGACTCTAAATTATTACTAAAAGATTGGTTGAAGTTCAATTTGAATGACCACTAAAAATCAATTTTTTTTATAAGAAAAAGAGTACCATACATGACTCAAAATTATTTCTCAAATACAATTGTATTGCTCTCAACCTGCAATTTTTTTTTAATACTTAGAAAAAAAAAGACAAAAAATGGTGAAAGGCGCCATAATTTAGATTATTAGCATATGTTGAGATTATTAGCGTTAGAGGCATTTACAAAAAACTCATTTTAAAAGATGGAAATTACAAAAAAATACACACAAGATGAAAATTACAAAAAAACTTCTATAAAAATTACAAAAAACTACTTTTGTAAATTGAAAGCACTATTTTCTTTTTAAAAAAAAAGAAAGAAAAAGAAAAAGAACATAAATAAACATAAAATGTAAAACAATCATTCTTCAGTTCAAGGAATATTCTGCATGATCACAAACTACTTCAACAAAGCTTTAATTCGAAATGCTTAATCTTCAGCACTAACAATTTAAATTTTACTGATTCAAGGTGCATGCATTACGAATTGACTCTCCAATTCCATCCAATTCTCACTTTCTAATGACCAAACTGAATCAAATTAAAACCCCTAACGAGAGAAATTCAGATCTACTAACCTTCATTCTGATAAACAACTGATAAACAACCGATAAACATGATAAACAATTGATAAACAACTGATAAACAACTGATAAACAACTGATAAACATGATAAACAACTGATAAACAACTGATAAACATGATAAACAACTAATAAACATGATAAACAGCTGATAAATATGATAAACAAATGATAAACAAATGATAAACATGATAAACAACTGATAAACAATCGATAAATAACTGATAAACAATTGATAAACAACTGATAAACATGATAAACAACCGATAAACAACTGATAAACAACCGATAAACAATTGATAAACATGATAAACAACTGATAAACAACTGATAAACAACTGATAAACAACTGATAAACATGATAAACAACTGATAAACATGATAAACAACTGATAAACAAATGATAAACAAATGATAAACTTGATAAATAACTGATAAACAACTGATAAACAACTGATAAACATGATAAACAACTGATAAACAATTGATAAACATGATAAACAACTGATAAACATGATAAACAACTGATGAACAACTGATAAACAAATGATAAACAACTGATAAACAAATGATAACATGATAAACAACTAATAAACAACTGATAAACATGAAGAACAACTGATAAACAAAAGTATTACAATTTCTTATTATTTTCTTTGTTTTTATTTTGTTTTTCTTTAAATATATATGAGATGGAAGAGATTATGTTGACACTTAGGCACACACTATTAAACTCACGCTATTGTAACCATATCTCTTCATCTTCCAAAGTTGTAACACTAAAATCTTAATAATGTTTTTTGGTTAGGCAGGGACCTAACCTCCCGTGGTTTTGTACCGGCGAGATAGTTGTCTCAAGGGCTTTCCACGTTACATCATGTGTCAACATCTTTTTTTCTATATTAATTATACTCCTAATATCCGTTACATTGATTGTCAATTTCGATTTATATTGTTACTTAAAAATCAATTAAAACACATAAATAATTATTTACTTAATCAAAAAAAAATTATTCACCGTGGGTACCGAAGGGTTACTGACTAGTATATTAAAAGACAAACATCTAGAGCCCTCACATTAAACCATGTCACTATTATGACATGGCATTATGTAATCTTCCAATTGGTCAATTATTTCAAGTCAAACTCATTTAAGGACAAGATTATAATTTTAATAGTTGATTTAAATTTAAAATTATTTGAAATTTGAATTCAATCTAAAATTAGAAGAATTGGACTTTTTTGATTGACAGATTAGATAAGTATGAGTTTTATCAGCAAATCATTTTTTGTTTTTAAACGAAAATTCTCCGCAATCATGAATTGTTTTTAAACGAAAAGAGATCTCCGCAATCATTAAAATCTCCATTCAATTATCTTATGAATCTAATATTTATTCTCAACTACCTATATAATATATTAAAAGACAAACATTTAGAGCCCTCGCATTAAGCCATGTCACTATTATGACATGGCATTAAGTAATTTTCCCATTGGTCAATTATTTCAAGTCAAACTCATTTAAGGACAAGATTATAATTTTAATAGTTGATTTAAATTTAAAATTATTTGAAATTTGAATTCAATCTAAAATTAGAAGAATTGGACTTTTTTGATTGACAGATTAGATAAGTATGAGTTTTATCAGCAAATCATTTTTTGTTTTTAAACGAAAATTCTCCGCAATCATGAATTGTTTTTAAACGAAAAGAGATCTCCGCAATCATTAAAATCTCCATTCAATTATCTTATGAATCTAATATTTATTCTCAACTACCTATATAATATATTAAAAGACAAACATTTAGAGCCCTCACATTAAGACATGTCACTATTATGACATGGCATTAAGTAATTTTCCCATTTGTCAATTATTTCAAGTCAAACTCATTTAAGGACAAGATTATAATTTTAATAGTTGATTTAAATTTAAAATTATTTGAAATTTGAATTCAATCTAAAATTAGAAGAATTGGACTTTTTTTATTGACAGATTAGATAAGTATGAGTTTTATCAGCAAATCATTTTAAATCCCAATTTGTTTTTAAACGAAAAGAGATCTCCGCAATCATGAAAATCTCCATTTAATTATCTTATTAATCTAATATTTATTCTCAACTATCTATATAATATATTAAAAGACAAACATTTAGAGCCCTCACTGTAACGACCCCAAACCTAGGCACCAATTTAGCATCCCATTATATATATATATTTTATATCAATTGTTGACTTTATGTTCTTAAATTATGTCTTTGATTTATTAGGGTAATTGAGGATGGTTATGAGATAATCTTAAAGCCTTAGGATTAAATGAAAATAGATTAAAATATTTTGTGGAAGTATAATAATTGAAAATAAATAAGTTATTTTAAGTAGTATGGTGGAGTTATAATAAGATAAATAAATAAAATAGTATGAGTAGTTAAGGTGTCTTTGTGTAAAGAAGAGAAGTAGAGGTGTTAGTTACCTTCTCTAGATCTTGGAGGGCTTAAGTGCAATTTGGGAATAGATATCATTTAGTGAAAGTATGGAAGGCCATACTCTCACCTTTTTCTCCCTCACCTTCTTCAATTATTAACATCCTCATCCTCCTCATTCTTTCATCATCTTCTTTACTTTCTCCTTCAAATTTCCATGGAAGCTCTCTCTCAATATCTTTCCTTCCAAAAATTCTAATAAATCCAATTCTTCTCCATTTGATGATCCGGGTGTACTTTTGTGTTCATGGAATTGAGGGGAATACATCAAGCTAGAAAAATCGTTGTTCCATCTCCTATTTCTAAGGTAAGTTATTATGACTTCCTTCTAATAATTGTTCACTTTATGTGTTATTTAATATGTTGTTGAAAGAAAAGTATTTTGGGTATTTTTGAATAAGGTTATTTGGGTTACAATGGTTTAATCAAGGTTGAATTGATTTTGGTTGTAAAATGGTGATCTAAGATGAAAGAAGAGTGGTATAGAGTAATTGGGAATGTTAATGATTTAAGAGTAAGTATTGAATTTGGATTTGTCTAATTTTCTAGAATAAAGTAAGTGAAGAAATGGTTAGTATTGTGTTATGGAGTTATAGTATGTAGTGATGTCCATCTTACTTTGATTTGGGAAAGGTTATGAGTTTATTTCATTTGGATAGAAAGAAGTAGAAAAAGGATTTGGTATACTTTTAATGATGTAAGTATTATGACATTCTTTCCTATATAGCTCATGAAATGCTTGGTTTGTTGTTGTGTTACTATCATTGTTGTTGATGATTAGAGCACTTTCTTGGAGTTGAGAATTTGGGTAATGCCCTAAATGTGGTGTTGTTATCCATGGAAATTGATAAAGAGAAAAGGGTTGTGAGTTAAGTAGTAATAAAAAGTTTATATGTGAAATGGGATAGTGAAATGGGAGAATTAACTAAGTAAGTGAAAGGGTGAGGTTTGTCTTAATTGTTTGGAATGTTGACATGGATTTTGAATAATTAATTGGTACTACTTTGGGTTTAAGTGGTTTGTAATGATGTTAGGAAAGTTAGTAAAAATCCTCTTATGATTCACAAAATTTGAGTAAGCTTGGTTTGGAATTTGGTTCAGCTGCAAATCTGAGAAAAGCCTTCTTGGGCGGTCGCCCATGTGCCTTGGGCGATCGCCCATCACCTCAGCCTTTGGTGCCTTCAGATTTCCCTCTTGGTCGGTCGCCCACGTGCCTTGGGCGATCGCCCATGTGCCTTGGGCGGTCGCCCATCACCACAGAAGTTATACCCTTTTGAAACCTTCTTGGGCGGTCGCCCAGGGTGACTTGGGCGGTCGCCCATGTCACCAGATTTCCTTCAGTTTCCTTTCTTGCTAATTTTCACCAACAACCACTTAACTTGATTCCTAACCATTTCAAAGTAGTGGAAACTAATCTACCCCGGATACAAATTAATTCTTTTTAACCTAGGTTAAAGTAGAATACCTTGGCTAGGCCATGACGTCTTATTTGGTCAAAACGGAATTGTGGGTGTAGTTAATTATTGTTCAGAAAATGGTGGATAAACTTGATTCGTAACTTCACCAAAGTGGTTCAAACTTGGGAATTAGATCTTGAACTTTATTTAATATTATTCAAGGCTGTATAATGACTTCGTAGGGATGTTTTATGGTACGTGGTGACCTTACTTGCTCCATACCCTTGATGGTTAGTGAATAATGTAGAAGCTATAGGTTACACCATTGCCCTAGTTGGAAATGTGTGTTTATCACATTGTGACATTGTTATCCCAAGTGGGGATTATTTGGTATTGTTATATTGTATCCCAAGTGTGGATTATTTGGCATATGGTTGTATTGTATCCCAAGTGTGGATTATTTGATTATATTGTAACCTTACTGGAATTCATATTCATTGATAGTATTATGCATAGTGTATTAAATGAATGTTGCACTATAGCATTGATTTAGCATGAGTATACATTATCATGTTGTTATATTCTTATCCCTTTGGTGGATTTTATTTCAAGTATCTATTATGTGCTTGAACGTGTTTATATTATATGTGATTCGGGGGTATAATGGAATTCAATCAATTATTGATTTGTTCTATAAGTGATTGAAGGTTCATCATACCTGTGACCGGCCCCTACGTGGCCACGAGTGGGAGTGCTAGCTTGATTGTATTGAGCCAAAAGCCTTACGGTCCATTGCGATTTTGGTGACTAGGTGGAATGCTTCGTATTAAGCGAAAGCTTTACGGATAGCGGCGATATTATATGGTACTCTGAATAAGGGTCATATAAGTATCGATTTTCTTATATGGATCTCACAGTATGAGTCCTATAAGCGGTGAATGTGCATGGAGGCAGTTCACCAAAGAGAGGAGTTTTACTCCCACGTTGTACGACTTATTGTTCAAACGGGAAAGGTAAAATGAGGTAACGTAAAGTGTTTACCGCTTTAATAATGTGCTATGTGTAACCATGCTATGTGTTGCATCTTGTTTGGCATCTTGCTGCATTCATAATAGCTTATTGAGATTTATACTCACCCCTTCCCTTTTACTGTTTTAGATTGTGCTGAGACAGGTGACCTGAACCAGTGAGATCGGGGATAAGAGTGTGGACTCTTGCTTTTGGGACTTGTCAGGATAGGTATATGAGTAGCTTGTTGGGAGTCATATTTAAGTATTACTCTTTTATAAGTTGTATGGAAAACTCTTTTGTTAAACAATGTTAATTTGGGTTTTCAATGTAATTGATCAAGTTATAGTTTATTGGAATATTTGTTATTCCTCCGAGTGGAGATATTATCAGTTGATTTTATTTTGGAAGTTTGAGAAGTGGTTTTCTTTTAAAGTGGAATAAAAGTTTTAAAAATTTAAGATGGGTTTTCTTAGTTTGAGCTCCTCAAGCGCGGGACACGCGTTAGGTCCCGGGTTGGGGTGCTCACAGTTGGTATCATAGCTTAGTTTAGAGGTCAAGGGTAGATGTCTAGACTAAGTGGGAGTGTGTGGTAATTGACGTCGAGTGTTTGATGCAGGAGTTTGTTCTAATGGCCGGAAGCAATGCTGACCAGCGAAGGGTTCCAGAAAATGAAGGAAATATGGGGACAGTTGGAATTCAGAATGAAGAGATTATAAATTTATTCAGGATGTTTGTACATGATATGGAAACTCGGGGATTAGTTCTGAATCAACCTGAGGGATGTCAAAGTGATGGATGGGAAAGATTTGTGAAGATGAATCCACCGAGCTTTAATGGAGATCCGGATCCGTTAAAGGCAGAAAAATGGTTAGAGAAAATGAACAAAATCTTTGAGGTTATGGAGAGTCGCAACGAAGAGAAAGTTAGGTATGCCGTTTTCAAACTTGAAGGTCCAGCTGATCAGTGGTGGCAGATTTTGAAGGAAAGTTGGGAGCGGGATCATACGCCCCAGACTTGGGATAATTTCACCCAGCAGTTCGAGGATTATTTCATTTCAATGGTTACAAGGGACAAGAAGGAGATCGAATTCTTAGGACTAGAACAAGGAAACATGACGGTAAATCAGTATTCAGTTAGGTTTGAGGAATTAGCTCGGTGTTGCCCTCATTTGGTATCACATGAAGTGAGAAGAGTTCATAGGTTTGTAAAAGGTTTGAGGATTGAGTTTAGGAAGAAATTAGTGATTGATAGCTTCACCAATTATCAGACAGCCATAAATAGAGCATATAAGATCGAGAATAGCATTGAGGAAAATAGTGAAAAATCGGAAGGTGGGATTAGAAATAAACCAAAGTATCTAGGACAAGGATCCAAAATCATTAGAGGACAGCCAAGGGCTTTAACTTCAGGAAGTGTGAGAGGGGAACTTGTTGTAGCTTCTTCGTCTAGGCCAATATCCAAACAGTATGGGATGATTTGTAAATTTTGCAAGAAGGTTGGACATACCGAAGATCGGTGTTGGAGTAAGCAAGGAAAGTGTATTAATTGTGGAGCAATGGGACACTTTAAGAGGAATTGCCCAAGGTTGCAGCGGGGACGAGCTTCAGGCAGCGGTCAGCAAGGTGGACGACAAAGAGGTGGTACCAAAAGAGATAACGAAGGGGAACCAAAAGAGAAGGTCTATGGTCGAGTATGTGTTTCGGGTCCGGGAGAGATAGATCTCTCAGAGATCACTAGAGGTATATTCCCTGTCTCAGGAGTTAGGGGTCATATTTTTATAGATCCTGTTTCATATCATTATGTGTGGCATAACAATTTGCTTCTATGTGGCATACATTGCTTGAGATTGTCTTATGTGATAGAGGTTTCTGCTCTTATGAGAGAGTACCTCGAACCTTCTTTGGTTTACCACGATGGTGATGTGGTTATAGCTGGGCATGTATTGCCAGTTGATTTGGTATGATTTCCGATTTGTAATTTTGAGATATACTTGAACTGGATGGTTAAGTAGTTGTTGAGTATTGGTAGACTACCATAATAATGAGTCTCCTTTTCGATGCCTAATTTGCTTATATTGCTATTTGATACTGATAAACTTTTATGAGGAATTCTTGTTATATATAGGCATTAAAGGTGGAGTTTTTGGTTAAAATTGTGAAGGATATTTGGTATGTGTTAGAATTGCATAAGAAGTCTTTCCAAAAATTTTATGTACTAGTTGTGAGTAGATGGTAAAGGTGCTTCCATCAGAGTATTCCATGTGTTGGTTCTGAGTATGATAAGCCGAAATTTTAATCTCTATCTTGATAGCTTTATGGTAATTATAATGGATGACCTCTTTGTTTAATTAAAGTCCGAGAGGATCATGAAGATCATTTACGAATTGTGTTATTTGTCTTTAGTGAGAGGTCATTGTTTGATAAGCTTAGCAAGCATGAGTTGGCTCAAGAAGATTTCGAATTTTGGGTTTTGTAGTCTTAAGCTCGGATGTTATCATGGATCTTACGAGGATTGAGTCTGTGGTCTTTGGGTTGGAAAGTGTTACCGAGGTATTGTAAAAGGGTCCTTGAGAATTGAAAAATCGTTGATTTAATTAACTCGGAAGGATATATCAATGGTATAAGATGTAATAAGGGTAAATCATATTGATAGAGATGGAGAATAGATTGGCTATAGATCCTATCCTTACCTTACCTAGTGGATGTGAGGACTTTGTGAATTTTAAGTGCGTATTAAAGGAAGATTTGGTTGTGATATTATGAGAAGATTTCGTTGATTTAATTAACTTAGATGAAGCGGAATTTTCTTATTCTCTACTCGAGAGTGGCTGCAATTGTGTTGCGTTATTAAAGTGGGAACCTTATCTTTTTGAAGCTCCATTTGAGATTTGTTACCGATCCTAAGAGTTGGAGAAATTAGTTACTCGAAAGGAATAGATTAGAAGACTATCCAGATTCTTGAAGAATAGGTTGTGTGTTGTGTGATGGATTTTCTTTCAACTTGAGAAGTTAATTTACCTTAGCGAGGTTGCGTATAATAATAGTTTTTAGTTTAGCATTGAATGGGTATTGTACAAAGCTTGGTATGGAAAATTTATTTGTATGATCCTTCGTACGTATGGAGTTCTTCAGTTAATGATGATTTGGCGGATTTGACTTATGTGGGGAAACCGTTGAGAGTTATTAAAATCGAAATTCCGGGATTAAATTCTAGAATACTTGGGTTGTGAGAATGTATAGAAGAATCATGACATTGAGGAAACTGTTTGAAGGTTGTAATTCAAAATGCTTGGGAGAGTAACCTTTGTTATTGATCCTTAAGGTAAGTCTTTTTAAAATTCGGGATGAATTTTCTTTAAGGGAGAGTGAATGTAACGACCCTAAACCTAGGCACCAATTTAGCATCCCATTATATATATATATATATATATATATATATATATATATATATATATATATATACTCCCTCCGTCCCACCTTAGTGTAGACTAAGGTGGTGGGCACAATAACTAAGGAATATTATTAAGATAATGAAAATGTGTGGTAGAAAATGAAGAGAGAGAATGAGTGGAGTGAATAGTAGATTGGTTGAATAAATTGTATGGTGGAAAATGAAGAAAGAGAATGAGTGGGTGGGGTAGGAAAAATAAAAAATAATAAAAAACTTTCTAATTTTGGCAGTCTACACTAAGGTGGGACGGACGAAAAAGGAAAGAAGTCTACACTAAGGTGGGACGGAGGGAGTATATATATATATATATATATATATATATATATATATATATATATATTATATCAATTGTTGACTTTATGTGCTTAAATTATGTCTTTGATTTATTAGGGTTATTGAGGATGGTTATGAGATAATCTTAAAGCCTTAGGATTAAATGAAAATAGATTAAAGTATTTTGTGAAAGTATAATAATTGAAAATAAATAAATTATTTTAAGTAGCATGGTGGAGTTATAATGAGATAAATAAATAAAATAGCATGAGTAGTTAAGGTGTCTTTGTGTAAAGAAGAGAAGTAGAGGTGTTAGTTACCTTCTCTAGATCTTGGAGGGCTTAAGTGCAATTTGGGAATAGATATCATTTAGTGAAAGTATGGAAGGCCATACTCCCACCTTTTTCTCCCTCACCTTCTTCAATTATTAACCTCCTCATCCTCCTCATTCTTTCATCATCTTCTTTACTTTCTCCTTCAAATTTCCATGGAAGCTCTCTCTCTCAATATCTTTCCTTCCAAAAATACTAATAAATTCAATTCTTCTCCATTTGATGATCCGGGTGTACTTTTGTGTTCATGGAATTGAGGGGAATACATCAAGCTAGAAAAATTGTTGTTCCATCTCCTATTTCTAAGGTAAGTTATTATGACTTCCTTCTAATAATTGTTCACTTTATGTGTTATTTAATATGTTGTTGAAAGAAAAGGATTTTGGGTATTTTTGAATAAGGTTATTTGGGTTACAATGGTTTAATCAAGGTTGAATTGATTTTGGTTGTAAAATGGTGATCTAAGATGAAAGAAGAGTGGTATAGAGTAATTGGGAATGTTAATGATTTAAGAGTAAGTATTGAATTTGGATTTGTCTAATTTTCTAGAATAAAGTAAGTGAAGAAATGGTTAGCATTGTGTTATGGAGTTATAGTATGTAGTGATGTCCATCTTACTTTGATTTGGGAAAGGTTATGAGTTTATTTCATTTGGATAGAAAGAAGTAGAAAAAGGATTTGGTATACTTTTAATGATGTAAGTATTATGACATTCTTTCCTATATAGCTCATGTAATGCTTGGTTTTGTTGTTGTGTTACTATCATTGTTGTTGATGATTAGAGCACTTTCTTGGAGTTGAGAATTTGGGTAATGCCCTAAATGTGGTGTTGTTATCCATGGAAATTGATAAAGAGAAAAGGGTTGTGAGTTAAGTAGTAATAAAAAGTTTATATGTGAAATGGGATAGTGAAAGGGTGAGGTTTGTCTTAATTGTTTGGAATGTTGACATGGATTTTGAATAATTAATTGGTACTACTTTGGGTTTAAGTGGTTTGTAATGATGTTAGGAAAGTTAGTAAAAATCCTCTTATGATTCACAAAATTTGAGTAAGCTTGGTTTGGAATTTGGTTGTTGCAAATGCGAGAAAGCCTTCGGGCGTCGCCCATGGCCTGGGCGGTCGCCCATCACCTCGGCCTTTGGTTCCTTCGTATTTCCCTCTTGGCGGTCGCCCATGTGCCTTGTGCACGCGGTCGCCCATCACCACGAGATTCTCTACCCAAACCTTCTTGGGCGGTAGCCCAGGGTGACTTGGGCGGTCGCCCATGTCACCAGATTTCCTTCAGTTTCCTTTCTTGCTAATTTTCACCAACAACCACTTAACTTGATTCCTAACCATTTCAAAGTAGTGAAAACTAATCTACCCCGGATACAAATTAATTCTTTTTAGCCTAGATTAAAGTAGAATACCTTGGCTAGGCCATGACGTCTTATTTGGTCAAAACGGAATTGTGGGAGTAGTTAAATATTGTTCAAAAAATTGTGGATAAACTTGATTCGTAACTTCACCAAAGTGGTTCAAACTTGGAAATTAGATCATGAACTTTATTTAAGATTATTCAAGGTTGTATAATGACTTCGTAGGAATGTTTTATGGTACATGGTGACCTTACTTGCTCCATACCCTTGGTGGTTAGTGAATAGTGTAGAAGCTATAGGTTACACCATTGCCCTAGTTGGAAATGTGTGTTTATCACATTGTGACATTGTTATTCCAAGTGGGGATTATTTGGTATATGGTTGTATTGTATCCCAAGTGTGGATTATTTGGCATAAGGTTGTATTGTATCCCAAGTGTGGATTATTTGGTTATATTGTTACCTTACTTGAATTCATATTCATTGATAGTATTATGCATAGTGTATTAAATGAATGTTGCACTATAGCATTGATTTAGCATGAGTATACATCACCATGTGTTATATTCTTATCCCTTTGGTGGATTTTATTTCAAGTATCTATTATGTGCTTGAACGTGTTTATATTATATGTGATTCGGGGGTATAATGGAATTCAATCAATTATTGATTTGTTCTATAAGTGATTGAAGGTTCATCATACCTGTGACCGGCCCCTCTGTGGCCACAGAGTGGGAGTGCTAGCAGCTGTATTGAGCCAAAAGCCTTACAGTCCGCTGCGATTTTGGTGACTAGGTGGAATGCTTCTGTATTAAGCCAAAAGCTTTACAGATAGCGGCGATATTATATGGTACTCTGAATAAGGGTCATATAAGTATCTGATTTTCTTATATGGATCTCTGGAGTATGAGTCCTATAAGCGGTGAATGTGCATGGAGGCAGTTCACCAAAGAGAGGAGTTTTACTCCCACGTTGTACGACTTATTGTTCAGACGGGAAAGGTAAAATGAGGTAACGTAAGGTGTTTACCGCTTTAATAATGTGCTATGTGTAACCATGCTATGTGTTGCATCTTGTTTGGCATCTTGCTGCATTCATAATAGCTTATTGAGATTTATTCTCACCCCTTCCCTTTCTTGTTTTAGATTGTCTTTGAGACAGGTGACCTGAACCAGTGAGGCCGGGGATAAGAGTGTGGACTCTTGCTTTTGGGACTTGTCAGGATAGGTATATAAGTAGCTTGTTGGGAGTCCTATTTAAGTATTACTCTTTTATAAGTTGTATGGAAAACTCTTTTGTTAAACAATGTTAATTTGGGTTTTCAATGTAATTGATCAAGTTATAGTTTATTGGAATATTTATTTAAATTCCTCCGAGTGGAGATATTATCAGTTGATTTTATTTTGGAAGTTTGAGAAGTGGTTTTCTTTTAAAGTGAAATAAAAGTTTTAAAAATTTAAGATGGGTTTTCTTAGTTTGAGCTCCTCAAGCTCGGGACACGCGTTTGGTCCCGGGTTGGGGTGCTCACAGTTGGTATCAGAGCTTAGTTTAGAGGTCAAGGGTAGATGTCTAGACTAAGTGGGAGTGTGTGGTAATTGACGTCGAGTGTTTAATGCAGGAGTTTGTTCTAATGGCCGAAAGCAATGATGACCAGCGAAGGGTTTCAGAAAATGAAGGAAATATGGGGACAGTTGGAATTCAGAATGAAGAGATTATAAATTTATTCAGGATGTTTGTACATGATATGGAAACTCGGGGATCAGTTCTGAATCAACCTGAGGGATGTCAAAGTGATGGATGGGAAAGATTTGTGAAGATGAATCCACCGAGCTTTAATGGAGATCCGGATCCGTTAAAGGCAGAAAAATGGTTAGAGAAAATGAACAAAATCTTTGAGGTTATGGAGAGTCGCAACGAAGAGAAAGTTAGGTATGCCGTTTTCAAACTTGAAGGTCCAGCTGATCAGTGGTGGCAGATTTTGAAGGAAAGTTGGGAGCGGGATCATACGCCCCAGACTTGGGATAATTTCACCCAGCAGTTCGAGGATTATTTCATTTCAATGGTTACAAGGGACAAGAAGGAGATCGAATTCTTAGGACTAGAACAAGGAAACATGACGATAAATCAGTATTCAGTCAGGTTTGAGGAATTAGCTCGGTGTTGCCCTCATTTGGTATCACATGAAGTGAGAAGAGTTCATAGGTTTGTAAAAGGTTTGAGGATTGAGTTTAGGAAGAAATTAGTGATTGATAGCTTCACCAATTTTCAGACAGCCATAGATAGAGCATATAAGATCGAGAATAGCATTGAGGAAAATAGTGAAAAATCGGAAGGTGGGATTAGAAATAAACCAAAGTATCTAGGACAAGGATCCAAAATCATTAGAGGACAGCCAAGGGCTTTAACTTCAGGAAGTGAGAGGGGAACTTGTTGTAGCTTCTTCGTCTAGGCCAATATCCAAACAGTATTGGATGATTTGTAAATTTTGCAAGAAGGTTGGACATACCGAAGATCGGTGTTGGAGTAAGCAAGGCAAGTGTATTAATTGTGGAGCAATGGGACACTTTAGGAGGAATTGCCCAAGGTTTCAGCTGATATGCATCTTAGGCTCCGTTTGTTTTGACCATCCACGCTTGGTTACTTTGAGTTGTTCATAAAAGTTGCACAAATTCGAAATATTATTTCAACTGAATTATAAGAACAAACATTAGAGTTATATACAAGAAAAAAAAATTCATAAATTAGAAATCAGTTAAAACATTAAGTTTTTTTTTTTTTTTTGAAGAAAACATTAAGATTGAGTTCTTATATTCATTATTTTCCTTTTCTTCTCAAATATTAACTACCACAAGTGGAATGATACCATGATTAAAATTATAATAAATCAAATCAAATTAAAAACTAAAAGTATTAACTAATTTTAAATGCTCAATAATGTATGCTTCAAACTGAATAAAATATCAATCTAAAAATTTTACTTTCATATTTGTTTAGTTTGAATTGATTCAAAATTTTATGACAAATAGTATATTTTTACCTTGAAATAAGTTATCTAAAACATATTATATCGTAAAAAAAGTTATATAAACATATTATATCATAAAAAATGTTATTATTGTATCTTTCTATTCAAATTTGCATATCTACAAAGATGTACCTTTAAAGTTTCAAATTTGAAGTAAAAAAGATTCTTACTATTCGTATTAATATATCACCCAAGGCTAACCACTATTATCTATTTCCTCTGTTGCAAATTGAATGATCTAATTTTTTTTTCAAAATAAATAATCTTTTAAAACATTAAAAAAAACGTTCATGAATAATTTATTTTAATAATAAATAAATCATATTTCATTGTATTTTTTGCAAAACTAAAAGTTTGAAAGTGAATAGCAACTAACAAGAATATTTATGATTTTATTTATTAAAAATTATCATTTTAAAATTAAATCTTAAATTAAAAAATGTCATCTATTTTGGGACCGAGAGAGTATAATATCGTAACAAAATATTTTATATTCTTACGAATCATAGCAACATATTGTAATCTATATAATATATTAAAAGACAAACATTTAGAGCCCTCACATTAAGCCATGTCACTATTATGACATGACATTATGTAATTTTCTCATTGGTCAATTATTTCAAGTCAAACTCATTTAAGGACAAGATTATAATTTTAATAGTTGATTTAAATTTAAAATTATTTGAAATTTGAATTCAATCTAAAATTAGAAGAATTGGACTTTTTTGATTGACAGATTAGATAAGTATGAGTTTTATCAGCAAATCATTTCAAATCTCAATTTGTTTTTAAACGAAAAGAGATCTCCGCAATCATGAATTATTTTTAAACGAAAATAGATTTTCGCAATCATTAAAATCTCCGCAATCATGAATTGTTTTTAAATGAAAAGAGATCTCCGCAATCATGAAAATATCCATTAAATTATCTTATGAATCTAATATTTATTCTCAACTATCTATATCATATATTAAAAGACAAACATTTAGAGCCTTCACATTAAGCCATGTCACTATTATGACATGGCATTATGTAATTTTTTCATTGGTCAATTATTTCAAGTCAAACTCATTTAAGGACAAGATTATAATTTTATTAGTTGATTTAAATTTAAAATTATTTGAAATTTGAATTCAATCTAAAAGTAGAAGAATTGGAATTTTTTAGTTGACAGATTAGATAAGTATGAGTTTTATCAGCAAATCATTTCAAATCTCAATTTGTTTTTTTTTTAAAAAGAGATCTTCGCAATCATGAAAATCTCCATTCAATTATCTTATGAATCTAATATTTATTCTCAACTAATTTCTATTTCCTAAGTAACTACATTAGAGCTACTAATAACGTTAACTTCTTTTGTGATTCAACGGGGTTGTGTGAATAGTCCAAATGGCTATTTTGATCGATACTTTTTCTCCGTCCCAAAATAAATGTTCAAATTTCAGATTTACTTTTGAGTAAAAGCAAATTTGATTTTTTTAAAACATTATTCTTGACACAAAGGAAGTATTAAATTTCATTCATTAATTTCTATTTCAAATCGAGTGACTTCTATAGTAGATAAATTTATTCGGTTGGTGTGCGTCATATTTTTTTTCTTGAAGGGTTTGTTGTTTGTATTGCTTATTTCTATTTGTTTTTATTTTATTCTACATATAGGCCCAACACAAAGAGTGGTAAATCAATTTTCATGAAAAATAGATTTGATATTAGCTCTATTTTTATAACGAAATTTTAATTCTCTAAAATAATGCTCCATTTTTCAGATTTCAGATTTACTTTTGATTAAAAGCAAATTTGATTTTTTTTAAACATTATTCTTGACACAAAGGAAGTACTAAATTTCATTCATTAAATATCTATTTCGAATCGAGTGAGTTCTTTAGTAGATAAATTTATTCAGTTGGTATGCATCTTAGGCTCCGTTTGTTTTGACCATCCATGTTTGGATACTTTGAGTTGTTCTTAAAAGTTGTACAAATTTGAAATATTATTTCAACTGAATTATAAGAACAAACATTAGAGTTATATACAAGAAAAAAAACGTAAATTAGAAATCAGTTAAAATATTAAGTTTTTTTTTTGAAGAAAACATTAATATTGAGTTCTTATATTCATTATTTTCCTTTTCTTCTCAAATATTAACTACCACAAGTGGAATAATAACATGATTAAAATTATAATAAATCAAATCAAATTAAAAACTAAAAGTATTAACTAATTTTAAATGCTCAATAATGTATTCTTCAAATTGAATAAAATATCAATCTAAAAATTTTACTTTCATATTTGTTTAGTTTGAATTGATTCAAAATTTTATGACAAATAGTTTATTTTTACCTTGAAATAAGTTATCTAAAACATATTATATCGTAAAAAAAAATTATCTAAACATATTATATCATAAAAAAGTGTTATTATTGTATCTTTCTATTCAAATTCGCATATCTACAAAGAAGTACCTTTAAAGTTTCAAATTTGAAGTAAAAAAGATTCTTACTATTCGTATTAATATATCACCTAAGGCTAACCACTATTATCTATTTCCTCTGTTGCAAATTGAATGATCTATTTTTTTTTTTAAGTAAATAATCTTTTAAAACATTATAAAAAAAACGTTCATGAATAATTTATTTTAATAATAAATAAATCATATTTCATTGTATTTTTTGCAAAACTAAAAGTTCGAATGTGAACAGCAACTAACAAGAATATTTATGATTTTATTTATTAAAAATTATCATTTTCAAAATAATTCTTAAATTAAAAAATGTCATCTATTTTGGGACTGAGAGAGTATAATATCGTAACAAAATATTTTATATTCTTACGTTACGAAGCATAGCAACATAATTGTAAGATTTCATCTTTTGATAGACTATAATAAAGCTGTAAAATAATAATAAGGATAACAAGAAATTGATCACGGACATATTTTCTTTTAATTTTCTTTCTGTCGAGTGATATTTCTCCCGTCCCAAATTAAAAATTTTATCTTAATATTTTAGTCAACTTAATTTAATGTTGACTAATATTTGATAATAATAACTTAAATAGGGAGAGGCTATTGGCACTATATTTTTACTTATCCATTGCGCATTTAAATTGACATCACTATTCTTTGACATTTTGAAGAGTTTACAATAATTTTAGGAAGGCACTATATACAATAAAATTTTCACTAATCCACCATGATTACTAATTATAAATTTAAAGCATGTCTGGTCATGCGTTTAGTAAAAAAAGCCACGGTTATAAAGCAACTTTTTTCTTATTTTTGTAGCAATACAACGTTTATTTAGCAGCGTTTTAAAAAATTGGTATCCATTTCAGCCGCTAGAATTTTTAGCTTTTTAAAAAGTCGTCCGTTTTTAAAATCTCTGTTTTTAAAATGGTGAGCCAGACAAGGCCTTAATTAATTATGACCATGACATAATTTTCTTTTGAAATACTTACCTTATTGAATTATAAATTAACATTTTAGAGTAATATTTCTTTTTCTTTTTTAATTTAAGAGAGAGACTATTGTCGCTACAAAATTTTCACTACATTCGTTAAATATTTGAAGCTTTAATAAAAAAATTGACACGATTGCCCATAAATAAATCTTTGTACACTACGTAAATAATTTTGCAATGTTGACTATTTATTTTATTTTCCATTGTTTTTTTATGGTTTGCCAAATCAATATATAGGATAATTCTTAATCATGAAAATCATTTCAATTATGAAAATCTCAATTTGTTTTTTTAAAAAAAGAGATCTTCGCAATCATGAAAATCTCCATTCAATTATCTTATGAATCTAATATTTATTCTCAACTATTTTCTACTCCCTCCGTCCCATAAGTCTTAGGAATTTTTGAAATGGCACGGGAATTAAGGAATATTATTATAGTATTAGGAGAGAGAATGAGTGAAAGAAGTGTTGTGAGTGTGAAAAATTAAATAGGAGAGAGAATGAGTGGAGGGAATAGTAAATTATAATGGTGTTGTGAGTATTAAAATAATGTAGGAGAGAGAATGAGTGGAGAGAATAGTGATTTAAGGTTTCCATTTTGGGAATTCTTAAGACTTATGGGACGCCCAAAATGAAAAGTTTTCTTAAGACTTATGGGACGGAGGGAGTATTTCCTAAGTAACTACATTAGAGCTACTAATAACGTTAACTTCTTTTGTGATTCAGCGGGGTTGTGTGAATAGTCCAAATGGCTATTTTGATCGATACTTTTCCTCCGTCCCAAAATAAATGTTCAAATTTCAGATTTACTTTTGATTAAAAGCAAATTTGATTTTTTTAAAACATTATTCTTGACACAAAGGAAGTACTAAATTTCATTCATTAATTTCTATTTCGAATCGAGTGAGTTCTATAGTAGATAAATTTATTCAGTTGGTGTGCATCATATTTTTTTTCTTGAAGGGTTTGTTGTTTGTATTGCTTATTTCTATTTGTTTTTATTTTATTCTACATATAGGCCCAACACAAAGAGTGGTAAATCAATTTTCATGAAAAATAGATTTGATATTAGCTCTCTTTTTATAACGAAATTTTAATTCTCTAAAATAATGCTCCATTTTTCAGATTTCAGATTTCAGATTTACTTTTGATTAAAAGCAAATTTGATTTTTTTTAAACATTATTCTTGACACAAAGTACTAAATTTCATTCATTAAATATCTATTTCGAATCGAGTGAGTTCTTTAGTAGATAAATTTATTCAGTTGGTATGCATCTTAGGCTCCGTTTGTTTTGACCATCCATGTTTGGATACTTTGAGTTGTTCTTAAAAGTTGTACAAATTCGAAATATTATTTCAACTGAATTATAAGAACAAACATTAGAGTTATATACAAGAAAAAAAAACGTAAATTAGAAATCAGTTAAAACATTAAGTTTTTTTTTTTAAGAAAACATTAAGATTGAGTTCTTATATTCATTATTTTCCTTTTCTTCTCAAATATTAACTACCAAAAGTGGAATAATAACATGATTAAAATTATAATAAATCAAATCAAATTAAAAACTAAAAGTCTAAAAGTATTAACTAATTTTAAATGCATAATAATATATGCTTCAAACTGAATAAAATATCAATCTAAAAATTTTACTTTCATATTTGTTTAGTTTGAATTGATTCAAAATTTTATGAAAAATAGTTTATTTTTACCTTGAAATAAGTTATCTAAACATATTATATCGTAAAAAAAAGTTATCTAAACATATTATATCATAAAAAAGTGTTATTATTGTATCTTTCTATTCAAATTCGCATATCTACAAAGAAGTACCTTTAAAGTTTCAAATTTGAAGTAAAAAAGATTCTTACTATTCGTATTAATATATCACCTAAGGCTAACCACTATTATCTATTTCCTCTGTTGCGAATTGAATGATCTAATTTTTTTTAAGTAAATAATCTTTTAAAACATTATAAAAAAATGTTCATGAATAATTTATTTTAATAATAAATAAATCATATTTCATTGTATTTTTTGCAAAACTAAAAGTTCGAAAGTGAACAGCAACTAACAAGAATATTTATGATTTTATTTATTAAAAATTATCATTTTCAAAATAATTCTTAAATTAAAAAATGTCATCTATTTTGGGACCGAGAGAGTATAATATCGTAACAAAATATTTTATATTCTTACGAAGCATAGCAACATAATTGTAAGATTTCATCTTTTGATAGACTATAATAAAGCTGTAAAATAATAATAAGGATAACAAGAAATTGATCACGGACATATTTTCTTTTAATTTTCTTTCTCTCGAGTGATATTTCTCCCGTCCCAAATTAAAAAATTTATCTTAATATTTTAGTTAACTTAATTTAATGTTGACTAATATTTGATAATAATAACTTAAATAGGGAGAGGCTATTGGCACTATATTTTTACTTATCCATTGCGCATTTAAATTGACATCACTATTCTTTGACATTTTGAAGAGTTTACAATAATTTTAGGAAGGCACTATATACAATAAAACTTTCACTAATCCACCATGATTACTAATTATAAATTTAAAGCATGTCTGGTCATGCGTTTAGTAAAAAAAGCCACGGTTATAAAGCAGCTTTTTTCTTATTTTTGTAGCAATACAACGTTTATTTAGCAGCGTTTTAAAAAATTGGTATCCATTTCAGCCGCTAGAATTTTTAGCTTTTTAAAAAGTCGTCCGTTTTTAAAATCTCTGTTTTTAAAATGGTGAGCCAGACAAGGCCTTAATTAATTATGACCATGACATAATTTGCTTTTGAAATACTTACCTTATTGAATTATAAATTAACATTTTAGAGTAATATTTCTTTTTCTTTTTTTAATTTAAGAGAGAGACTATTGTCGCTACAAAATTTTCACTACATTCGTTAAATATTTGAAGCTTTAATAAAAAAATTGACACGATTGCCCATAAATAAATCTTTGTACACTACGTAAAGAATTTTGCAATGTTGACTATTTATTTTATTTTCCATTGTTTTTTTATGGTTTGCCAAATCAATATATAGGATAATTCTTAAAGAAATAATTTTATGCATATGTTTTGTAAAACATATGCCTAAACCTATCAGTTCTGTCATTTGATATGCGGAAAATATGCTAATATTAGATAAAATGTCATATGATGTAGATGAGATGAAGGCTGAATACTCTAGATTATATACATGTTTGATCGAAGAGCAAAAAATGGTTTATGATAAGATTATGACTGCAGTTGATAATGGAAATGATGGTTTGTTCTTTTTGTATGGGTATGGAGGTACGGGAAAGATTTTCATATGGAAGACATTGTGCTCGGCCTTGAGAAGCAGGAAGGGTATAGTTCTTCTGGTGGCTTCTAGCGGTATAGCTTCTTTGCTTCTTTCTAGGGGCAGAACTGCTCACTCTAGATTCGGTATACCCATTCTGGTCCATGAAAGCTCAACTTGCAGCAAGATCAAGCCGGATTCTGAAGTGTGTCTTCTAAAGAAAACAAAGCTAATAATTTGGGATGAGGCTCCAATGACCCACAAGCACTGCTTCGAGGCTCTTGATAGGAGCTTGAGGGACATTATGCGTACTTCTGACGGTCGATGCTCTGATAAGCCCTTCGGTGGATTAGTTGTTGTGTTAGGAGGTGATTTCAGGCAAATATTGCCGGTTGTTCCTAAAGAAAGCCGACATGATATTGTGTATGCTACCATTAGTTCATCTAAACTTCTACTGATGTTGTTAATGTCAAGTATTGGATTCAAAATTTCTACTGTGAAAGACTTGCCGCTACGCTACAAAGGTAAGACACACTCTCTCTCTCTCTCCCATTTCCTATGAGTTACAGTTTTACTGTATACTTTACATAAGTGGTTTTGGTTTGAAAATGATACAAAGTGTATTTGCATAAAAGATAGTTTTTGAGCTTCCTCGCACTAACATACAATCTAAAACTAGCATGTAATACCATGCATGGCATTGGAGCATTCAATGAGTTAGGAAAATGACAAGGAGTAGGAAATGATAATGGCTTATCTGAATACTTTACATGAGTGGTTTTGGTTTGAAAATGATACAAAGTGTATGTGCATATTTCTGCTGCTATTAACTAGTTTGTTTCATAATTTATTTCGACGATTGTATTTATTTTCCCAATTGTCTTGCTGATGTTTCAAATTGGATGGTCACAATTTTCTTCTCCCTTTCTTTTACCTTCTGCTTCCTGCTTTAAGATCACCCATTCTTTTGTGCGAGCATCCCTTTCTCATTATTAGACACTCATAACAATGTGTATAACATGCATCCAGATTCTAAAAAAAATCAACTTTAAATTCTTAGAAGAAAAAAAAAAGCTTCTTGAAAAAGAGAATCCATGTTTGAACAAGAGAAGAATTGGGAGGCCTAAAACCCCAGCCACATATGTGGCGTATAATCAACAAAATACATGAAATCCTTAATCAATCCCACATTAGTTAACCCCTTACAAACGTTAAGTGTTTGAAAAAAATGTCTTGAATAACTCAACTGTATTACTCCATACGTCCCAAAATAAATGTTTATTGTGTTCTTTTCCTTAAAATTGAAAGTGTCACTTGGAACGGAGGTAGTATGCTACATTGTTTTCTTTACAAATTCTGCATCAAACTTTTGGGATTTTAGGTCAATTGAAGTTTGTATAAAGAGTAAAGATGAAGAAAATAATGAAACTTTTGTCATTTGCATAGAACTACAGGATATTACTACGTAATAACTCCAAAAGGTAATGCAAAACTTTAAAATTCGAATTACAAAAGCTGTGCTGAAGTTTTGTACAGTCAGCAAAGCGCGCCTTGACCAAAACTGCAATAACTCCGTGCCCAAACACTATTTTTGCAAACAGATTTTTTCGTTATAAAATAGACTCATATATCTTTCCAACCATGTACTTCACCCTTTTTAGATCCTTCCGAGTCAATACAGTTTATTCAGCCAAGTTGACTCAAATTCCAGTACTGCAGATTCTGAAATCAGCTTTTGTGATCAAATTTTCTTAATCTTTTTGCAACATAATAGATTGGGCATATTATGTAAATTTACCATGCCATACTCTGGTATCACCAAGTTTTTAACTTCAACTTCATGATATAATCAACGGTTTTCCTTCTGTAAATGCATCTTATTATGGAAGTATAAATGCTCTAATTCTCCTTTTTTTTTTTTTTAATATACAAAAGTTTAAAACATTAACAAAATATTTTCATTGCAAATTAGAGTATTTATAAACATCAACTTTTAACTTCGATAGTGTGTTTGTACTGACTTGTCATCAGTACTGGAATTCATCATGCTAAACACAACTGTTTTGTACGGGGAAGTGTTTGGTAATCTGATGCTAAAAATCATCAAAAGCTTTCTAATATTTTTTTTAATTATTTTTGATAACTGCTCCCTGTATTCTCTATTTGTCCCAAAATAAATATTATTTATTTTTTAACTTGTTTCTAATCAATAACAAATTTATATTATTTGGATATTCTTTTTGAGGCGGAGGGAGCGATACTTTATTCAACTGATCTATCTTCCTTTACTCTCCTTAATTAAGAAATTTGACTGGATATACCGTTAGAGGTTCTGAAACTATCATGTGAATACATTTAAAGATAATTAATGAAGTATTTTAAGTACATTTTTTACGTCTACTTACAAATTTTTGTAAGTAGACATAAAAATTAATTAATTAAAAATTAAATATCAGCATTTGCTTTAAAATAGTTACATTATTTGAAAAGGAATTAATTTTAGGTAAGATTGTTGCTTTTTTATAATTTTATAATTTATCTTTTTATCTTTCTTCGTCAGTAATAAAATAACCAAAACATATAAAAATGTAATGCAATATTAAAATTACTAATCGAAGTTAAAAGTTTGCCTTTATTTATTATTTTAATTTATTATAAGAAAAAAAATCGTAGTGTATTCACCACTTTGTTCAATAACTTGGTTAAAAAAAAAAGGTAAGACGTTATATTTTTTATGGGAGTAGATCGCACATTCGCACCTAACAATTTCTAAAAAACCCTACCTACATTTTGTCCTTCATCTCTCTGCCTCTCATCTTCCCTCTTTTCTTCTTACTCTATTCTATTTTATAAACTATCCATTATTTTTTTGGACCTCTCTAAACCCTAATATCAAATTAATTTTTTTCAACATACGGATTCATAACCTTTCATGGCAATCGAGGATGAAGAAAAAGTGGAACAACGATACTCCGACAAGAAAAGCAAGTGCAAACGTTCTCCACAAATCCGCTACTTACCCATTGAAATCATCATCGAATTTCTCTCAAGTTTACAAGTTAAGTCACTCTTAAAATTCAGGCCAGTCTCCAAATCATGGTGTTCTATAATTTCAGACCCCAAATTTGTCAAAACTCACCTCAATATCTGTTCAAAGAGATCACTCTTTGGAAAAACTTATGCTTATTTCAAAAACTTATGGCCAAATCATTGTTGGAAAAAGTAACCTTTCCCCTGTCTTGAATTTTGTTTCTCGCTACCCTACTGAACTTCACAATCCTAAGAATTATTCTGTGTTTTTTGAGATGATTTTGATTATCGGCTCAGTTCATGGGTTAATTTTAATTTCTTTTGAAACACATGATTTACTTTTATGGAACCCTGCTACTCGGATCTCAAGGAAATTACCTCAATCTGGATTTAAATCGCGCACTGAATATTTGATTGTTGTTTATGGGTTCGGTTTTGATGAGTCGAATGATGACTATAAAATTGTTGGACCTTTTGCTACTCTTGGTAATGAGTCTGTTGAAGCCATGGTATACTCATTAAGAACAAATTCTTGGAGAAATATTGGCTATTTTCCTTCGGGTTTTAGTCTTTTCCCAAATCAGGAGGGAAGGTTTTTAAGGGGGCAATTCATTGGCTTAATTATTTAAAAGATCCAGTTAATGATTCAAATTTGTCTCCTCCTAATAGAATTTTTTGTCTTGAGTTAACTAAGGAGACATATAGTGAAGTTCCACAACCTAAATATCGTGAACGTGAGCATTCGTTGAGTTTGAATATTCTTGAAAAATGTTTTTTCCTACTGTCTGGATGCCATCAATCTCATATGGATGTATGGATAATGAAAGTTTATGGTGTGAGTGAGTCTTGGACTAAACTGGCTAGCTTTCCTTATCTCGATAGTTCGTGGAAATTCATGTATCCGACACTATTATATATGTCAACAGAGGATGAAATTTTATTGGAATTCAACCACCGCATTTTGTTGTTTGATCTCAAAAGTAAATCATTCAAGAATCCATATATTCATCCCTCTCAAGGCTATGTTGATCAACTTGATGCTAATACTTACATTGAGAGTTTAGTTTCACCCTTTATACAGAAAATGTCACGAAAGACATGAATAGAGATGGGAAGGCAAGTCACAAAATTTGACGTTTTATTTTTTTTCTTTTTTCGTTTACTTATTTTTTGTTTTAAGTTTTAGACAGTTTTTTACTTTGATGTAAGCTATTTTAGCGATAAACAACATTAGGCTTTTGTGTTTTGACAAAAGTTAGTATTCTTTTTAACATTCATTTTGGGACTGAGGGAGTATTACTTATTTCTTTATAGCCATTTTTACATATATTTCATCAAACTCATAATGCTTCAAGAGATCTATATATCTTCTTCTCTGATAATTTATTGGGATTTGTATCCTATTTAGACAATTTTTTATCATGATGTAAACTATTTTAGCTATATACATCATTAGCTTTTGTGTTATTCAAGCACTAGAAGTTTCAGAGTAAATAAAGGGAATGTTCTAATTTCATGGCATCCTGAAGAAGAAGTGAATATTATTAAGAAACTTAAGTACTATTGGGCAAAATAAGAAAAGCATATTTTGAAATACTCCTTCAGTTGCAAAAAGAAAATTTATGTGATTGCTTTCGAATCTGTTGATCGGCTAACTGAAACTATCATCACTAATTAGCAAAAATGCTCCCAAAACAACAATTGAATTTGAATCAAGGTAGACGGAAATGAATTGATTTTATCATGAAGAAGATGAAACTCACCCTTTCTAAGGTCATCAGTATCAGCATGGACAACTAAATTCATGATCCTATTTAACATTTTTATTTTTTAGTGAATTTATGAAATCACAAAATTTGATCTCAAAATTGTTTTACCAAAAAATAGATGGAACTTCTCATTGTTAAGCTATAACTTGAGAACTCATTATACATTATGTTTATGCATTTGAATGCGTACTTGATTTGCTAAACAATGTTACGCTCTCCTGATAAATAAAGTTTATGCATACAATAATGGAAAATACTCCCTTCCTCCCATAATGGATGTCCAAAAAAATTTCAAATTTGTTCTTGATCAAGAGCAAATTTCAAAACTTTTTGGACATTCATTTCAAATATGCTCTTGACTAAGAATAATTTGATAGTTGAATTGTTATCCTACTGTAAATTGATTAATATTTGATTCATTTAATTAATGACTATATAATTGATAGACAAAATAGCCTACCAAACTACTGTTTGTCAAAGATAATTTTGTGAGCAAGTTTGTGTAAAATTTATAAGCTCAAATCATTACGTAAGTTTGTGTAAATTAAAACTTCTCCATCTCTTAAAAAATCGATGATCAAGTGTACACACATTTTTATTTTTATAATAAAAATAGATTTCTGTGACCAAAATATGTTTGACCATCCCAACACATATAGGCTAAATGGAGTTAGTTTGAATGTAGTAATATGATTTTCTATGTGTACAGGATATTCCATCTGTCCCAAAATGATCGTCTCACTTTTTTATTGTTGGATATAAACCTAACATATTGTTTTCGTTTATTTAAATGAAATTACATATTATAGCAATAAGTAATAATATGCCCGTCGAATCTCGACGGGTTACTCACTAGTCTCAAACAATATCAAAACATTTGATGAAAATATTGATATTTGTTAAAAAAAAAAAATCATATTAAATGCAGCAATCCACCACTCATCTTCATATTCCCTTTTGGTCTGACAATCATCACTACGTCGGCAACCATCACCACTAGTCCCCTGCAAGCACCACCATCGTTACCCACCGGCCACCACACCCATTGCAGAAAAAAATTATAATTCAAATTCGTTAGTTCCAATCTAAACCATCTCCGGAATCAAAACACTATAAAACCCTTCAAATCAAAATTTCAAAGGGTTTTTTCAAACCAATTGTTCAAATCAAAATCATTCCTCTGAATCAAAACCTATTAGATAAATCGAATCTCAAACGCAATTTTACTTAGATTCGTTTTTCAATTAATACAATTTATTATCTAGTGACCAATTAATGCAATATATTAACTTATACTATCATCTAGTGACCCGATAATTGGTGGTGTCGGGTGCGGTTGTTACAAGGGTGCCGAGGAAAACAATTACAGAAAATTATAAAATACACTAAATAAAATGAAAATACAAAGAGAAAGTTGTTGATGAAGATGCACGAGCCCAATGAAATCACTGTCTCCTTAAGACATATTCGACCCCTCACCGAGTGTGCTTGAGTTTGCTTGGGTCGCTTGTCTCACAGGATAGAACGTGCGGATCGGGGGCACTTTGCACCTAAAGTTCCCGGCGAGATGAATCGAGCTTGGACTAGATCACCTCAAGATGTTACAATGCAGCTAGGTGAAGGCTTTGTGTTTGAGGCGCCCGCCTCAACATGGCCAGGCGCCCGCCTCATCTTGTTCTTGCCGAGGGTGTTGCCTCTGTCTTTCAGGCGTACGCCTCCTTCTCTTCCATGCGGCCGCCTCGCCTGCCGAGGCACACGCCTGTTGCTGCTAAAGCCCAAGCGGCCGCCTCACTCCACAGGATGCGCCGCCTCATGAAAACCAACAGGCACTCGTCTGATGATGTTCCCACTTCAGTACATGGCTTGGTTAATGTATCAATTTATTAATTTGTATGTCTCTTAGAAACTAGAACAGTCACACATGTCTTGTATATATACCTCAGTTGATCAATGGAAAATTGAATCATCTTGCAATACAATTTACATTGTATCTTTATAATACAAGAGTAATTCTTCATTATTTTCACTAGGAGGCCAAAGGAAGAATGACAAGATGCACCAAGAGAATATGGAGGAGGATTTGCAGAAAAACAAGAGTGTATTTCTCTGTTGTGTTTTTCTCAAGTGTTCCAAAAGTTCTTGTTCTTGTTGTTGACAAACAACAATATATAAATCTCCGAAAGCCAATATCAAAACTGAATAATATGATTTAATTAGGTAATAAACAACATTATTACGAAATTAATCAGTCATTAATTCAAAAATATTAACCATAATGATTTTCGGTTTCAATTTCCACATTTAATACTTGGCTGTTACATATCTGCTCAGGAACTGCTTAGCCGAGTCATGTGCCTTGCTCGGCCGAGCAAGGCTGTCCAGAAACTTTTGCCATGATCTGCTCGGCCGAGCAAGGCATATGCCTCGGCCGAGCATGACTTTCCAGAAACTTTGTCATTCTGCCTTGCTATGCACGGGCGACTCAATCACTCTGCTCGGCCGAGCATATCAGTCAAAGTCAAAACCATTTTTGATTTACAAAATCAAAATTTATTAGCAAAATGTGGACCACATACTTTGAGCATTCATATTTTATTCATCAAAAACCCATTTTGGATAAATAAATATTTGATTTCTTGTTCACATGAAGTAGAACACAAACACATTCACAATTAAGTAATTTGACAAAATTATCCTTGAGGAAATAATCCATTAATTTCCTTCAAAACACACTATTTTTCCAACAGCAGTTTGGGAAAATGTGGTGGGCGGCTATTCATGGAGGGGGAGGAGATGTAGGAAAGAGAGCATGGGAGCTGCGGTGGAAGGGCGGGATGGTGAAGAAGATGAGGATAGGGAGGGGGGAATGGGGAAGAGGGACGGCTAAACTGGAAGAGAAAGGGGAAGACGTGGGTTTGGTTTATTTGGGGTTGAGACTGGAGAATGGTCAAAGGGAAGGGGATAGTATTTTGAAATAAATAATTGGGGTTAGATTTTTAACGGGTCGGTGGTTCATTTAAACATATTACTCCAAAGTTCATGTCATTATTCCTTTAATAACATTCAATGTCATTCATTCGAGTTGCATAATTTGTATGATGCATAATTTGTATGAAATCTTAAAATTACTTTGAATTTTGTGATCACAAGATAGTACATTATATTTTGTGAAATCAAGGATATAGTAAATTAGATATTTTTTTTTGGGTAAATTGCAGTTTAGGGCCTTAACTCGAAGGGGTCTTTTATACGGGGCCTCACCATTTTTTTTTTGCCACATCACGGCCCAATGTGTAAAAATTTGTCAGTTAAGGATTTTTTTCAATAGAAAAGTGAGTTATATCCCATGTGCCCCGCACATGATTAACAAATTGGTTCAAATTGAAGTAGATTTTCCATTTAACGGGGTTAAATAAAATTTTCTATATTAAAAGGATTGAAATAGATAGTGGGAGAATGTCCATGTCCATCCCCCCACATCCTACCTTCTTCTTCATCTTCCCTAATCTCACCCTTCCCCATCACCACCATCTCATAGCCCCTACCCACCACTTTTCGCCTATACACCACCATCCCACTTTTCATCCTACAATCACTACCATCTACCGGCCAATCAGACATTCGTCAGCCTCATCATCTCTAACCCAATATCACTATCTCCATCGTCGACGTTCCATTCCATCCCTTTCATAGCCACCCTCTCAATTCAAGTCATAGCAAACCACCATTTGTGTCACAACTCTCAACCTGCCATTCAATCTGGTGGTAGGGGTGGCTTGGTAGGTATACCAATTGTATTTTGCTTATACCAGGTAATTACCAAGTTTAACTTGGTACATGAAAATCTATACCAGTACCAGCCGACTAAGTCGATATACCAACTAAGTTGGTACGGTAGGTACTCGGTTGGTACTAGACTCTACCAAATGTATATAAAAAATAACACTTTTTTTATTAAGACCAAATAAATATAATAGTAAATCATTATAAAATTCAAAAGAGATTTTAATATAAAGTCACATTTAATCAAACCATAGTAACATAGCACACAAACACACATATATACGCACACAAAATATCCCATAGAAACTTGGACATTAATCAAGGTTCTAATTTCTACTTGTCGTACAATCATATAAAGTCACATTCAATCAAACTAATTAAGTAACATCTATGTGAACCAAAAGCTAATTCTTAGAACCCACGACCAAGCAAATTGAATCCACTCTTAAAGATGAACATTAATTAACTACAGTTTACTATCTGCACAAATCACAGTTTTGCTCTAAGAAACAGGAAAAAACCTCAACCAACTTAATAAACTGGATCAATATAAAATCACTGTAAATGACTAACAAATAAACCTAAATTACCAGATCCTACAAAAAAAGAACAAAACAACAAATACCCATTACTCAATGTTAAATTAGGTTGGATTTATTTTTTACATTTAATATTTTTTATTATTTATATGAATATTAACATTTTTTAAAAAATTATAATTGGTACTCGGTATACCAACCAATATTAAACTTATGTACCATGTACCTACCAATTATATATAACTTGTACGGTAGTACCGTATCAACATTTCGGTATACCGATTGTCATGTACCAATTATAATTGATACGGTAGGAACACGAGTTGGTTGGTACAGATTTGAAAATTTTGCCAGCCCTATCTGGTCGCGGTAGGGGTGTGCACGGGCCTAAGGCCCGCGGGCTTTGGCAAAGCTTAGTATCAGCCCATTTAGTTACGGGCTTCAATTTCAAGAGCCCAACATAGTGGACTTCATGCGGACTCAAATTAACGGGCTTTTGCAGGCTTTAAACGGGCATTAAGCGGGCTCGGGCTTGACGGACTTACAAATTAAATATTGTATTTTGAAAATTTTATACCTATTACATTTTGGGCTTTAAATTATTTCCAGCCCATCAATCCATTACCACTTTATCATTTTGCCATAAAGTTTTTGGAGCCCAATTATTCAAGATCAAAAGTTGAAATTTGTAATTTTAAATTTGGGACTGCTTTAAATATCCATGTAATCTGCCTCTGAGATCCCTAAGTAGAGAACATGGTGGTCTTATGAGTTGTCCGGAACACTTTTACAAGACGAGTCAACGCCATGAAGATAAGAATAACAATGACCAAAATGTAAACAACTTATCTGCCTGGGCATTGCAGCTGAGCATTTATGGCCGCATGGTATGTTTAGCTATAATGTCTGTTTTTAAATGTTCTCAAAACAGTTTTCCTTCCGTAGTTTTGAAAGAGACGGGCCGAACCGGACCCTAACGGGCTGTAGAATAATAAGAGCCCGATCCCAGCCCGAGCCCGCAGGCCTTCAAGCTATCAGGCCCAGCAGGATTGAAAACATTGCGGGTGTGGGCCTTGCGGGCCGGGTTTTTGCAGGCCGATGGGAGGGTTTGCACACCCCTAGGTGGCAATGAGAGAGTAGTAGTGGTGGGAATTAGCCAAAAAAGGTGGATTTTTTAGGAGGAGACGGGGAGGCCATTTAAGGAAAATGAAGGGGAAGAGTTGGGGTGCAAAGGGGGGGGGGCGTTTGACAAGTTCGTATCAATAATTATAGGGGTCATATGCTAAATTTAAAAAATGGGCCTTTAATATAAAATAATATACAATACATAATATATATATATATATATATATATATATATATATATATATATATATATATATATATATATATATATATATATATAGAGGTAGGTAGGTGCTCAAATGAGAACAGTGAGAACTACTTGTATACACTTGTTTACAGTAGATACTTAGTTACTGTATACATATACAGATCCTACTGTATATGTAGACAGAGTTAAGTATCAATAATTATAGGAGCCATGTGCTAAATTTTAAAAATGGGCCTTTAATATATAAAAAAATACAATACATAATATATATATATATATATATATATATATATATATATATATATATATATATATATATATATATATATATATATATATATATATATATATATATATATATATATATATATATAGGTAGGTAGGTGCTCAAATGAGAACAGTTAGAACTACTTGTATACACTTGTTTTACGGTAGATACTTAGTTACTATATACATATACAGTCTACGTATATGTAGACATAGTTAAGTATCTATTGTATACAAGTGTATAACCACACGTATACACTTGTATACGGTAGCTAGGTATCTATCGTATATGTATACGCAGCTAAATATCTACCGTATACAAGAGTGTATACAAGTGGTTCTCACGATTATAATTTTAAACGGTTCTCATTGGAGCATGACCCTATATATATATATATATATATATATATATATATATATATATATATATATATATATATATATATATATATATATATATATATATATATATATATATATATATATATATATTAATTTAATTTTAGTAATTCCTCAAGTGAATATATTTATAAGTTAATTTTAGTAATTTTTTTCCCAAGTAAATATATCTATAATTTTTTTTGATATCTTTTTCTTATTTTTAAAATTTCCTCCATCCCAAACAACTAAAATAAAAAGAAAAATAAATTGAAAAAATAAGGTGAAAAACCCTCTATTCCAAACAAGTAAAAGGAAAAAAAGAAACATTCTTTGAAGTCGTACGAGAGATCCGATCCTTGCAACTGGAGGACAAATGAGATAAAGTTTGCCAACCAAGCCACAAACATTTCATACTCCCCTCCGTCTCAATAAAAGCTTCACCAATTTTTTAAAAGGACATCTTGTTAAAAGCTTTACCTTTTCTAAAATGGCAAAAAATCTTTATTATTCCACTCACTCATTCTCTCTCCTATTTCACTTTTATACTCACAACACTTTTCAAATTTACTATTTTCTCCCCTCATTCTCTCTCCTATTTTACTATTATATTCATAACATTTTCTCCACTTATCAATTTTCTTAATTTACGTGTCCACCTAACCTAAAAATAACCTAAAAGGGTGAAGATATTATTGGAATGGAGGGAGTACTTCTTATCAATATTAAGTTAAATATTTATTAACATTTTGGGCTAAATTTTAAAAAATATGAAGCCTCATAAAATTAAAATTATGGCCTGTGCAATTGGGCTTTTTATACTCCCTCAAAATGGGGCCCGGTGTTTGACGAAGAAACTGTTAATGTGGGGATGTGTGTGGGTTTTCAGTTTTTCTTTTCTTTTATTTTGGGTAAAATATATTCCCTCCGTCACTAAAAAATTGTCCTGCTGTACATTTTGCAATTATTAAAGAAGAGTTTCACTTTCTTGTACCTTAGTAAATTTGCACTAAAATTCATGTCTAAGTTTAAAAATGGGACATATTTTTTGGGACAATTCACAACGACAAATGGGACAATCTTTCAGGAACGGAGGGAGTATTTTTTAGCAAAAATCTTGTAAAAAACTCATTTTTTACAAACTTAAGAAAAAACGTGTTTTTGACCCGTGGTTCATTTAACGGACGCTAACACACGCTTTTTCGGTCCGATTCAATTTCCTTTCGTCATTTGCGCTCTCAATTTAATTTTTCGTACTTGTTCTTCAAGGATTCCGAACAGTTTTCATAGTTTTTCATCAATTTCCACCGATTTTGAACTTTTTCGTCATTTGCGATCATCAATTTCCACCAATTCACATCTTCTCCGAGCTTTTATCAGTCGTATTTTTACTTATTCTCCGACATTATGTCTGACCAAATCAAAGAAATCAGGAGCAAGCATCGGAATGAAGGCATGATACTTGATTTTACTTATTTTTCGACATGTTTTCAGTCGCAGTTTTCTTCGAAACCCTACCACTGTCACTTTTGATTCCACCTATTGTTATGGATTGATAAACTGGCACATTATATTCGTGATTCGGGCATTTTGAAACCTTAACACTGGCACTTTAGAAACACTAATACTCGCATTTTGAAAACTCTAACATTTCACTTTCAAACAATGATGCTGGCACTTTCAAACATTAAAGCTGGCACTTTGTAAAACTGATACTGGCATTTGTAACATTGATGCTGGCACTTTGTAACATTGATGCTGGCTTTTTGTAACACTGTTACTGGCACTTTACAATACTGATGCTGACATTTTTGAAACACTGATACTGTCACTTTGAAAATTCTAGCACTGGCACGTTCAAACAATGATGCTGGCACTTTTAAACACTAAAGCTGGCACTTTGTAACAATGAAGTAATATCAATATGACTTGCTGCAAATAAAAATAAAAAATTAGATTGGCAATAACATTGAAAAAACAGGTGCTAGCATATTACTCCCTCCGTCCCTGAAAGATTGTCCCATTTGCCATTTTGACTTGTCCCAAAAAGTATGTCTCATTTCTAAATTTAGGCATGAATGTTAGTGCAAATCTACTAAGGTACAAGAAGGTGAAGCTCTTCCTTAATAATTGCAAAATGTACAACAGGACAATCTTTTAGGGACGGAGGGAGTATATTGGAAATACTGGCACTCAAAACAACACTCACTGGCACATCAAACAACAAAGTAACACTGACACTCCAAACAATACTCACTGGCACATATAATATCAAACACTGGCATATTACAAAATTAATACTGAAAAACAGGTGCTGGCATATTATATTGGAAATACTGGCACTCAAAACAACACTCACTGGCACATCAAACAATAAAGTAACACTGACACTCCAAACAACACTCACTGGCACATATAATATCAAACACTGGCATATTACAAAATTAATACTGGCACTCCAAATAACTCTCACTAGCACTTTAATGACCCTGAAGTTGTTGATACACTGAAGTTGCTGAAGCTACAGATAAGTAACACTGGCACTACAATAACACTCACTGGTATTTCAAATAAGTAATACTAACAGTCCAAGCAACACTCACTGGAACATATCATAAAAAACACTGACACATTCAAAAATTAATATTGGCACTACAAACAACACTCACTGGCACTTCAAATAAGATAATATTGGCACTCTAAAACACACTCACCGGCACTTCAAACAACAAAGTAACAATGACAGTCCAAGCAACACTCACTGGAACATATCATAAAAAACACTGGCACATTCAAAAATTAATCCTGGCATTACAAACAACACTCACTGGCACTTCAAACAACAAAGTAAAACTGACAGCCCAAGCAACACTCACTGCACATATTATAAAAAACACTGACACTTCAAATAAGTAACACTGGCACATATGAAAACAAACACCGGCACACTCACTGAAACATATTATAAATAACATTAGGATTGGAAAGACAAAAAAACAAATGTACTGGCATTATATAAAAAAAAACACTGACATTATGAAATTGGTTTACCTGTATCGTGGTTATCATCAACTGTGTGAAAATTTGATCAATTACAGTAGCATTGTCTGCAAAATAGCCAGTTTCATCTTCAAAATCGTGTAAGCTCATCATAACCTAATAAAAAATCGCCAGTTTTGAATGAAACGATTAGGAATGATTGTAAATATATTGATTGATAGTCTATAATTGACAGAATCATATATTACCTCAATCGGCTGAAACGGGTTGATTTTCGATTGAATTCTTCTTTTACTCGATGAATCTCTCTGTTGCGGCGTCGTAATTGTGTGTTTTACTGTGTGTGTTCATTTGGATTTGAGTTGATAAATGGCGGATCAATTTTGTTAGTGAACCGGTCTCCGATTCAATACGCGTACATTGATTTAAAAATGGTCCAAAAACTAATTTTTTCATAATCTTATGAAAAACCATAAGAGCAACTTTATTTTATTATTATTTAATTTTCTTATTTATTATGTGGTTAGTATATTATTGAGAAAAATTTTATTCAATTAAACTTACCAAATTACAAAATTATATATTAAGAAAAAATTCAATGTATTATTTTATATTTCTTATATAAAATTAATTTATTTATTTTTTGGTAAAATGTATTTTTTGTTTTTTTTAGTATACTTTAATTTGTTTTCGAAATAATTATTTCAATTCTTCTAATTTAGAAAATTTCATTTAACCCCCTTAAATGAAAAATCTACTTCAATTTAAATCACTTTGGCACATGGGATATAATTGACATTTTTAACAAATTCCGTCAAAAAACCATTAATTGACAAAAAAATTACACATTGGACAGTGGCAAAAAAATAAATAAAAATAGTGAGACCCCGTATAGAAGACCCCCCCTTGAGTTCAGGTCCTAAACTGCAATTTGCCCATATTTTTCTCCTGCTAAAAAAAAAAGATTTTTTTTCATTATTTCTTTTATTCTAAAATAGAATTTACTTTTTTACCATCTCAAAATATAATCAGATGATAAAATGTAACAAAATAAGTAAAATTACTATTCCTTCTGTCTCAAAATAAATGTCTAAAAATAAATAAATTTACCCTTAATCAAAGAGCAAATGATATTTATATGATCATTTATTTTTGGGACAAAGATAGTAGTGTATTATACTATTATTAAAGTCCTGTAATATTTTCTATTATAATGTTTTAGAATTGATTAAAAAAATCGTGCATTGTACTGTATTAAATTAGTACGATTAATTCTCGAAGTGAAGTAAAGTGAGATCCATGCAACTTTATAAAGTGCAGGTGCTCAAATTACTAAGGCCTATATAGGATAGGGACCAATACTGCACTTTTCAAAAGTCGAAGGATAAACGAATCCCATCAGAAAAGAAGCCATAAACCCTCCAAGCATGAAGTCGCTTACAGCGTGCTCATGGATTCTTCAAGCCGGCGCCACCTCAACCCACCGCCGACATCTTCCCACCACCACCACGAGGTATCACCTGATTGCCCAATTCACGCCTCTCTCTTACAATCAAACCGTCACCACCACCACCATCATTTCGAATTGTCACCTCACTGTCCGCTCCACAGCCCTCTCTTGCAACCAAACAGACACTATCGCCGCCACTTACTACCTCACTGCCCACTGCAAAGCTCTCATTTCCATCAAAATTATCAATCGCAGAATCCCCACGTTTTCCCCAATTTCGGTTCTCCCGTTCTTTTTCCCTCAAACCCTACTCTTACTGTAAACAATTTGAGCTCGCAGGTGCCAGAACCCAATGAAATCTACGTTGCGGATGGGATGTAAGTACCAATTCAATCTCATATCTATTGTACCCTCCGTCCCAAATGTTTTTTTTTTTTCATAGTACAGTGACTATTGGTAATTTTCGTTGTGTATCATTATTGGAAATGAAATACTTATTGATCATACAGTAATTTAAATATATTGCTCCCTCAATGTTAAAATTCTTACATAATTGATTTTTAAGAAAATTTAGTACTCCCTCCATCCCAAAATGAATGACCAAAAAAAATTTAATTTTGATCTTGATCAAATCAAGAGAAATTTTGAATTATTTTTTTTGTCACTCATTTTGGGACAAAGGTAGTAACAAAGCTAGTATAAACTATTCCTATTCACCTTATAAATTTTTATTTTTGCAAGTGTACATTGAATAATGATATTGTATTAGGTGAAAATTCAAAATTCGTTTATGGACCAAGTTTTTTAGGAAGTAGCCATTCATTAAGGGACCAAGTTTTTTAGAAAATGGACATCCATTTATCAAGGGGGTATTATATCTTATTTGCTTCTTGTTGAGGATTGTTCTATTCATGCATACATTACATGGTAAATAACGTATTTGCTTCGTTCTGAGGAAGTTAGCAACTACATGAGACCGCAGTTGAATGATAGGTTTGTTAAATCAGCTTTGATAATCTATATATTGAAATTTTGAGGTTTCATCATGCAATATATCAAAATCTCGAATGAGTTTCTTGAGCAGTTTACTAGAAGATGTATACTTGTTTTTACTCAAAGTAGAAGATGACGTGATTATATACAATCACAACAACAATTCCTCAGTCCCAATGTGACATGATTATATGACCAGAGAAAATTTCTAACTTAAAATCCGGCTGTGTGAGGGCACATTCCGCGGGTGTTAATTTGCTTGGTTTCCAAGGAAATTAAGATGTAGAACTCATTCGCTAGCACTTCTGTTTGTAATATAGTATTGGAATCGAAGAACGGTTTATCAAGTTGTACATTTCGGTTCACTTCGGTTTTCTTGTTCCCAACTGATGCTTATCAAACACTGATAACTTGATAAGTGATAAAACCATGCATGGCACATACTTAGGCTCCGTTTGTTTCAAGGAAAATATTTTACGGAAAACGTTTTTACAATTTTCCGGTGTTTGGTAACGATTGAAAAGGTAAAGTCAACATAAATTACAGTCAACCCAAAAATGATCTCTTTTCCCTTAAAATGACTTACTGACTCCTTAATTGATAAGTCATTTTCCAATTGCCGTGTTGTTTCCAACCCCCTTACTTCCCACAATTCCCTTCTCTCTCACACAGAAAGGGTCTCCTCCTTCAGCCACTCCTAGCTCCGCCAAAATTCATCATCCATGGAGGAAACCACCATTTTTCAATCCCCCTTACCCATTGTTGGAAATGGGTAACGAAAGTTATGTTTGACTTGTCGTTGACCTAACTTTCTAACGGAAGTTCGTTAACTTCCAACAGAATTCGTTATTTGTTAACGAAGCAAGTTACAAAATGTATTCTACATTTAGTGTAGATTATGAAACTCATTTATTGTCTCAAAACCATTTCCGGGTGAATGGGAAATTAATGACAAAGGTTTGTAACTTAACGAGAGTTAAATAAAAGGTCAAAATTAATTTGGGTTTGGTCCAGATTAATTTGAACTGTGTTTTCTGCTGACGCCTTGAGTCGTACGCAGTAGAGGCTTCTGGCACGACTCGTGAGCACGAATGGGGCTCAATGCACATTTGCTCCAAACTGATCAGAACGAGTGGAGTCCTTGGGAACGAGTCGTGAGCACGACTCGTGCTCACAAGGACGACTCGTGCCCTGGCCTAAACTGCAGAAAAGTCGTGACTTTTCAAGTGAAAAGCCACAAAACCTTTTCACTCTCCTTAAATACTTTCCCCTCCGAATTTCAATTGTTACACACAGTAAATTGAGCCTTTCCTACCCTCTTTGAGATAGATTAACATTGCCTAATCATCTTCATATTGTTGCATATAATTCCTTCAAGTCCAAAGTTCCAAATAGCAAATTGTTCGCTAGAGTTATTTATTTGGAGTGCTCCTATAGATAACTAGAAGTCGTTTTATCTTACGAGGAGTTTGCCATTCAACCGTAAGCACCTGTGCGGGGCAAATACTTCTTACGAAAATTGTGTTAAACACAAGACTCGACTATTTGTGATTTGTTTTTTCAATTTCCGTTATAATTTCTGTTATCTTTTTCATCCTTCTTTGTTATTTCCTTAAGAAGCCTAACGAAAAGTCCAACAATCGTAAGAAGTATTTTACGTTTCTTAAGGTGTTCATACAATGACTAATGAGAAGGACTCCTCCGAGTCATCCAGGCTCACTCCCCTTCAAGGCGAAGCAACGCTAAAGAATGTTGCACCCGCTCCTTCACTTGTCTCAGGTACAACCTCAAGTGTCGCACCTCATAATGCTCTCCCTCCGTCTCATGCATTCGTGCATGCGGAAAGACCGGGTATTCTTACCGGGATGGACTTTAAGAGGTGGCAACAGAAAATGTTGGTCTTTTTGACAACATTAAAATTGGTGCGATTTCTTTGGGAATATCCACCATTGATATCCGAAGAGGATGAACCCCAAGCAAAGAATGACTTGGATACATGGAATCACAGCGATTTCTTGTGTCGCATGTATATTCTTACTGGCTTGGATTATGCACAATACTATGTGTGTTGTGGCATAAAGACCGCAAGAGAACTTTGGAAATTTCTCGAGATGCACTATTCTATGTGTATAGTGACAAAAAGACGGCAAGTAAACTTGTCGGAAACAAGTACCGGAAACAAGAGGAAGAACACCGGAAAAGTAAAGAGAGGAACTACAACCGCCAAGAAGTTCAAAGGTAGTTGTTTTAATTGTGGCAAACCCGGGCATATGGCTAGGGAATGTCGACATTCTAGAATCAACAACCAAGATGGAAACCCTCTTCAAGCCAATGTGACTGAAGATCAATATGTTTCATTGGACTTTGATCAACTTAGCCTAGGGGCATAAGATTGAATTGACCAAATGTGGTCATTGTATTATATTAGAAAAGGGTACCTTGATCTGAATGTAATCCGCCTAAGGGCGAAGAATAAAATATCAGTTTTTATTTCCTACTTGGCTTGTGTTATGACTTGTTCATTTAGGTCTTGTAAATTTAAATTCATTCCGTCGACTAGTGAATTTAAAGTTACTACCTAAGATGAAATTTGATTCGCAAACCAAATGTGATTTCTTCTGTAGAAATCAGTTCTTCATTACTTCTATTGATATTTGCACTCGATAATGCAAAGTACATCTTTTGAAATAGTAAAGATGAAACCTTAAGAGGTTGAGTAATAAAGAATGAGTTAGTGATTCATCCTAATTGTGGAGAGTATGTAGTATTGTTTGAAAAATAATTATTGGGACGCTGACACTTATTTATCAAACGAATGCTATTTACACACCCAAAGGAAGAATAGAACTTGTAAGGAGAGGTTGAACTCCTTATTGATAAGTTTCGTCTTACTTGACAAAATGTGGGAATACCTAGTATAGGTAGAAACTAGATTGACTCCCGTGCGATGCACGGGGCGTTAATATATATTCAAAAGACAAAAATTAAACTAAAAGAAATAAAAAAATCAATTCGTTTATACGTTATGGAATATTTCCTTAAAGACTACATTGTCAGTAAAAAAAAAATAAAAAACAATAAAATAGGAATAAAAAATACACAATAATTTTGTTTATACATATTCAACATCATTCCAACTCATCATCCTAAACACCATCACTTTTATTTTATTTTATATTCTTAATTTTTTTAATTAGTAAAAATATTATTATTATTGTCACTTATAATTAAAAAAAATTGCTTCAAACTTAATTAATTTTCACTAAAAATAAATTTAAAAATAAAAAAGGAAATTTAACAAAGGATAATTAAGAAATTTATATTTAAAAAAGAGGGTTTTTTTTCTATGTCGAAATCAAATGAAAGAAGTCTCTATTTAAAGAGGAAAAAAATTATGAATTTTGGTGTAAAAAAAAAATTAAAAAAATTTGTTTAATATATAATAATTGAAGTGAAAGAAATCGGATAAAAAAAAAATATGAATTCCTTCGGGCCAATCACAGATCGACACGTGCAAAGTTTAATAAAAAAAATCCCTGCAAAAACGCGCTGGTGTCGGCGCGTGTAACGCACACGCCAGCGAAAAGTAGTTTTACCCTTCTTGTATCATCCGACACGTGTCCTAAAATCCAAAAAAAAAAAAAGACCAATCAAATAGCGCCACGTGTCATTTTAGCCGGGGTTTTTGCCATTTTGTCACGGCGTGAAATGACGAAAATGCCCCTCAGACCCCCTTTAATTACCACAACCTTGACATGAACTTCAATCAAAATTTTAAAAATGATGGTCATCTTTCCCGATGTTCATATTTATAAATACAAATATTTTTGAGACAAATAGAAAAATCGACACATTTATAATACTTTATTTACTATGCTTCAAAGATTTTTTTATTTAAAATAAATAAATTATTTTATGTATCGAACTAAAATAAACTCAATGACCATATTACCCCATCCCATTTATTAAATAGAAACTCAAACTCACATTCATCACACTACGCCATATATATATATATATATATATATATATATATATATATTATTAAATAACCTTATATACTTTATAAATACACAACAATTTTGTTTATACATATTCAACACCATTTCAACTCATCATCATATACCCCATCAATTTTATTTTATTTTATATTATTTATTTATTTTATTAGTAAAATTATTATTATTATTATTATCATTTATAATTAAAAAAAATACTTCACACTTAATTAATTTTCACTAAAAAGAAATTGAAAAATTAGCAAAGGATAATTAACAAATTTATATTTAAAAAAGAGGATTTTTTTCTGTGTCCAAATCAAATGAAAGAAGTCTCTATTTAAAGAGAAAAAAAAATTATGAATTTTGGCGAAAAAAAAATTAAAAAAATTAATTTAATATATAATAATTGAGGTCAAAGAAATCGGATAAAAAAAAATTCTTAAATCCATCCAGCCAATCGTGGGTCGCCATGTGGCAAAATTAAAAAAAAAAAAAAAAGAGAAGGCTGAATGAACGCGCCTTTGTCGGCGCTTGAAGACTAATCGCCAAGGAAATGTCAAATTTGCCCTTAGTCAAACGGATGACACGTGTCCAATTTTGTTTAAAAAAAAAGAAAAATATTTTTTTGCCCAATAAAAAACTGCCACATCTATTTTCAGGCTTGTTTTTTGCATTTTTGCCATGAAATGAAAAGACAAAAATACCCCTCAAATCCCCTTTAATTACCACTGTCTTGTTATTATATATATATAGATATCTAAACCTAAAGAGGTTAAGATAAGACCCAAAATCATGGATTATGTTTCCTTTGGATATGCAAACAATTAGTAATGCATATAGATTTGTGAAGAACAAATATAAAATTCCCGATATGACAAAGGGAACGATTATTGAAGTGAAGTTGCTATATTCTTTGAAACCAAGTTTCCTTAAAAAGGAAAAGGGTTAAAACAACCTCACTTGTACATAGTCATGACTATGTTCAATAGTTCATCTCAAGGAAATGAAGTACCTTGACAAAGTAAAAAGGAAAATCTTAATCACGCAAGTGACTTAAGGCATTGTAGATAACATGGAGCATATGCTAGTTATTACAATTGAATGACCCCACATAAAGGAAAATATTATGGGGGTACACCTCAAATGTGGGGGTACATGCTAAATACATAAGTTTTATATATAAGTGAACTTTTAGTATTAGCGAAAACTGTTAAAACTGTTAACAGTTGAAAGGATGTCTCATCATATATTTGGAAAATTAATAGATCTTCCTCCATAATGCTAACCATTGGGTTACAAATGGGTCCTTAGAAAGGAAATATTTAAATGATGAATTTGATAAAAAACTCCTAACGAATTTAAAGTATTCGTAAGCTGTTTTATAAATACCTAAAATATGGGGGTATTCGGCTAAAGTAGTAATACTTAAGCAAGACACGTTATATTCTTTAAGAATATACTTCCTTGAAATGATAGGAAATGTATAAATTTTAATAAGAAAATTTATAGAAAACTGTAAATGGTCTTCTTAATAAGAAGAAGAACCAAGATACAGTTGAAGGACAAAAGTTATTACTGTTACTGTTAACAGTTAATAGTTAATAGTTAATAGTTCATCCTACTCTATTAGGAAGATGTTGATCTTCCCTATAACCGTTGGATGTGCCAAGGATAAAACCTTTAAATGCTAGACTCTTGAAATCAATAAGAAGAATTTTAAAGAGGTCTAGTCTAAAGAGTAAAAATTTCAAAAGATACAATTCTATAAGAAAATTAATCTTATGAAATAAACTCTATTGAGACGGACTTTTCTTGATAAAAGGATCTTGAAAGGTAGTCTCTACAGGCATAGAATCTGAAGAGATAGATTCTAAAACGCTCAAGGATCACATCTATAAGAGCTCTCATAGATATTGCAACAGTGCATAATCTTGAGATACACCAAATGAATGTAAAGACAACCTTCCTAAATGGAGAGCTAGATGAAGAAATTTACGGAACAACCCGAAGAGTTTGTGGTTCCTGGTAAAGAACGAAAGGTGTGTAAACTTGTAAAGTCGTTATATGGGCTCAAACAAGAATGGCATGAGAAGTTTGATCGAACTATGTTATCAAACGGATTCAAGATTAATGAATGTGACAAATGTGTCTACATTAAAGAAACATCTGAATCATTTGTTATTGTCTGTCTTTACGTAGACAACATGTTGATAATGGGAAGTACTCGTGAATTGATCATGAATACCAAAGGCTTGTTAAAGAATCACTTTGACATAAAAGATATGGGATTAGCCGATGTCATATTAGAAATAAAGATTTCTAGAACATCAGAAGGAATAGTCCTATCACAATCCTATTATCTTGAAAAAGTACTTCGAAAGTTCAAGTAGAATCTTGAGAGGTAATCTCTGTAAGATAGATTCCTGAAAGGTAGACTCTAAGGAGGTCAAACCACTTAGAGATACTGAATACTTGGGAAGTCGGATCGGTACAAAGATTAATAACCACTCGAAGAAACTGACCGATAGAAGAATTTGATCACTCGAAAAGATTGACCGTTCTAGAGATTGTAATAAATCACTAAGGATAGTCAAAGTACTTGGAGTACTTAAAGATATTCTTGTGATTACAGATTACAATAAATAAGATATTCAATAGTATGAAAATGATATACTGATTGGATAACTTGAGAACCTGGAAAATAAACTCCAAGGTGAAAAATGTGTTCACAATAAATGGAGCAAGCAGTGTCAAACTTCCAAGACAACTTGAACAACTCGATTCAATAAGGAATCTGAGTCGATAAAGATAAAAGTTGAATGATCTTGGAAGATATTCCTTTGTGGAATAAGTTTGTGTCTACATGACCTAAGGCATTGTGACGACAATGAAGAAATAGGAAAAGGTGTAGAACATCATGGTAAGTCAAGACACAATGGTCATTGACATATTACCATAAGACAATTGATCTCAAATGAGACTGTCACAACTGGCCATGTGAAGTCAAAAATTGGATCCGTATACCAAAGGGTATGAATAGGAGATCAAATTGCCTGCAAGTGGAATGAAGTTAAAAACCCACAATAAAAGAACTCATAGTGGACACTCAACCTTGAGAATTGGAGATCCCACGCCCTCGTTCAATGAGACAACCAAGCTATAAGTTCTAGTAGAATCACTTGGAAACAACAACTCGGTTGAATAACCTGGAGATGTTGAATACTCATTCCCAGAACATCCAAGTACAAGCACATGCAACAGTGGTAAGGATAAGTTGAGAAAACTTTTAATTATTTCTATACCTACGGGTGGAGTAGTGCATGATACTCCTTATAGTGAGAATCACCTATATAAGTGAGGTAATTTGGCCGCCTCTAAATGAACGCTTATGAAATGAGATACGGTCCAAGGCCGAAATGGACAAAACGTGAGAACAATAACTGTTAGAGCTATTATTATGTGAGTATTGTTGTCTTGGTATACATTATACAGTCACTGGTTCAAAGCGACTCGCTACCAAATGGCTAGTATATCCGATAATATTTCACTAGGGAAGATTCAAAGCCACAAGCTATCCATCGCGATGTAATAATAGTTCGCCGGAACTTTTAGACGAAATTTGCATTCATACATTAATTGTCATTCATGTGGGGGATTGTTGGAAATGGGTAACGAAAGTTATGTTTGACTTGTCGTTGACCTAACTTTCTAACGGAAGTTCGTTAACTTCCAACAGAATTCGTTATTTGTTAACGAAGCAAGTTACAAAATGTATTCTACATTTAGTGTAAATTATGAAACTCATTTATTGTCTCAAAACCATTTCCGGGTGAATGAGAAATTAATGACAAAGGTTTGTAACTTAACGAGAGTTAAATAAAAGGTCAAAATTAATTTGGGTTTGGTCCAGATTAATTTGAACTGTTTTCTCTGACCGCCTTTATCGCACGAGCGAGGCTTCGGCACGACTCGTGAGCACGAATGGGGCTCAATGCACATTTGCTCCAAACTGATCAGAACGAGTGGAGTCCTTGGGAACGAGTCGTGAGCACGACTCGTGCTCACAAGGACGACTCGTGCCACTGCCTAAACCGCGTAAAAGTCGTGACTTTTCAAGTGAAAAGCCACAAAACCTTTTCACTCTCCTTAAATACTTTCCCCTCCGAATTTCAATTGTTACACACAGTAAATTGAGCCTTTCCTACCCTCTTTGAGATAGATTAACATTGCCTAATCATCTTCATATTGTTGCATATAATTCCTTCAAGTCCAAAGTTTCAAATAACAAATTGTTCGCTAGAGTTATTTATTTGGAGTGCTCCTATAGATAACTAGAAGTCGTTTTATCTTACGAGGAGTTTGCCATTCAACCGTAAGCACCTGTGCGGGGCAAATAATTCTTACGGAAATTGTGTTAAACACAAGACTCGACTATTTGTGATTTGTTTTTTCAATTTCTGTTATAATTTCTGTTATCTTTTTCATCCTTCTTTGTTATTTCCTTAAGAAGCCTAACGAAAAGTCCAACACCCCTTCTATCCGTTGTTCATCCCGCCTCATCCGATTGCCGGATCCACTAAACCGAAAAAATATGTAGAACAGCGAAGGAGAAGCTTTGAATCCTTCAATTGCAGTTTCGATTTTATAGACCGATCCGTTTGTTGTGAAATTAAACCAAAATCGTACTTGGTTGCTATGCTTTGGAGTAAACTATGGTTTATTGATTTAGTTTTTCACTTGTGTCAATCCTTATGTTTTTCCTAAGAGATTTTATACAATTTCAAGCTTTTCAAGTTAATTTTGCTCCAGCAAATGAAGTTACCACCTAGCCCACCCCACCCCCAAACCCCACTCTACCCCACCCACCCTACCCCAAATTGTGGGATAACGTAAGGGGTAAGGTTGGGTTCATCATCCATAGAGGAAACCCACAAAGCTCAAACAATCCCTAGTGAAGCTTCAAATCCACCAACCATTCTTCTTTCATATCCTCAATTCCTTCAATTGGCCTAATCCCTTCTATCCGCCGTTCATCCCGCTTCATCCGGATCCACTAAACCGGAAAAATATGTAGGACAACGAAGGAGAAGCTTTGAATCCTTCAATTGCAGTCTCAATTTTATTGACCAGATCTTTTTGTTGTGAAATTAAACCAATATCGTACTTGGTTGCCATGCTTTGGAGTAAAATGTGGTTTATTGATTTAGTTTTTCAAATATGCCAATCCTTATGTTTTTCCTCAGAGATTTTATACAATTTCAAGCTTTTCAAGTTAATTTTGCTCCAGTAAATGAAGTTACCACCCTACCCCACCTTCACCCTACCCACCCCACCTCCACCACCTTACCCCACCCCACCTCTACCGCACCACACCACCACCTCTATCCCACCCCCTACCCCGCTATCATACTCACCCACCCTACCCCTGATTGTGGGGTAACGTAAGGGCTAAGGTTGGGTGGGGGTATGGTGGTGGTAGGATAGAGTGTTTCGCGTAAAACGACTTTCGAAAAATTATTTTTCTGTGTTTTCTTGAAAATGAAAATGTTTTTCGAAAAATGACATAAATATGTTTTTGGTTGTTTGGAAAATCTAGAAAAAAAAAAAAACATTTTCATGTGTTTTATAAATCTGAGAAAATGTTTTCCGGTGGAAACACAATCTATAGTAGGGTGGGGTGGGTGGGGTGATGGGTTGGGGTGGGGGTAGGGTGATGGAGGTAGGGTGAAGGTGTGGTGGGGGTGGGGGATTTGGGTGAGGTGGGTGGGTGGATATGTTCATTTGACTTTATTTTCACGTGCTTACCACACATCGGAAAATGCTCTTGGTTTACTCTGACATCTGATGTCCGGATTGCCTCTTACATTGTTTGCAGGAGTTCTCAATTTTTACTGCAAAAGAATTTTTAGCCCGGTTAATTTCTGTTGCACCCATCTAAACAGATATTTTTTTGGTATTGTATAATCCTTAGGAAGGAGGAACTAGAACCAGAACCAGAACCAGAACCAGAAGATGAAGAAGAGTATGAATTTGTTCTAACTGACGAATGGAAAGAATTCTTCGCAAAATCAGAAGCCAAGAGGAGATTAGGTAGTTTTGTAATTTCACGTTATCCCACTCTATTCTTTTATTTTTGGGCTCTCTTTATATCAGTATAGTGCAACTACTAGTTTCTGACCAACTATATGACTTCTTTGCAGCAAAGAAGCAAGCTAAAAGAAAAGGGAAAGGTTAAGCAAACTTAAATCTTGGAGACGTCTTTTCAACTCTTTGTTATCATCAAGTGCAAGGTCGCAACAATCAGGTTCGGGATTTCAAGTGGAAGAACTGAGGGGTTCATTTTTCTGACATCTCAATTTGTTGCAGTTTTACGCAGGTGTAAAGACGGCCCATTATGGCTTGTTTACATGTAATACCTCCTTCCCAAAATATTCCAAAATGAAGGTCATAAAAAAATAAAATCAAATTTGCTTGAGTAAATTTGAATATTTTTGGGACATTCATTTTGGGACAGCGAGTAGGAATCCCAAAAACGTCTGTTATTTTTTGTTGAACTCACCACAAATATATTTATGATTTAATTATGTTCATTGAAATTCTAAAAAAATCTATTGATTCACCATTAATAATATTATCAACAACAATTTTTAATTTTATGAGCATACGATTAATCTCCCATAAATTTGTGGTGAAGTTCAACAAAAAGTCAAACGACAAACATTTTTATCTTATGAGTATATTACTTGTGTTAAAAATATGATTCCCCCTTTGGCCCTTTTAATTATGGATGTTCAAGTGTGAAGCGATCGTAAAGAAGCATTTTAAGTTGCACACACTGTTTGTGTGTGTCACTGTCTGTGGTGGGTCATGGAACTATTGGGCCATGTGATAATGAATTCCAGAAATGGACCATTTTTGATTAGTAAGTAATGGGTTTATTACAAATCTGGTCCATTTAAGCACAATTTTCTTAATTTTTTCTCATGAGATTTGTCTGAGGATTATATTTTTTAGGGGTGTAAACGGTTCGGTTTAGCTCGGTTTGGGAAAATTTTAAAGCTAAACCGCTAGTATCGGTTTGGAGAAATTCCAAGTTGAGCTAAACCACAAAAAAATTCAAACCGAGCTAAGCTAAACCGTCAAGGTTCGGTTTAGCTCGGTCTAAACCGCTAGTATCGGAACTTTGGATTTGCTTTTATTTGGTGTATAATCTATTTTTACTTTTTAAATAAATATAGAAGTTTAGGGTCTTAAAACAGTTTTCTAACTTGTGATTATTTTTTATTTTCTTTTGTCTCTTTCTTGGACCCACCTTTTTTTTTTTTTTTTTTTTTTACCTCATACTGGTATATTCGGATTTCAAATTTCTTGTTTGATTTTTCACGTTTATTAAGAAACCTGGATAAATAATTCTAGTAAGCTGGAGCTATAATTATTTAAAACACTATTCAAAACGTAAGTTGTGATTTTTTTTTACTAATTAAGAGGATAAATATAAAATTAAAAACCCTAAATTAGAACCGAGAGAGTTTTTTTTTTCTTTTTTAAATCTATCTATCAATCTATACCTTAATATATTTTTTTAAAAAAATATTGCTAAAATAAATACTCCCTCCATATCATTTGAAAAGGGACAAATTTTTATTTTGGGTATTCCATTTAAAAAGGCACCTCTCAGAATGGAAACTTTTCAATATTTTTTTTTATTTGTGTGACCCACTTGTCATACTAACAATAACTATCCACTAATTATTATTTACCCCACTTTTTATTTCTTACATCACTTTTAATATGCACAACATTTATTTCGATATATACTTCCCTTAATTCACATGTAAGATCAAATTTTTGTCTTTTCGAACGGGACAGAAGAAGAAGTAAATAATAACTCCAACAAATCTCTCTGAGGGCTAAAATCTTTTGGAGTAAACTGTCCCATAGCTGTCGACACAAATAACTTGACTATCGGAAGAGACGTTAGGCTTAAGCTTCTTACGAGTATAATAATTAAACTTTGCTTAAAAAATAATTAATTGAAACAATTATTGGAATATTTAATTAGGGAGTTTAGCAGTACAAGTGGAAAGAAGGAAGCTTAATCAGCTTAACATCGGATTTTGCTGTCAGCCACCAACCCAATCATATACTGTCACCAAAATTGTCGCCAATTTTAGCCCAAATTAAAATAAAATAAACATCAAAATTCTACTTACCTGAAACTTTCTTGGACAATGGTATTTCTATTCCAATCAACATGCTGTCTGTGGAATGGCATTCACTTTATTAGAAGGGGATCCAACTTTTTGAGTAAAAATATTAACTTTACCACTGAATCACTTTTTTTATACAGAATAGAATGCACAATTTCTTTAAAAAATAAAAAACAAACAAAGCAAAAGTGAGATTATCATTTTGAATTTTGAAGCGCATAAAATCTGCTACGTCATAGATGCCGCGAATTTGTCTCTTTTTTTCTTATTCTACTTTCCCTAGACGATGCAGTTAATTTATCAGTAATTTTAGAATATGGGCTTTATTAATTTGTTTGGACTACATCATTCTTCTTATTTAGAATCGTGATATTTATTTTAAATGAATAAAAAAAATGCGACATTTATTATGCAATTGAGGAAATATTATTATTTAAACGTACATTTATCTAAATTAATAAATTTAGTATGATCTTAAGTTCTTAATCCTGATCAGAACTTTACTTTGGAAAAAAAAAAATCTTACTGACAAGTACTTCCTCATTTCCATCTCAATTTTGACATTTTGACATTTTCGTCCATCCCACCCCACAGCTCAAATCAGACTTTTTAAAATGACAAATAATTTAACTATTTCATTCACTCTTTATCTCTCATATTTTCTTTGTGTATACTTATCACACCAATTGTTTTTTCTCATACTTCATTTTTAATAATTACGAACACTTTTTCCTAGTTTTCCTTAATTATCATTCGGTTTAAAATAGGAAGCGGCGGAGTATATCACACGCAACGCAACCTCCAACCAAAATAATGAACCTACATGTCTGCGGCATGAAACAGACATAATACTAAAGTTTAGGTAGTTAATTTTGTTTGCGAAGAAACCTAAATCTTTTGCTTGGTTTTTGTTTAGTATTCAACTAATTAAGTCCACATCTTACATCTTACGATATGTTTGGCAACTTGATTTCAATTCATTGAATTGGAATTGTAAGGGTAAATTAGTTTCACGAAATTCATTTTGTTCTTCCAATTTCAAATTCAAGTCTTGAAATTGAAGTTGTCAAACATACATAGAGTACTTCTGAGTAATATTTTAAGAATTGATAATAATGAGTATTGCGAAAGTAAGGAGCAATTTAATAGGTGACTTGGGCTTAGCTTGTTTCGCGTAAAACTAATCGTGAAAAATGATTTTTCGTAAAATATTTTTCAGAAAATGAAAATATTTTTCAAAAAATGACATAAAAATGTTTTCGTCTTTTTTGATAAGAAAAATATTAAAGTAAAATATTTTTTGACAAAAACACAATTTGAAATAAGTTGAAAGAAATAAGGTGAGATAGGGTGATGGAGGTGGGGTGGTAGAGTAGGAGGTGGGGATTAGTAGCTGTGAGATGGGTGGGTGTGGGGTAGGGTAGGGGTAGGGTGGTGGGGAAAATGTAAATGGTAAGATGATGGTGGGCAAGGGTGGTAATGTTGGAAAAAATTGTTGTTAAGCCATGGGCTTAAATCACAGATTTTTCTTAATCAATCGTTTTCGCTCGATAAAGATTATCATGAGCTTATGTTCCATTTAAAGTGAGAACATTAAAATGGTATATCTAGACGTCCAATTTATTATTGGATGAGAAGGATATGATAGCTCAAAATTGGTGGGTTTAAATTATAAATTATGTTTTAAATTTAACCCAATATTGAAGTAACGGTAAAAAGATTAATTGGGATCATTACTTGCAATAAGAGTTACAAAATGTGGAGAGACTCCCCATGATTGTAAGTATAATGGCTCCCATAATAATCAAGTTTAATTGGGGACTTTTGGTGGAGCTATAAGTGTGTAACCCACAAATGAAAGAGATAATTTTTTCCTTCAATCTTCCTCCTTCCTCTTGAAATTTGTTCATCTTTTTCTTTGGCCTCCTAGATTAGTTTTGAGTGGTGATTTTGTTTAAGCATAGTGAGATTCGCCGAAAAACTTTAAGTGCAAAGTTGTTCCGGTTCATCCGTTTTATCCTGGGAGACTAACGTCCATTGAAGACCTCGAGCACTCGTAGTGAGTGGGCGAATTAGTCTTAAGATTGTTAGACAAAATCTATACAATCGAGCACAAATGAGAAAAGAATTACAATGAATTTACGGTTTTCTCTTTATTATTTTTATGTTGTACTATATTATATTTCAATTCATTGTAATTCTTTTCTCATTTGTGCTTGATTGTATAGATTTTGTCTAACAATTTAACCTCAAGACTAATTATCCTATTTGAGAAAGAATTACAGATTTGAAAAATCCGGTGGATCAATGACCACAAGAGAAAAGATGTAAAGAGATGGAAAATTGATGGAAAAGAAGCAAATTTCCAGCACAGATTTTCTATGACCATCTGTGGAAAAACTCCATTTCCCAGTTCGTTAACCGTTGGATCGAGCTCAAATTTGGTGGGCATGTTCCTGACTCATAGAAGAATATTCTGGACGGTGGGATCGAAAAGTTATTATGTGAAGATGGAGATAAAAATTTCAGAACAGAACAGTGTTTAAGGCTAAATTAATTACTTGAACTTATAGTGAATTAACGGATGAACATCGAGGATGTTGAAACGATTGTGTAAAATAGTTGTGGTGATGCCACTTCTAGTATTTATACAATGGATGATAGATCTCTTATGGTTCATGGAAACCATAGTGAGAAAAAATAAAATTGAAAGTTCGTTTGAACTAAATTGAGAAAATGAACGGTTAAAGGTGTCATCTTTAACGTTCTTATGGTTCACAAGAATCATATTGTGAAATGAATAGTTCATTGGAACTATGTTGAGAAAATGAACGGGTAAAGATTTAATCTTTAACGTTGAATTTTATAAATGAAAAGTTCGTTGGAACTAAGTTGAGAAAATTAACGGGTAAAGAAGTAATCTTTAACGTTAACGAAAAGTTCGTTGAACTAAGTTGAGAAGATGAATGTTGAAAGATGTATTTCTTTAACGTTGCATATTTTCAATAATCTATTGACAAAGATGATAGGGCTTCTTGAACGGAGTTGTTAAATCCTATTAGTGTCAATAGTGATAAAAGTCACAAAAATAAAAATGGAGCTTCTTGAAAGAAGTTGTTAAATTTCATTGTTGTGAACATTGAAAAATGTTACAAGAACAAAAATCATAGGGCTTCTTGAAAGAAGTTGTTAAAACCTATTGGGAGAATATGTGACTAATGTCATAAAGATAAAAACAATAAGACTTCTTGAAGGAAGTTGTTAAATCTTATTGTTGGTGATAATGACAAATAACACAAAATATTTAGAATGAAAACTTCTAAAAGAAATTGTGTATTTTGTAAATGAGAATGTGATTTTTCTCTAATTTAGAGGTGCTCCAAGATGAGACCTTTAAAGTTTTGGAATAATTAACCTTCAATTATAATTCCATTAAGGGATTTAGAGGTTTATAAATATGAGTTGTTATAAGAAATAAATTGTGTTAATTCTCCTATTGAATTAGCAATTTATTCTTGGAGTTAATTCTCTAATTAATTTAGAGAGTTATATTTTTAACAACAAAGTTATAATTGTTAAAAATTAAAGCCAATGGTTGGTTTGTGTAGAGACAAATCTCTAATGGAATGTGGTTGTTCCAAATATATCGGATCACCATAGTGAGAAGTTAGAAAATTTTGTTGGCCTTGACTTTAAGTGATGGCAACAAAATAAGTTCTACTTGACCACCTTGAACTTAGAGAGATTTCTTTTGGAAAATCTTACAAAGTTGGGTGAAAATGAGACGGATGTTTTCAAGCCATGGATATGGTTGAAAAATGCAAATCTCTTTTACCGAAACTATATAATTAATGAATTGTCGAATTCATTATGTAATGTGTATAGTAATAAGAAAACGGCAAAGGAATGATGAGAGTCTTTGGACTATTAATATAAAATCGAGAATGTTGGTGCAAAGAAATTCTTTGTAGGTCGTTTTCTTGATTTTAAAATAATGGACTCCATGAAACAGAAAAGGTTAATGGAAGAATTGAAAATATTTTTCTTGAAAACCATGTCGATGAATGGTGTTGAGTGAAATTTTCAAGTGACGGAAATAATTGAGAAATCGCTTCCTACTTGGAAAGATTTCAAGAATCACCTTAAACATTAATGAGTAAAATGAATGTTAAGTTGCTTGCTATTCGTATTGTGTTGGAAAAGAGAATAGAGATTCGGAGAAGAACTTTCTAACACTTTTGTGGCGAAAGCAAAATGTGATGGAGCATATTGAAATGCTCAAGGCAAAGACAAAATTGGTCAAACTTGTTTGAAAAGTCAAACATATACCTTGTGGATTAAGAGACAATCTTTTGTAGATTTCATCAATCATAATATTCATTATGTGAATGAATAAAATGGAAATTGAATTAATCGGTGAGTTGAGGTAGTAATCAATAATGAGAATAAGTCTCGTTAGTTGGATTATATGCCCTCATTCAAAAAGAAATTCAATTAAGATGTAAAATGTGTTTTGAATTAAATAATCATAGTGATGGTTATAATGTGGAGATGATTCAAACAAATGACGGTAATATGTAATCTATTACCTTTATCATTGCTTGTTAAAAAGCAAAATGATGAGTCTTATCTCTTTAAAAGGAAAAGTTGTAAACCAACTTACTAAAGAGATAGTGATAAAACACAAATAAGTGGAGTTTGTTTATAAATTGGACTAAAGACTACTGGTGGCATATTTGTAGAGTATGCATAAAATAGTAGTACTTCTTATAGAATTCATGTGTATGAATCCAAGATTCAATGTATGCGCACAAAATACTATAATGGAATCATGAAACGTCTCTTTCTTTGAGAATATGTTTTCGTGTACATCAAGAGATGAGGCAAACTCATCTAAACGGATACATGATTCAATAGAAGAAGAAGAAACTCATCATGATGAAATAGCGAAGAAGAGGTTGGACCTCAACATAGCAAAAGAGGTAGGATGAGAAAATTTGTGGCCCAAATTTTCTAACCTACATTCTAGAATGTAAATCACAAAGTTATAAAGAGGTATTGAACTCTTTTGAATGATCTTTGTGAAAAGAGACTATTATATGTGAGATTGATTCCATCTTGGAAAATCACACTTGAAAATTGGTAGATTTATCTCCGTGTAGTAAATCACTAGCATATAAGTGAATTTTCAAAAAGAAAATGAAGACCGATGGAACAATCAATGAGTACAAGGCTAGACTTGTAATTGAGGATTACAAGGAAATGAAGAACTTGATTACTTTTATACTTATTCTCTCATCACGAGAATAAAGAGTTGTATTTGCAATTGCTGCATAGCAGAATTTAAATACATCAAATGGATGTAAATAACCTTTCTAAATGTCGATTTAGAAGAGAAAATTTACATAGAACAACTCGAGTGGTTTGTTGTACATGAACAATGAAACAAAGTGTCCACAATGTGCACCATGATCAAATGGTGTTAATAATGAAAATTGACATTATTGCTAATTTTGGGATTAACCCGAAAATGTGGGGGTGAGTATACTTTGGAAAATAATTACCTATTGGAAAGTTTTCCCCAAGAAAACAATGAGATGTCCATATGAATTATGAAAACGTAGGCCTACGTACTTGTTAATGTGGGAGTGTTTCGCAAAGTAGCAAGTCCAATTACCAAGGAAATTGAATTTGGTTACTAAATGGTGGATTATGTTTCAAGAGTTATGTTCATAACAATTGTGGATATTGGTTTGTTATATATGATTCAATAAGTTTGAATATATATAAAAATCAAAAGAAAATAAAATAAATAGAAACCAAGTATTGATGTCAAATTCATGGAAGTGAATATATGATACTTTGAATGAAATAGATCAAAGTGTTGAAACGGTTCAAGAAATGGAACCTAGAAGAAAATGTGCTAGTTTGTAAAGTCATTGTATGACTTGAGACAAGTACAAAGATAATGACATCAAAGGTTCGATTGTGTGGATTTAAACAAGAGTGACTACGTCACTTTGCTAATTAAATCAAAAAACGATATGTTAACTAAGGAAAATTCTAGTCAATTTGATCTGTTGATTCAAATTCAAGGAAAACTAATAGACTTGTTGTTAAACAAGTCATTAGGTGGATATTCTTGAAATTTTTGAAATGATCAATTTGGAATAGCTGGAATTTAAATGAATTTGAGTTAACAATTATCAAATGGATAAAGCTTGTGTTAGCAAGATGGTATATTGTTAAAGTCAATTTATGATTGAAAAGACATATAGCAATGTGTGTAATGGTTGTCTAGACATTTATGTCTAAGACATAATACCATTAAACAACTACTCTCAACTAATTTGACAATGTGATGTCAAATGAAAAACGGATCCGTTAACCAAAGGGTTAAATAGAGAGTTAGTTGAAAGTTCGATGAGGGGAATGAGACGTAAGCCTCTTAAAAGTTAAACACAGCAGAAAACCCAATCTAGATGACTGGAGATCCCAAGAACTAGATTCAATGGGACAACCTAACTGTTAAAAGACTTGCCGATGCGTATTTGTGGGGGAACCAACCCCAAGTCCATTCCTGATAGTGACATCCCAAAAGGACAAGGATAAGCTTATGTCTTTTAATGATTCTTACGCGTCGAAAATTTGAGCGGGGTAATACGGGTTACCTTTAAGAAATCACCTATGTGCGAGAGAAGTGGGGCCGCTTCGAGGAGAATTGTGTGAGGCTCAATTCTTAGATCCTCTTACAGAACCAGGCGTATGTTCAGGGCCATGAATGAACATAGCTATGAGAATTGAACTATGTTAGGACGTTACTTGTGTCAAGCATATGATCGGCTACACAAAAAGTATAACGATTCAAGGACATCGCGTCTATCGACTTGCGAGTAGAGTAAATATGCTTGTACGAGCGAAGGTTCAATGGGCATTCCCACACCTATCGTATGCAAGTTTTCGTCTGCCGAACTCTATCACCAAACTCGTCATCAATTTCCTTCATGTGGGGGATTTTTGGAAAAAATTGTTGTTTGTGAAGGAAATTGAGTATTTTTCTTAATTGAATCGTTTGTCGTTCGACAAAGATTATTGTGGATTTATGTTCCATTTAGTGAGAACATTAAAATGGTATATCTAGATGTCCAATTTATTATTGGATGAGAAGGATATGATAGCTCAAAATTGGTGGGTTTAAATTATAAATTATGTTTTAAATTTAACCCAATATTGAAGTAACGGTAAAAAGATTAATTGGGATCATTACTTGCAATAAGAGTTACAAAATGTGGAGAGACTCCTCATGATTGCAAGTATAATGGCACCCATAATAATCAAGTTTAATTGGAGACTTTTGGTGGAGCTATAAGTGTGTAACCCACAAATGAAAGAAATAATTTTTTCCTTCAATCTTCCTCCTTCCTCTTGAAATTTGTTCATCTTTTTCTTTGGCCTCCTAAATTAGTTTTGAATGGTGATTTTGTTTAAGCACAGTGAAATTCGCCGAAAAACTTTAAGTGCAAAGTTGTTCCGGTTCATCCGTTTTATCCTGGGAGACTAACGTCCATTGAAGACCTCGAGCACTCGTAGTGAGGGGGCGAATTAGTCTTAAGATTGTTAGACAAAATCTATACAATCGAGCACAAATGAGAAAAGAATGACAATGAATTTACAATTTTCTCTTTATTATTTTTATGTTGTATATTATATTTCAATTCATTGTAATTCTTTTCTCATTTGTGCTCGATTGTATAGATTTTGTCTAACAGGTAATGGGGTAGGGTGTGGAGGTGGGGTAGGCGTGGGGTAGGGTGAGTAGCCGAGAGTGTGTGGGGGGGGGGAGGGTGGGGTGGATAGCCGAGAGTAGGGGAGTGGGGTTGGGTGGGGTTGGGTGGGGGGAGTTGTTAAAAATAAATTAAATTAATTATGAGTAAAAAAAAGTTTGACCGTTGGAGGGGGGTTGGTGGGTGGGTTGGTTGGTGGGGGTGTGGGTGGGGGTGGTGAAAAAATAATTTTAATATGAATAAAAAAATTGATCGGGAGTTGGGGAGTTGTTAAAATTTAATTTTAAAATGAATAAAAAAATATTTTTTAACCTTGATGTGCCGGTGGAAGTGAGGAGTTGTTAAAAATAAATTTAAAATGATTAATTTTTTTTTTTTTACCCGACGCGCGGGAGAGAATTGTAAAAAAAATATTAATATAAATAATTTTTTTTATAAGGGGATGGGGTAGGGGGTGATTGATGTGGTGTGGGTAACGTGGGGGGTGTATGGAGAGTTAGGTGTGTGTGAGGATCTTACCATTTTTCGAAAATATTTTATTTAGAAAAAATTCGTAGGTCAATTTAATTAGAAAATTGGAGAAAATATTTTCTCCATTTTTCAATATTTATCAACACCGAAAAATTAGAAAAACGTTTTATGGAAAACAATTTCCCCGTACAAACGGAGCCTTGTATAAATGATCAATTCACGAAAATGTATACACTTAATAAACATTTTAATGCTGTAATAACACAAGTTACAAGTAAGTATAGTATGATCGATTTTTGGGCAAATATTTTGGTCTAGAATAATTATCACTTTGGTTAAAAGTATTGAATTTTACATTGAAACTTGTAATAATTAATTAATTGTCTTATTAAATGAAGTAATGTAGTAGAGAGAAATAATTAATATCAAAATTGATAAATTTTTCATGGGAATTTGACCCAAAAAATTCTTTTGAAACAAGTCACTTTCTCTCAAGTTTCTGATCAAATAAAAATGTCTCAAAAATTCTTATTCAGTAATGTATTATATTGCATGCAATTATATGTTAATTTAAAATTATGATACAACATAATTAAAACTACCCCGACCATCACCACCCGTTGACGTCGTCGGTCACTGCCAATGTCGTCATCGGCTACTGCCGCTATCGATATAGTAATATGTTTAGATATACTCCCTCCGTCCCAGCGAAAGAGTCATCAAATTAGCCGGGCAAGCAAAATAAGAAATGTGATGTAGGAAAGAGAAAAAGTTTAAATGTTGTGAGTATGAAAAATTAAATAGGAGAGAGAATGAGTGGGAGGTGATGTAAGAAAGAGAATGTTGTGAGTGTAAAAGTAAATTAGGAGAGAGAATGAGTGGAGAGAATAGTGATTTAAGGTTTTCTTTTTGGGAAAGTGACTTTTTAAATGGGACGCCCAAAAAGGAAATAAATGGCTTTTTCGTTGAGACGGAGGGAGTATAGTATTATAATACAGTAATTTACAGAAATAATACAACATGTAAAGAAATTTTCAAATATTATAATACTTTTTTAAGAACTTTTCGATCAATCTCCCTTTTTTTCATTTTTTCATTAAATTAATAATTATTTTTCTTAAAATCGATATTCTAAATCAAATTGGGGATAAAAAATTAAATTAGATTAGATTAGATTAAACAAAACCTGATTTACACCATTTGCAAGTGATTCTAATCGACTATTCCTATTTTACATGACTAAGCAAAGTTTATTCAGGTATAGTGCTGTCCTCAAGCGTGTTTGATTGAGGTGAACGAAACAACCAAACAGGCCCTCTAATCCAAAGGAAAAAAATTTAATCGTTTTGCTCCTGTCGGTTTCGGATCCGGGCTGCCCACGACTTTTTCCCTCTGGAATCGCCCCTTTTCTTAAGCTCCACGATTTGACTCTCCCACCGGTCTTTCCAACCGCTTTTACTATCGAATCGAACTTCTTTCCGACCCGAAAAGGCCAAGTGCAAACCGTTAGCCATATCCATGTCATACAAAGCTCTGGTTTCCGGGTCTGATAGAGTCTCATAAGCCTCCTGGACCCGAATGAACTTTCGGGTGTACTCCTCCTCCCGTTCCGGCGGCGACACGTCGGGATGGTACTTGAGGGCCATCAGTTTATAAGCCTTCTTGATTTCGGAGAGGGTCCCACTCTCCGATATCCCCAATAATTCGTAGAACGTCTCTGTTTCTGGCGCCGCATTGAACAGGTTGTTAACGGGGGCGACCGAAATCGGTCTTAATCTGTACCCAGATGGAATTTTGATGGAAAATGGACGACTTGTGATGGTGGGATAGAAGGGAAGAGAACCGATCGTTGATTTAGGGGTTGAAAGCTGGTGGGGATTGGAAGAAATAAGATGGAGGGGAGAAGATTTGGTAGCTGAGATGGGTTTAGGGATGATCATTTTCTTGAACTTTAGGTGTCAAATCTGTCTACCTGCACCTATTTATTATATAGGTGGGTGAGGAGGAAAGGAAATAGTAGGTGTTGGGGTCTGAATGGAATGGGTGGGCAGCAGCTGGATTGAAATACTAACATTAATTTATTTTTAAACCTAGTGGTATTTTGTTTTATCTTTATTCAAATCTAATCGCTCATATTTTTGTTCCCGCTGCTGCTGCTGCTGCTGCGGTATGCCTCACTAATTTATTTACAACACCCAAACTTTTGGTTTTTTCTTAATTCTCGTATCGAAAAATAAATAAGATTCTTCAAAACGAAAGGTGTATTATAAAGCGAGTCCAAATTGCATATGGTATATAATATGATTATACACAAAAATGATACAACTGATCTCATTTCGTATAAAGCTACAAAACTAATAGAACTTTTAAATTGTGTCAAACAAACGTAATAGTGCAGCATCGCTCTTTTTAGGAGCGGTTCCAAAATCATATAATTTCTCTGTTTCATATCATATCCGTTTCATAACAATCTACAGTATAAAGGGCAATTCCTTCGTGAACAATACTGATGAACAATTTTATAAAATTTTCCATTTCCATTTTCACTATACATAAGTTGTCTCTTTCCTATTTTGTCCTTAAATTTTTTTATTATTATTAAATTTTTTTTATTATTTTTTATTTTTTTTTAAATTAAAAAAATAATTTTTTTTAATTAAAAAAAAAAACAAGTGTCCTTTAACACGGGCTTTTACTAGTAGTTATTAAAATTGAATATAAGGAATTAATGAAAAGTAAATATTTAATTTAATAGTAAAGTAGGTATTGGGTTGAAGTCTCATTTATCTCATAGTATTAATTAGGAGAAAATAATTGATTCAACATATAAGTGTGTTGGGATATCAACCCAAGTTTCACATCGACAATGAAAGAAGAGTTGTCAAGTATAAAAAGGTGTCCACCCACTTTATTAATATGAGGCCTTTTGAAAATTGATCAAGAGCAAATTTGTGCGAACTTGGCCCAAAGCGGACAATATCATACTAATATAAAGTGGTAGGGATGGTCGCGATCCCAACAAAATGTTGGATAATTTCACTGCTTAACAAAATCTTTTAAAAGGGAATGATAACTCGATTATAATATGTTGTGAATATGAAACCTAAAATAGGAAACAAAATGGTAAGAAATTACTAGAGAATTGTTGTGTGTGGGCAAGTGTATGCCATTGAATAAAAAATATGAAGTTACAATATGAACACTGACAAAATAACAGTCTTGGCCTTAATTGGGTGGTGGAAATAGATTAATTAATAGCAATTTAATTGCTTGTTAAAAGTTGACTATTAATAATTTTAATGAACAATAAAATTAGGCTTAAACATCAAATTAAAGAGTAAAAACAAGGATGAAATGGTCACAATTGAAGACCAATGTCTACAGCCAAAAACCAATATGTACAACAAGGAAACTTCTTGTATTAGGCTCAGTCAACTAATTATGCAATTGATTTTATTTTTATTAGTAATTTAGGAAGGAAGAGATTAGTAGATAAGGATGCAACGCAACGTAATTGAGAAAAATATATTTTAGTACAAAACTACAAATGACATACTCCCTTCGTCCCAGAAATTTAAAGACTTTTGGATTTTGTACGGGAATTAGGGAATTAAGGAGGAAATATTATATTAAAAGTGTTGTGAGTGTAAAAATAAAATAGGAGAGAGAATGAGTGGAGAGAATAGTAAATTATAATGGTGATGTGAGTATTAAAATAATGTAGGAGAGAGAATGAGTGGAGGGAATAGTAAAGATTCCTTTCCATTTTAGGAAAGTACTCCCTCCGTCCCACGTTAGTTGAGACTAACTTTTTGGGCACACCAATTAAGGAAAAGTAAGTGAGAAAAAAAGTGAAAGAAAATGTTGTGAGTATGAAGAATTAAATAGGAGAGAGAATGAGTGGGAGGGATAGTTAGAAGAAAGAATATTGTGAGTGTAAAAATGAAATAGGAGAGAGAATGAGTGGGATAAATAGTGAAGATTCCTTTGCCATTTTGGACAGTATCAACTAACGTGGGACGGCCCAAAAGGGAAAGAAGTCTCAACTAACGTGGGACGGAGGGAGTATATATTATTGTGGGACACCCAAAAAGGAAAGTTTATATATATATATATATATATATATATATATATATATATATATATATATATATATATATATATATATATATATATATATATATATATATATATATATATATATATATATATATATATGTAAGTGTGAATAAAGAAAGTTTATATATATATATATATATATATATATATATATATATATATATATATATATATATGTAAGTTCACACTTACTGTTTACACGTTAATTAAGGAGGGAGTATTATATTGAAAGTGTTGTGAGTGTGAAAATAAAATAGGAGAGAGAATGAGTGGAGGGAATAGTAAATTATAATGGTTTGTGAGTATTAAAATAATGTAGGAGAGAGAATGAGTGGAGAGAATAGTGATTTAAGGTTTCCTTTTTAGGAAAGAAACAAAGTGTGAACTTTGTAAACGGACGCCCAAAATAGAAAGTGTGAACTTTGTAAGCGGACGAAGGGAGTATATGAGTTGATGTTATAAAAAATGCCTTTTTTTTTTAAGCTTAAGAAAAAATCATTTTTATACTGACACTTAATAATACATGCACTGAAACTCTTCACACTGAAACTTTTTATACTAATACTTATATTGACACTTTTTTACTTTACACTGACACACTTTATACTGACACTTAATATACATGCACTGACACTCTTTACACTGGCATTTTGTTACATTAACACTGACACTTTGTTACACTAGCACTTAATATACATGCACTGACACTCTTTATACAACACTTTTTTACACTTGCACTTTGTGACACTAACACTTTGTGTATATATATATATATATATATATATATATATATATATATATATATATACTCCTCAGTCCCGAACAATCTTCACACTTTCCCTTTTGGGCGTCCCAAAACTTACTTCACACATTTAAAACTTACCTAAAATGGAAAGGAATCTTTACTATTCCCTCCACTCATTCTCTCTCCTACATTATTTTAATACTCACAACACCATTATAATTTACTATTCTCTCCACTCATTCTCTCTCCTATTTTATTTTCACACTCACAACACTTTCAATATAATACTCCCTCCTTAAAACCAGTGCAAACAGTGTTTGTGAAGTAAGTTTCGGGACGGAGGGAGTATATATATACATACATACTCCCTCCGTCTCATGATAATTTGCAAAATTATCTATTTTGGACGTCCCACAATAATCTACACTTTTTTAAAATGGAAATGAGACTCACTTCTCTCTACTCACAACCATTACACACTTACTCCACTTTCTCTCTCCTACCCAACCATCTATACCATGACATATCAACTTACTAGCCCAAGCCGTGTCGAGGTCACGTTTTTTGTTTTTTTTTTTTTTTTTTTTAATTTTTTTTTTAATTTATTTTTTTTTTTTTTTTTTAAAATATGCTCGTGTCCAAGGCCACATTTTTAAAAAAAAAATTATAATTTTTTCTTTTAAGGGCGAAATGGGAAAGGGAGTGAATAGTGAGGGCAAAATGGTCATTTAGCGGATGAAACTATTCACTGCCTTGTTCAAAACAATGGTGTGATTTATAATATAGATTTCACTTTTCTCCTTAATTCCAATTCTGGAGGGAGTATATATATATATATATATATATATATATATATATATATATATATATATATATATATATATATAATGTAGGAGAGAGAATGAGTGGGGTAGGGTGAATATTTTATTTATATAAAGTTTCCTTTTTGGGAGTGTGCGGATATTAGCGGGACGCCCAAAAAGGAAAGTGTGCGGATATTAGCGGGACGGGGGGAGTATATATATACTCCCTCCGTCCCACAATAATATGTAAACTTTCTATTTTGGGCGTCCCACAATAATATCAAACTTTCCCAAAATGGAAAGGAATCTTTACTATTCCCTCCACTCATTCTCTCTCCTACATTATTTTAATACTCACATCACCATTATAATTTACTATTCTCTCCACTCATTCTCTCTCCTATTTTATTTTCACACTCACAACACTTTCAATATAATAATTTCTCCTTAATCCCCGTGCATTTTGCAAAAGTCCATAAAATTGTGGGACGGAGGGAGTATATATTTATATTATAAATCACACTAGTGGGTGAACAGTACTATGAACAGTACTAAATATCAAATTTCCCATTTTGCCCTTTAAAAAAAATTTTAAAATTAAAAAAAAGAAAAAACATGTGTCCTCGAACACAGACTTTTACTAGTTTATATATATATAAGGGTAAAATAATTATAATACTCTCCCTACTTCTCACTTAGTTTAGCTACTTGACAAAGTTTTTGACTTAAAAAAGCATAATAAGTACTCCATCCTCTCCATTCGAAAGGATATAAATTTCCTTTTTGGGCGTCCCATTTAATAGGACACAATTCAAAAATAGAAAATTTTTTATTAATTCTTTATTTGTGGGACCCACTTATCATACTCTTATAATAAATATCCACTAATTATTTTCTATCTCACTTTCTCTTTCATACATCACCTTTCACTCGCAACATTTATTTTACTATACACTTTTTCTCTTTTCTACTTTACTTTTCTTAATTTTCGTGCAAAGATACTAAAATACTCTTTCGGGCGGGACGGAGGGAGTATTTTGTTTGATTTATTATTTTTCATTTATACTATTGTTTTAACTATCTTGGCAAGATATAATACGGAGTACATTCAATAATTTAGGAAGAGGTGTGATGATGCAGTTTTATAAATAAATAAATAAATAAAATAATAACAAAAATGCATTTAACAAAATGTTATTATGTGGCCACGCGAGCTCTTAATCACATAGATGTATTATATTTATTGTTTGACATTTTTTTTTGGATACAAAATCATAATTGGAGCAACGACAATATCTCTTACTCCTATAATTTAACAAACTAATTGAACTAATATTAATATTAGTTTAATCATTCTAATTATAAATAATTGAAACCAAAAGTAATTATTAACTCTACAAACAAAGCTCAGTAGGGCTTGCATGGCGTCCCAAATCATGCCATCTTCCATTGAATTCTCTAAACAAAGTTTGATTATCCTTGTCCTTGATTGCTTGGGCCAAATAGCTTTAGTAGCTCTTACTAAAGCGACATACGACTTTACTTTCTAAATGAAAGGTTAGGGATTCAGACCCCTACAAAATGCAATTTTTATCACTTTCAAATTTCACTTTTATAATAGATATTGACATTCATTATTAATAATAATAAAATGTCCTTGATTGATACTCCTACCTTATAATTATCTTCTTATAAAAATAAAACGTACGTAGTTCTTTGTTTAATGTTATCACATAGCCACCTTCTTGATTAAGTTGCATTTGTTAGGTACGTAACTTGTACATTGATAAAGACGTATAGTATATAACTTTATATGGTCTTTTTCGCGCAACCTTTGAAGTTTGAACAGTCGAACGAGATGACTGAGAAACGGGCAGCTACATCTGGGTTTGCCATTGATGGTTGATTCTGGATTCATATTTCATACTAAAAAAAATAACAAGTAAGATTTAAAATCAGTTAGGTAAGTTGTACCAAAATAAAATAAAATAAAACAGTAATCAGTAATATAATGATGGCGACTCCAGATTGCTAGAATCTTGTTCCTAATTTTCATTATTTTCTTTCTTTAATATAGTAAAATACTATATCCACACACATACATGGATAGTGAATATAAGCATTTTCTTAATCATATTTAAATGAAAAATCTCTTATATATGCGAATATTAAGAAGACAAAAGGAAATAAAAGTATATTTTGAAAATATTTGACAACAACAAAGTGTTACTTTCAAAATAATTTGATATCCACTAACATGAATATTTATATATATGTGTGTAATAGTTGAACATTTATTTTTGAGATGAAATGAATATTCTTTACTATCCTTAGTAAAATGAAGTGTTCCCGATTGTTTAAAATGTTGTGGTGTACCAACAGTTTAAACATGAATATAGGTATACTTAGAAATTTTATGGGGCTGTGAATAGCGAATCTCAAACATTCAATTTAAACTAAAATAAATAAATTTATCCATTTTTAAAGAAACAAAAATGACTTTTTGTACGTCAAGCGGCAAAAATACATTCGGACATTTGGAGAAAAAATAGGGCATAATTTTTATTTTTATCAAGTCTGGAGGCAAGAATAGAGACCTTATCCTAAAATTTACACAATGTGAGATTTGGTTTTTACCACTTCGTCACTCCTTTAAAGACAAATAGGGTATAATAGTTAGTACTACCGTGATCTAGAGTGTGATCTAAAGTAAATTTACCACTGTTAGTGCAAACAGTGGTGTTAACACTCATGGTGTTACCCTCAGTGTTAGTGTTATCAGACAAGAGTTGGTAAAATAGTTGCATATTTTATTGCACAAAATTCATTAAACATTATTGTCTCAATATGTATTGCAAGAGGTTTGTTTTGTAGATACAAAATGCAGTTGAGAATAAGGTTGAAATGGAACTAAAAACGTGAAGGAATTAAAGAAGAATAAGTTACGCATAACTTGTGAAAAAGAAGAAGATAAAAACATAGAGAATTCTTGGTTTTTGGTTTCTTGCCACGTACGAGAGTACAAGGGCTGAAAGCTTATATTGCACAAGGCAAAGGAGCAAAACATCAAGAGATAGGAAAGTGGGTCCTAAAATCAAGTGGTTAATGAAAATATTTTTTTGATAAAAACACAATTTGAGATAAGTTGAAATAGATAGGGTGGGGTAAGGTGATATAGGTGGGGTGGTAGGATAGGAGGTGGGGATTAGTAGGGGTGAGGACCGTGTGGTGGGTGGGTGTGGGGTATGGGTAGGGTAGGGTGGTGGGGAAAATATAAAGGGTAAGATTGATGGTAGGCTAGGGTGGTGATAGGGTAGGGTGTGGAGGTGGAGTAGGTGTGGGGTATGGTGGGTAGCCGATAATAAGGGAGTGAGGTTGGGTGGGAGAGTTGTTAAAAAATAAATTGATTTAATTATAAGTAAAAAAGAGTTTTGTCGTGAGTGGGTGGGTTGGTGGGGGAGGTGAAGGTTATTAAAAAATAATTTAAATATGAATAAAAAAATTATTTGGGAGTGCGGAGTTGTTAAAATATAATTTTAAAATGAATAATAATAAGAAAGATTGATGTTGAGGTGGTGGTGGTGGGGGAAGCCCCCACTGTTAAAGAATTTAATATAAATATTTTTTTATGAGGGGTGGATAATGTGGGGGTGTATGAAAAGTTAGGTGTGTGTGTGTAAGGGTGTTACCATTTTTCGAAAAATATTTTATTAAGATAAAATCAAGTTATTTTACTTAGAAAAGTGGGAAAAACATTTTTTTTCAATTTTCGGTGCTTACCAAACAACGAAAAATGATTAAAACGTTTTCCAGAAAATATTTTCCCCCAAACAAACGGAGCCTAAACTTCTTTTCCTATTTCGATGTATTATCAGAAGCTTACTTCTACTTAATCAAAAAAATTATTTTTATTATTAATTATATAATAGAAGATATTTAATTTAATATTATATAAGTAAATGATTAGTTTGATAATAAATAATTATTTAATTTAATATTTTAAATAAAATACTAAATAGTATATTAATAATTAAGTGATTTAATTATAAAAATTATAAAAATAATTTTAATGTTTTTATTTTGCATTCATTTTTTATTGTTATTTAACTACTAATAAATTATGATTTTGAAAGAAATTGAGTAGCTAGAACGGACGAATGAACTCAGAATTAGTTCGTGTGAATACTGGTGTGATAGCAACAACACCAACTTCAGTACAAAAAGCAGCGGAATAAGAATTTTAAAATAGTAAAACTCAATTTAAACACTTATATATAGCAACTTGTTGTATATAATAAAAAGCTTCTCTTTATAAACTTAATGAGTGATGGTTACACGAACAATATTAACAAAAGAAGAACAAAACGAACTAAATAATCAAATAAAATCATCCTTGGTAAATACTTGTGAAACTATTCACACTTACAGATTTTATTAATTATTATTAGTTAATTACAATGGAAATTTCAAATTTTGAATTCTCGCTCATATTTAGCAATGACAATGTCATCACTTATTTCATGTCATTGACGGACCAAATTTAGAGACAAGAATGTCGTTGGCATTTTTCTCAAAAATTTAGCGACGACATTATTGTTGGTATTTTTCTAAAAAATTATCAAAGATATTGTCATTGGTAAATCACACTTGGTCCTTGGTAATTAGCAACCAAACATGGTCGTTGGTAATTAGCTTCCTCCGTTCAATTGATAGCTTCACTTTTTGTCAAAATGAGTGTCTCGTTAAAAGCTTCACCTTTTCTAAAATGGCAAAAAAACTTTACTATTCCACCCACTAATTCTCTCTCCTACTTTACTTTTATACTCACAACAATTTTCAAATTTACTAATCCCTCCACTCATTCTCTCTCCTATTTTACTTTTATACTCACAACACTTTCTTCACTATCCTTTTTCCTTAATTTGCATGCCAAGCTCAAAATGGTGAAGTTATCAATGGGACGAAGGGAGTACTCCCTCCATCCCAAAAAAAGTTTCACCATTTTGGTTTGGCACAAATATTAAGAAAACAATATTTATATTAAAAAATAATGGGAGTGAGAAAAGGGTTGTGAGAGAAAAGAAGTGAGTGAATATGATAAGTGGGACACATAATTTAAATGTGTGAGAGAGAAAAGTTAGTGGATATAATAGAATATTAATAAACATTGTCCATTTTAGAAAAGATGAAGCTTCTAACGGGACTCCCTTTTGGGTAATTGGTGAAGCTTTTCTTGGGACGGAGTGAGTATATGTTTGGGATTTTTACCTATAAGCCCCTATTAGAAGGTGGAATTTATCAAAAAAAAAAAAAACACCACATTTCATATTCTACCTTAGGATCCATAAGTTGAAATCCATTTTACCAATAAATCCCGGACTCCTTTTAAAATATTTCATAACCATTTAAATGACCAAACTGCTCTCTCATTCTCTTTCTCTCTCAATGCGCAATTGCGTTCGTTTCTCTCTCTATGCGCAATTGACGAGTTCCAGATGTTCCATCGAAACGGGGACGGCCAAATCACGAAGAAGGAGATCAGCGACTCATTGGAGAAGATGGGTATTTTCATTCTCGACGGCAAGCTATCCTCAATGATCGATTAGGTTCCTAGGATTGTCAGTAAGGAAGGGGAGAATGCGATTAAGGGTCGTGAGCCTACTTTACTCACGAAAAATCGAATTGCAATTTCGTTGTCGGGAGAGAGAGAGATATTGAATATTTTTTTGCAAGGTATCAAACCCGATTTTGGGTCTGCTGTCTGTAGGCAGCACCTTCAAATGAATTCTGGTATTGACTCACAAGGTTGTAGGCTTTGAGTTTATACTTTAATAAAAGGTATGTGAGTCTACTTTACTCACAAAAAATCGGATTGCAATTTCATTGTCGGGAGAGAGAGATATTGATTTTTTTTAAAGGTATGAAACCAAATTTTTGGTCTGCTGTCTGTGGGCAACACTTTCAAATGAATTCTGGTATTGACTCACAAGGTTGTAGGCTTTGAGTTTATACTTTAAGAAAAGGTATGTGAGTCTACTTTACTCGCGAAAAATCGGATTGCAATTTCGTTCTCGGGAGAGAGAGATATTGGTTTTTTTTTGCAAGGTATCAAACCAGATCATTTTTTTAAATTAAAACATAATGGGAGTGGCACAACTTTGAGGTCAACTTCACAGTTATTTTGCTACTTAGTATGTGTGGTTTACCCGTTATTTATCTGTTATTCATGAATGTTTGTGCACAACTGTGAGATCAATTTCTCAGTTATGATTGTGAGGTCACTTTCTCAGTTATTTATTGTGCATAATTGTGTGATAGATTTCACTGTTTTTATGTCATTCTTTTATAGAACTGTGAAATCTATTTCACATTTGTTGGTTTGTGCACAACCGTGAGGTCAATTTCTCAGTTATGATTGTGAGGTCACTTTTTCAGTTATTGTGCATAACTGTGTGATATATTTCACTGTTTTTATGTCACTCTTTTATAGAACAATTGTGAAATCAATTTCACATTTGTTGGTTTGTGCACAACTGTGAGGTCAATTTCTCAATTATGATTGTGAGGTCACTTTCTCGGTTACTGTGCATAACTGTGTGATAGATTTCACTGTTTTTTATGTTATTCTTTTATAGAACAACTGTTTCACATTTGTTGGTTGTGATGTGAATAACTTGTGAAATGTTTTTCACACTTCCAAAACTGTGAGGTCAGATTCACAGTTATTTATGAATGTGAAATGATTTTGTTTTTGACCTTTCTAAACTTAGAACTGTGAGGTCAATTTCACAGTTAATTTGCTACTTAGTATGTGTGGTTTATCCGTTATTTATCAGTTGTTGATGAATGTTTGTGCACAACTGTGAGGTCAATTTCTCAGTTATGATTGCTGAGGTCATTTTCTCAGTTATTGTGCATAAATGTGAAAACCATTGTACAGTTTTATACTCATGTGTGAACAAATGATAAATGTTTTTCTCAGTTTCTTACAAGTAAAAATAATTTTATTTTATTTATAAAATTTGAAAATATGATGAGTAAACTTGTTTGATTCGTCTTAGCAATGCGATTAAAACAGTGATTTCAGATATTTTTTTCGACTTTTAAACTTTGAGATATTGCATTTTAAAAATTTAAGAGAAAAAAAAAGGAAGAGAGAGAAAAGGAGAGAGAAAGAAAGTAGGTAAGGCAAGGCAGCGTCCATGCGTCAAGCAAGAGAGGGGGTATGAGGGGCAATTTGATCCAAAAAAAATTAAGGAACTTTTTGGCTATTTTGCTAAATTAGAACTAGTTTTTTCGTTCTGATTTAATCTCATCTGGTAAGTTGAACAACTACTCCCTCCGTCCCATAAGTCTTAAGAAAACTTTTCATTTTGGGCGTCCCATAAGTCTTAAGAATTCCCAAAATGGAAACCTTAAATCACTATTCTCTCCACTCATTCTCTCTCCTACATTATTTTAATACTCACAACACATTATAATTTACTATTCCCTCCACTCATTATCTCTCCTATTTAATTTTTCACACTCACAACACTTCTTTCACTCATTCTCTCTCCTAATACTATAATAATATTCCTTAATTCCCGTGCCAAATAGAATCTTCTTAAGCCTATTGGGACGGAGGGAGTATATATATATGTGAACCTATTCTAATTCAGTTTGACTTGGTTAAACTGATTTTTAGTTAATTTAATTATTTCATTAATATTTTTTATGTAAGCATTTATTTCAACATTTATAAAAGAAATAGTTAGGGGCGTTTGGTTCGATGGAAAAAAAGTGAAGGAATGGAATGGTCAATGAAATTGAATTTCTGAAGGAAGTGGAATGAAAAAAAACTGGTCAAACCCCTCCGTTTGGTTGGCATTGAATGGAATGAAATTGTCATTCAATTCCTTGGCAAATCATGTTTGGTTTGAAAATACAAATTATAGGAATGAAATGAAATGAAAGCATATAAAATGTCCAATTTACCCTTCTTATAAAATGTCCAATTTACCACGAATTAAACGGGCCTTAGGGATCTATGATTCTATATATCAAATCATATCTGTGTTGGCTTAATTCCGGACTATTTAAGCGTCACCTATGGTGGTCAATGTACCAACAATTTGAACTTCTTTTCTCTACTTACTAGGGTGATGCCCGTGCTCCACACGGGATCTGACATGAATGTTTATTAATTAGCTAATTAAATAGACTAATGCATATAAAATATGATTGCAAGTGATTAGCACATTTATCATCTATAAATGAAATATGACTTAAACTCTTCATATTTTCAAAACAACTTATAATGATATTAGATATTAGTTACGTAAGACAGTACAATTCGATAAAAAATACGCAAAATATTAAATCATAAATATTAATTTTTATGAAATGTTATTGTTAAATAATGAAGCTAATTATTTCAACAAAAGAAATAAACATCACTTTTTTTTAATATTATTATGAAACTAAAATCTATGAAAATGTATCATTATTAAATATTGGTATTGAAATTTTATTTTTAATATCTTTGAAAATTAAACTATTTTGAATCTAGTTATCATTAGTGAGGTTAAACAATAATGAATGTGATTCAATGAACATTACATTCTTTAAATCAAACACAAACATTCAAATTCTGTAACTCCATCTAAATTATAAGCATTATGTTACGTAAATTTATTCTCATTAATTAGATGTATGCATGCATCAAATTAATGGCTATGAACTTGCCCAATCTTTCATATTCTACCATCTATTATTGTAAATTGATTAGTACTTCTTTATTTCAAAATAAATGATGATTTTAGTGAAATTGTGTTTCAAAGTGAATTAATAAAAAAACACTATACCAATATTTTCTTTTTCATTTTTTCATATTTTATTATATAATTGCAAAGCTAAAAGTTTGAAAATGGATAGCAATATATTTATGCATTTTCTAACAGTCAACCTTTTTAAAACATTTCTCAAATGAAAAACGACTCAAAGTTTGAATATATAGATATTATCTATTACTATGTCTCTTAATGATTGTTATTGTAGAAGATTAATTTTATCCCAAAATATATTTAGTGTCCCTATTACTAAGAAATCATTATCTTTTAATACCAATTATACTTTTAGAATTGTGATCGAATATCAATTGTATAAATCACGCAAGTATTTAATATGAAGATGGTGCTACACACTTGAGTTTCAATATATGTCAATTATATTTAACTTTTATTATTTCACTAAGTATTGTAAATTGTCTATACAATTGTAAAAGTAGTTAATGAAAGTAATTAATTTAAAAATTTAAGAAATAAAATTACAATGCAATAACAAATACTCCATTAAGGGGACAATCATATACGTTCCATCTAAACGTTTTTCCCTTATCTACTTTTTTTTTCCACCTTTCTCTTCTTCATTTTTGCTAGGTCAATGTCGTTGGGGATTATTTTGAGATTGCTAAAGTTTGATGATGAAATATTGTGACATTCTTGATGCAAAATCTGCAACACTGAATACATAGAAGATATTAAAGTGTACGTAATATAATCATTACAATAAATAAATAAAAATAAAATCAAAGAAATACAAAAAATTTAATAAAAAAATTCGATTCAATTAAATAGAAAAAAATATTATATTTGCAATGGTAGAAATATTTATATACACATATACACTTTATTATGTCTCATACTGAGTCTTTATTATTATTCTTCCTCTACTGCCTTCTAGCTTTCGCTGCAACGGACGATTATTTTTTACATTGAAGTTGCTTTGACAATGAAGGATTACAAAGCTCAAAATCTATACCTGCATTGAGAGTAAAGAAAACAATAACATTAATGAAACAAAAGTGCACAAATTAATCATAAGCAAAGAATAACATAATTTCTACACACATCCAAAAAAAAAATGAAACATCATTCAAGATTAAAGAATTTATACAATAATTAATATTAATAGCCAATCCAAAATTAACAACATACATCCTCTGCCTACGTAAAACAAACACCCTTCTTATGTGTTCGATTTGATTAAACTTTAATTAAAGAAAAAACTAATGACTGAAATGAAATTTTAAAACTTATTATTGATACACCCATTGAAAATATTATTTTCTTTGTCCCAATATAAATGTCTAAACAACTTTCAATTTTACTTATAATTGATCAAGAGTAAATTTGAAAAAAAAATGAACTTTTTTTTTGGGACAAAGGGAGTACCATAAAATAAATTAACTTAAAATATTGCTCAAAGTTTAATCAAATTTATTTCTAAATAAATGTGAATATTGTTTTATGGGTTGGAATGAGTAAAAAAACAAAAAAATGACAATATGAAAAATACAATAATAAGAAATGAATACTTACCTAATGTTCCATGGTATAAATCTCAAAATTCCAGTAGCGTGACCAACTATTGATCCGCTAAGATGCTCAATTGTATGCTTTCTTTTTCCATCTTTCATATCACCTCCAATTACCAAATTAACAACGTTTTTAATATTCTCTAAGAGTATACGTATAAAAAAATCATAAACATGGAGAGAGGAATTAGGATAAGAGGGGGAACCTAAACAAATAATTAATGAATGAAGAAGATAAATAAATAAATTAAAAATTTGCAGCTTGATTCTTGATCCAAGAAGATTCATCAAAACAAATGTACTTTCCCCTTTCAGTTTTGTTTGTTGTCTCTCTCTGGTTATCAATAATATAAGTATGCTATATGAAAAATCATTACCATCACAATAGCCAACATTAATTATGCAGTTTATTTTAATAAACTAATAATTCACTTGATTTTTGCAATCACACCTTCAAACACCATCCTCACAACATGTATAAAAACATAAACATTTCATGATATATAAAAAAGTAGAAAAATGAAAGCATAAACATGTAATGTTATATATATATATATATAAAGTAGAAAATGAGAAGAACTTACCTTGAAAACACGTACGAAATGCTAGATTATGTAGTAACTTGCCTCAAGTTCAATTCCATGAAACTGTTATATGCATACAAAATACAAACTAAACTCATTTGATAAAGATTATCAAAAATTCTAATCAACAAACAGTTCGACTACTACAAATAAAGTTGAAAATTCTTATAATTTGGAAAATCTTACCTTGATCAAGTTTGAGGGGATCAAGTTTGAGGGGGAGGGGGTTTCTTGAAGGTTTTTAATATTTTAACTTAAATTAGTAATTGCTAGCAAGAGTGAATTTACTTTGGTGTGTCTTTTGAATTTTCATATGCATGTTACTAATAAACATAATGATGAACTAATGTAATGATTCTACATATTCTTAACGTTTGTAGTATACCAAATATTGAATATATCAACAATCTTCCGTTCATGAATCCCTAAAGACTATCTTGATGATTTGTAGTAAATGTTGAATTTAATTGTGAGCCTTATCTAGTGTCAACCTCTAGTATATATATTATCTCTATCTATGTTATATACTTCTTCTTTTCATATGTAGTGATCATCAAATGAAAATCATCATACTTCTTCCTAGTAATATGTACACATTCAAATATTTAAAGTTAATATCTATTACTTTTAACTAATCACTTTTACTTAGTATTAACACATTAGAAATATTAGACTTCTTTAAATTAACTATTACTAATCACCTTAATATAGTACCCATTCACATACCTTTTAAGGACTATGAATACTATTAGCTATTAGGGCGGATACGAATCATCACATAGAAATCAAAGGTTGAATGAGTTGGAAGCATGAGAATGCAAGAATCACATTTTGAGTCTTATGTGGCAACACCTAATGAAGTTTGGCCTACTTTAATATACTATAGTATAGATTTCTAGCACCATCAACTCTATCAACACATCAACATAATATTTGGATGTGTTTTTATTTTTATGTGCCCAGTTTTATAATATGGTTGAATTAAAATTTGTGTGTGTAGATTTATCTCTTATAATATTAACATTTATGATGCTACATCGAAAAAATGTTGCACAGGGAACTGACTGGGGTAGCGGCGGCGGCCAGACCGGAAAAACATGCTCCGACGGATCCTATCTCAAATGGGACCTACAACACAAAACACCGTTAGGGGTGGGGGGTTTTCCCCCCACAAACCCTCCGGCGTGAGAATCATCAATCTCATTCATAACATTTCATAATATATTGACATAATCTTAGATAGAGAGAGGAGAGAGAAAGCTTGAATTTGAGACATACCTTTGAAAATGAAGGGAAGGAGTATTTATATGACCCATGACTCATCATTATCATCTTATCCTTACTTTACACGTGTCAACCATTCAATGGGGGGAAAATCTATCAAAAGATTTCATTTGGATAAGGTCAAGGCCAAAATCTTGACACGTGGCACGTTCCGTACCTGGAGACATCAACTTGCTGCAAGACTCAACATCAGACATGCGGGAAGACATGCGGGAAGACCATACAAGGCACATGCGGGAAGACATGCGACAAACTACTTGCTGCATGACGACAAACCACTTCCTGTCATGCGACAAACTACTTGCTGCATGACGACAATTAAGCCCTAGGCGGGAATCAGGCCTTAACCATAACTAAAAACATGACTTAGACCGATCGTACAATAATCGAACTTTGACGAGATCCTCACGACATATGGGCCCGTATAGACCATATTTGGTCTTGGGCCGGGCCAACATTTATAGGGCATAATATTTTGTTATGGTATATCAGAAGCCCCCGACTCCTTAGCTCGATTATTCATGATCGAGCTGAGGAGTAAACTAGCATACATAACAAAATATAGCTTATCACACCGAGTCAACTTTCCTGATACCAAACATATGCTCGCTCCTTGATCTCTCTCCATCACTTTCATGTAGGTGTTAGTGCCCTAGGCCTATAGAGATAGACCTTTATGTAATTTCATTGTTCATTTATATATGAGATTGTTTCTTTGATTGTTATATATGTTTGCATGTTTTATTATAATAATCGTGTCCCTAGTACTTATGAAGCACTAGTATGAAGTCTAATGGATAATCATGTGATGATTATATGCATGGAGATGCACATTAGATTCATGGGTACTTGTTAGAGAACAAGGTACTGGACTTGACCCATTATGAGATCTATGTCATGGTCAAATGTCATAATTAGATCTCATATAGTCATATCATTGATATCCTTTGACCTGAGATTATCATCGTCTTCCGCTTGATGAATATCATGTTTGATATAGTTTAACGTTGTCTTTAACCGGATGACAATAAGGGCTATCATTGGCATGGTATGATTCTTGTTGGGAAGAATGATAAGTCAAGATGGAAATTGTCCCTCGTAAGTAAGATTGATGTAGTGCATGGCCATGCCCGAATGAATTAATGTGATTAATATCATTCGATTAATCAATTTACTTGGTAACGAGAAAGCATTGAACAATATGAGTTGACGTGGACCATGACTCATGTTCAATATAACATCGTGTGACAATGGGATTGTGATATGTTCTATATAGGAAATCGAACTTGATATTATATTATTTGGGTAGGCATGATGGCTTGCTAGAGTCCGCTCATGTCTTATGAGGATCGATGTGATCGAACTCATTGCCAACATAATATAGTCCTATGGGGTCACACGCATCGAACGAATTGTCAAAAATGAAGAATATGGAGTTTTTGTTCTCAGGGGACGACTCGTCCCCGGCCGTAACCAACTATTCCCCTTAAGGGGACGCCGGTCAGAAGGCTGGGTGCCGTGGGACGACTCGTCCCACAGGGGGCGACTCGTCCCACAGGCACTGGATCGACGCGGAATTGACTTAAAACTAGGGTTTTCGCGAGGGGAAAAGTTTTATAATGTATAAATACTTACCCCTGGTTGCCCTAGCCGTCATTAGAACGTTTTGGCTTGAGAGAAACACTTAGAGTGGGAGATTTCAATTGTGAATTGAGAATCAAACACCACCAAATCCATTGTTCTTCATTGATTGAAAGGTGTTTCAATCAATTGGATCTAGCAATCCTCCTAGAAGAGTTCTAGGATTCGTTCCGCGCGTGGATAAACATAGAGGATCTTCGTTCATCAAGATCTTTGGTTCGTGATTCCCGTTCGTTCATCAAGGATTAACAAGATCATTCAATCTGGAGTTGGGTCAAGTTTATCAAAGGCAAAAGCATTCAAGGTTGGTATTTCTATTTCATCTTTCTTAATTATTCATCTAGAACGGATTCTAGGGCTTGGGGTTTTTCGAGTTAATTTGCATTCTTCCGCTGCGCATGGACCCTCGAAACCCTACAGTGGTATCAGAGCCCCGTTCATGATGCTTAGTTAGATAATCATGATAATTATGTAATATGATTATATGAATTTTCATGATGTGCATGATCTAGAATATGAAATTGTATGAGTTTTACTTGAGAAGTAATAGTATATATAGATATACCATGATTATGAAATTGTAATATATATGATTAATATGATTAATCTAGATTATGGGATGTCAATTTAATTGATATGATTAATGTGATTAATCTAGGATATTTGTGATGTATTACTTGGTATATTGGCTGGACACCAAAACCTTCCCCACATGCACTTCGATGGAAGTGTGGGATAATCTTGGAGCACGTGGCCGCGTACTAGTAATTACTGATCAAATGTAATATGTGTTGCATCATTCCATGTTCATAATTATGTTCATATAGTTTTCATGAATCAACCTTGGGATGTAATTGATAAGCATGAAAAATTGAACCTTCTTTGTAATTTGAGTTTGTTTTATGCCACCCATGTTTAAACACTTGTGAGTACGGGAAGTTTTATGTGGGCTCGCCATAGCGAGGTGCATTAATTCTATCTTTGTATGATCAAGATGAGCAAATAGTGGTTGCTATACGTTTAACATGGTTGAACTCAATTAGGCTATCAAAACGGTTTTGGGCCTAAGGCATAAGATGAGATTGAAACATGTGACATAAGATGTCTATAATCTCATAATGATCTAAGAGTCATATATAGATATGATTGATAAATGTTATCTACCTTTTTAGTTTAATTTTGAGCAGTCGTGCCATAGCCGACTTGAAATTAAATTAAAGTTGGGTCTTAGCCTATTAAATTATATTATACATATTTGTATAAGAAGGTTATATAATTTAGTGGGAGTATTTATGAAATACGTTATTTAATCTCTTAAATGAAATCGGTACTTATATGTGTTCATATGTGTTGCATATTTTGTTGTAGAAATAGCATTAAACTATAATTAATCCTTATTATTGCGATTCGTCCTTATGAAGGACAAGTTCGAAAAGAACGGTACAAGTTATTCTGATTTGATCAGATGCTCAAGAAGAGTTCTTAAGCAAAATTGTACGTTCTTGACGAATCTATTCCTGCTGAACCCACTGCAAACGTTGCAAAGGACAGGTAAGGAGCAACATAAGAAACATTTAGATGATTCCTATGATGTTGTTTGCCCTATACTTGCCACCATGTTTAAAGGCTCTTAAGAAGAACCTTGAACACGTGGAAATTGCTTTTGTTCTAGCACAACGCACAAAAGGAAATGTTCCAAGTGCAAGCTAGACAAAAGATATATGTTGTGGTGAAGGCTTTTAATGCATGAGATGCAAAAGGAGCAATCCGCAAGTGTGTTAATGGTTAACACAAGAAAGGGGTTCAAAAGGGAAGGCAAGAAGGTAAAGCAAAGGTTGCTAAACCTAGGGCAAAAGTTGCCAAAGCCGAAGAGGCTAAACCCAAAGTGTCTCAAAAGGATGCAGTTTGCTACCGCTGCAATGAGATTGTCATTGGAAGCAAAGTTGCAAGGCTAATAAGGAAGGCCTAAAAGGTGAAGAAGGGCAATTTGATTGCTACTACTTCAAATATTTATATGATAGATATTTTCCTTTCGACTTCTTGTTCTTGGGTATATGATACCGGATATAGATCCCACATTTGTCTAAATGTGCAAGAAATAAAGAATAGAAAGCTACTCAAAGAAGGTTAATTAAACCTATGCGTAGTTATGAAGCAAGAGTTGCTGCATTAGCCGTAGGGACTTATGAAGTCACTTTACCTTGTGGACTAGTACTTGTTTTGAACAAGTGTGACTACGTTCCGAATTTGAGTAGGAGTATCATTTTGTTTCTTATGAGGATGATGAAGAATATAATTTTCTTATTGAGAATAAGAAACTTTATATTTATTTAATGATATGCCTTATTGTAATGCATATATCATTGAATGGTCTTCATATCCTTGATGTTAAGATACAAAATAATATTGAAGATATCTATAATATAAGTGTGAAATCTAAACCGAATGATGTGAACAACACGTTCACATGGCATTGCCGGCTTGGTCATATAAATGAGAAACGTATAATCTAAACTCCATTAACATGGACACTTAGACTCATATGATTATGAATCATTTGAGGTATGTGAATCTCGTTTATTTGGTAAAACGACCAAACCACCCTACACTAAGAGTAGTGGGAGGGCTAGTGACTTATTGATCCTAGTACATGAGATGTACATGGACCATTAAGCAGCATTGCGAGGGGAAGATTTTGGTATTTCATTTCATTCACTAAAGACTTATCTAGATATGACTATGTCTATCCGATGAAGTCCAAAGGTGAATTGTTTGGGATGTTTCGAACATTTCAAGATGGAGTACGAAACAACTTGGCAAAACTATTAAAGTACTTCGATTAGATCGAGGTAATGAATATTTGAGCCAAGAGGTTGACAATCATCTCAAAACTGTGAAATCGTTTCAGAGTTGACTCCACCCGGAACACCACATTGTATGGTGTGTCTGAGAGGAGGAATTGAACCTTGTATGACATGGTTCGTTCGATGATGTGTCAAGATGACTTTCCTATTTCCTTTTGAGGGTATGCATTAGAAATGATGTGGTTACACTGAAGAGAGTCCCTACTAAATCGATTCCTAAGTCCCCACATGAGATGTGGCATGGAAGAATGTCTTTCATGAAGATTTGGGGTTGCGAATCTTATGTAAAGAGACCTGTCTCTTATAAGTTAGCACCAAATCTGACAGGGTTAATTTCAGATATCATTTTTACAACCGCAATGAGAACAAAGTGTTTGTTGCTCTATATGATTCGTTTCTTGAGAAACAGTTTCTCAATAAAGGATCTAGTGGGAGTAAAATTGATCTTGAAGAGTTCAAGAACCTGAAAATAACATGGAACCAAGAGTAGAGATGGAACCAAGTTCACAAGGAGTTGTGAAACCGGTTCAAGTTACACATGTCCATCGTAGATTGGATAGGTTACGATCCGAACACGAGAAATATTGATCTCTCATATCGAAAAGTAATAAAGTGGAAGTCATTGAGAATGACGATCCTACTTACTATCTAGAGGCGATGTCCACTCCTAATTCGGATAAATGGTTAGGAACCATGGAGTCCGAATTACAATCCATGTCTGATGATCAAGTTTGAAACTTGATTGAGCTACCTAAAGGTGTAAAAACTAAAGGGTGCAAGTAGGTCTTCAAGACCGACATGGATGGAAGGTGTATACTTTCATGACTAAGGATTGTAGTAAAGGGATTTAGGCAAATTCATAGTATTGACTATGTTGAAACCTTTTTACCCATTACAATGCCGAAGTCTGTTAGAATTTCAATTGTCATAGACGCATATTATGACTATGTGATATGACAAATGGATGACAAACGACTTTCCTAAATGGAAAGATTCTTAAGGATGTGTACAGTACACAACCCGAAGGTTTGTCGATCCAAGAAATTCTAATAAAGTATGCATGTTGCAAAGATCCATAAGATGGGTTGAAGCAAGCTTCGAGGGGTTGGAATTTTCATTTTGATGAATCGGTCAAAGAATTTGACATCATCAAGTACGAAGATGAACTTTGTGTATACATGAAATTCAGTGGGAGCGTAGTATTATTTCTATTGTTATATGACAATGATATCTTACTCATTGAAAACAAAGTTCCGACACTTAAGACTGTCAAGTCTTGGTCAAGGAAAGGTTTCTCAATGAAAGATATGGGTGAAGCCGCTTACATCCTTGGTATCAAGATCTATAGAGATAGATCTAAAAGGATAAGTTGGTTTGAGTCAAAATACTCGTATTGATAAGGTTCTTAGATGATTCTAAGAAAGGTAACCTGTCAATGGGTCATGGTATTACTCTTAGCGAGACTCAGTGTCCCATGACAACTGATGAGCAAAAGAGAATGAATGAAGTTCCATATGCTCCGGCATTTGGATTTGTCATGTATGCCATGATTTGTACTAGACCCGATGTCTCGTATGCTTTGAGCATGACGAGTCGATACCAATCTGATCCTAGTGAGAACCATTGGATGGCAGTCAAGACGATCCTTAAAGTACTTAAGAAGAACTAAGGATACGTTCTTGGTATTTGAAAAATTGGAAGTTAATCATGTTGTAAAGGTTACACGGATGCTAACTTCCAAACTGACAAAGTTAATTAAAATCGCAATTAGGATTTGTGTTTATGCTTATTGGAGGTGCGATTTTATTGGAAGAGTTCCAAGCAGAAAATCGTAGCCGATTCTACTTCTAAGGCTTAATTTTAGCAACATATGATGTAGCTAGAAAAGGCAGTTTGGATCAAAAGTTCATTAGTGTTCTGGAATTGTTCCAAGTATCACTAATCCGGTGGAGCTTTGTTGTGACAATTGTGGTGTCATTTGTGCAAGAAAAAGAACCAAGGTCACATCAACGATCCAAACACATTTTGAGACGTTTCCACCTCATTCGAGAAATCTGTGAAAGGAAAGACGTTAAGATATGCAAAAGGTACCAACGAATGACAACATTTCGGACTCTCTCACCAAGCCTTTGCCACAAGCTAAACATGATGGTCATGTTAGGTCCATGGGTATAAGATACATGAATGATTGGGCCTAGTGCAAGTGGGAGACTGTAGGTGTTAGTGCCCTAGGCCTATAGAGATAGACCTTTATGTAATGTCATTGTTCATTTATATATGAGATTGTTTCTTTGATTGTTATATATGTTTGCATGTTTTATTATAATAATCGTGTCCCTAGTACTTATGAAGCACTAGTATGAAGTATAATGGATAATCATGTGATGATTATATGCATGGAGATGCACATTAGATTCATGGGTACTTGTTAGAGAACAGGGTACTTGTTAGAGAACAAGGTACTGGACTTGACCCATTATGAGATCTATGTCATGGTCAAATGTCATAATTAGATCTCATATAGTCATATCATTGATATCCTTTGACCTGAGATTATCATCGTCTTCCGCTTGATGAATATCATGTTTGATATAGTTTAACGTTGTCTTTAACCGGATGACAATAAGGGCTATCATTGGCATGGTATGATTCTTGTTGGGAAGAATGATAAGTCAAGATGGAAATTGTCCCTCGTAAAGAGAGATGTTTGCTAGGCCACTTGTAAGTAAGATTGATGTAGTGCATGGCCATGCCCGAATGAATTAATGTGATTAATATCATTCGATTAATCAATTTACTTGGTAACGAGAAAGCATTGAACAATATGAGTTGACGTGGACCATGACTCATGTTCAATATAACATCGTGTGACAATGGGATTGTGATATGTTCTATATAGGAAATCGAACTTGATATTATATTATTTGGGTAGGCATGATGGCTTGCTAGAGTCCGCTCATGTCTTATGAGGATCGATGTGATCGAACTCATTGCCAACATAATATAGTCCTATGGGGTCACACGCATCGAACGAATTGTCAAAAATGAAGAATATGGAGTTTTTGTTCTCAGGGGACGACTCGTCCCAGGCCGAACCAACTATTCCCCTTAAGGGGACGCGGTCGAAGCTGGGTGCCGGGGACGGCTCGTCCCACAGGGCGACTGGCAGCTGGACGACGGAATTGACTTAAAACTAGGGTTTTCGCGAGGAAAAGTTTTATAACGTATAAATACTTACCCCTGGTTGCCCTAGCCGTCATTAGAACGTTTTGGCTTGAGAGAAACACTTAGAGTGGGAGATTTCAATTGTGAATTGAGAATCAAACACCACCAAATCCATTGTTCTTCATTGATTGAAAGGTGTTTCAATCAATTGGATCTAGCAATCCTCCTAGAAGAGTTCTAGGGTTCGTTCCGCGCGTGGATAAACATAGAGGATCTTCGTTCATCAAGATCTTTGGTTCGTGATTCCCGTTCGTTCATCAAGGATTAACAAGATCATTCAATCTGGAGTTGGGTCAAGTTTATCAAAGGCAAAAGCATTCAAGGTTGGTATTTCTATTTCATCTTTCTTAATTATTCATCTAGAACGGATTCTAGGGCTTGGGGTTTTTCGAGTTAATTTGCATTCTTCCGCTGCGCATGGACCCTCGAAACCCTACATTTCATTACTAACTTCTCTTTTTACTTCGAATTTTTTAATTTTCTTTTTTCTATTTTATCTTACGACTTTCCAACTTTCAACTATTACTACGAATTCTGGCCGGTAAATTATGCGGGAATTAATCATTCGAGGATCAACATTATAAGCCATAGATCCCTAAATGCCAGCGACACGAAACCTGGTTGCTGGACTTTCGGATAACTTTCTTTCCATACAATTTGTTTTGACAATTTTGCCAAAAAACCCTTCGATCCCTCTTGAACTTGACGCCTTTTAAACACTTTATCACTTGCTCTAGATCTTTACTAAACAATTTGCTTTCTTTCTTTTAACTTCCCTTTTCGTTCTTTGGTTTGACTGACACTACTTTACTTTCTTAATCTTGCTTTGACTCTTCATTTTTTACGCTTATTATCATTCTACTTTTAATTTTCACTTTATATGCATGCTGCACTTTGCTTCAATAATTTGTCTTTTTTGCTTCGATAACTCATCGAAGATTCACTTTACGACCTTTATCTCTATATACATACTACTTTCTTCAAAAAAGTGAGGCTTGTCTTTAGGCAGCCTCACTCCCAGGTTAAGATACTCGCCAATTATGTTATGCGACAATCTTAAACACATCATGAACATCATCTTAACTTATGTTTGCCGCCTTCGTGACAATAATCATAGCCTGTTCTTATCGCCTAAGCGACAACCTCCACTTTATCAACAGCTTTAGCGGCAACAATCTTTATCAACTTTGTCGCAGCTTTATCAACTTTGGCACATAAGTAGTTCGGGATGCGAGCCCTACAGTGCGGGATGTAAGCCCTTCTCTCAGACAGTTAGGGATGCGAGCCCAACAGTTCGGGATGCAAGCCCTACAGCATAGGATGTAAGCCCTTCTCTCAGACAGTTAGGGATGCGAGCCCAACAGTTCGGAATGCTAGCCCTTCTCTCAGACAGTTAGGGATGCGAGCCCAACAGTTCGGGATGCCATCCCTACAGCATGGGATGTAATCCCTTCTCTCAGACAGTTAGGGATGCGAGCCCAACAGTTCGGGATGCCAGCCCTTCTCTCAGACAGTTAGGGATGCAAGCCCAACAGTTCGGGATGCCAGCCCTTCTCTCAGACAGTTAGGGATGCGAGCCCAACAGTTCGGGATGCCAGCCCTACAGCTGTTGGGTTTTACGGGTCCATGCGCAGCGGAATTAAGCATTAAAAAACATAAAACCCAAGAAGCCCTAGGATCCGTTCTATACAATTAATTTGAATACCTATGAGATAGAATTAAACCAACCTTGAAACGCTTTCCGGTCTTGAGCTATCGAACGATTTGATTATGTGATATCGAATCACAAACTTCGTTCTTCAACTTGCTTGAACTCTAGGCCTTGATCGATGAACGAGCGAAGACCCTCTTTCGGTATCCACACCTTTGAATGAATTCAAGAACAACTTCTTGATGATTGCTAGATCTAAAACCTTGAAGAATATTGAGAGAATTTGATTGTGAATTTTGCTTTAAAATTTCGGCTGACCTTTAGGTGCGATGTAACCCTTGTATTTATACTACAATAGTGTAAATACCTCTTCTAATCGAATTAGGAGAGGCAGTGTCAAACGCGTATTGGCCTATTATGTCGCGCGGTATATCAAGCCGTTGGCTTGATATGTCGCGTGACATAAATAACCGCTTACGAGCCTCTCAATAATTCTTCCTCCGGTTTAACCAATTCATTCTAGTTGTGTGTGACCCAATAGGATTACATCATGTTGGCAATGAGTTCGATCATATCGAACCTCATAAGACATGTTTTAAGCGGACTCTAGCAAGCCATTAGGTCTACCCAAATGATGTAACGTAAGAGTTCACGTTTCCAATGGTGTACTTCCATTTCTCCCTTTGTCTCACGATGTCATATTTGAACACAAGTCATGGTCCTTGTCAACTTGTTATTGTTCAATGCTTTCTCGATTCTTGAGTATAATGATAATTCCAATCACATTGGGGTACGGCCATACACTTTCATCATTATCACTCATCGAGGGCCCAAGCATAACATCTCTCTTCCGAGGGACAAATTCCTTCTTGACTTATCATCCTTCCCATCATGAATCCGATCATGCCAATGATAGTCTTTATAGATATCGTGTTAAGATATCGTTTGACTAAAATCAAACATGACTTTCATCATATGTAAGGTTATGATAGTCTTAGGTCTAGGAAATAAATGAAGTAACCGTATGAGATTTAAGTATGACATTTGACCATGACATAAATCTCATGTGGGTCATGTCCAGTCACTTGTTCTCTAACAAGTACCCATAATTTCAATGTGCATCTCTTATGCATATAATCATCACATGATTATCCATTGACAATTATACTAATTTATTCTCTTAATAATTAGGGACAGAGATTATTATAAATAAATATACAAAACATATAATAATCAAATAATAAACATCTCATATAATAATAAATAATGTCAACACATAAGTCTATCAATCATAGGCCTAGGGCATAACACCAACAGTCTCCCACTTGCACTAGGCCCAATCTGCCATGTATCGAATACCCATGGACCTAACATGACCATCATGTTTAGCTTGCGAGAGAGCCTTAGTTAGTGGGTCCGCCACGTTGTCATTAGTGTCTACTCTGCATATCTTAACGTCTTCCCTTTCACATATCTCACGGATAATGTGGAAACGTCGAAGTATGTGTTTGGATCTCTGGTGTGATCTTGGTTCCTTTGCTTGTGCAATGGCACCATTGTTATCACAGTAAAGTTCAATAGGATCTCTCGATGCTTGGAACGACTTCCAAATCACTAATGAACTTCTTGATCCAAGCTGCTTCCTTAGCCGCATCGGATGCCGCTATGTACTCGGCTTCGGTTGTAGAATCGCGACGGTACTTTGCTTGGAACTTTTCCAACTCACGAGTGCCTCCATTAAGCATAAACAAAAATCCAGGCATGCGATCTGAAATCATCTTTGTCAGTTTGGAAGCTAGCATCTGTGTAGCCTTTGACTACAAGATCTTCTTCCATTCCTCCAAAGACCAAGAATGCATCCTTAGTTCTTCGTAAGTACTTAAGGATATTCTTGACTGCTATCCAATGTGGTTCACCGGGATCAGATTGGTACCTACTCGTCATGCTTAGAGCACATGAGACATCGGGTCTAGTACATAACATAGCATACATGATAGACCCAATTGCCGAAGCATATGGAATACCATTCATTCTCTTTCGCTCATCATTAGTCTTTGGACATTGATTCTTGCTAAGAGATATACCATGCAACATTGGCAAATTCCCTCTTTTAGAATTTTCCATTTGGAATCTTCTAAGGACTTTGTCAATGTAAGTACTTTGACTTAAACCAATCATTCTCTTGGATCTATCTCTATAGATCTTGATACCAAGGATATATGCGGCTTCGCCCATATCTTTCATTGAAAAACACTTTCCTAACCAAGACTTAACGATCAGAAGTGCGAAACGTCATTTCCAATGAGTAAGATATCGTCGACATACAACACTAAAAATAGTGCTACGCTCCCACTAATTTTCTTGTATACACAAGGTTCATCTTCGTTCTTGATAAAACCAAACTCCTTGATTGCTTCATCAAAACGTAGATTCCAACTCCTTGAAGCTTGCTTCAATCCATAAATGGATTTACGCAACTTACACACCTTGTTAGAATTTTCGGGTCGACAAAACCTTCGGGTTGTATCATGTATACATCCTCAAGTAACTTCCCATTAAGGAAAGCTGTTTTGACATCCATTTGCCATATCTCATAGTCATAATATGCGGCTATGGCAAGTAAAATTCTAATAGACTTAAGCATAGCTACAGGCGAAACGGTTTCATCATAGTCTATGCCATGAATCTTGCTATATCCCTTAGCTACTAGCCTAGCCTTATAGGTGTGCACCTTCCCATCCATGTCGGTCTTCTTCTTGAAGACCCATTTGCACCCTATGGTTTTTACACCTTCGGGTGGATCAATCAAGTTCCAAACTTGATTATCAGCCATGGATTGTAATTCGGACTTCATGGCTTCTTGCCATTTTTCCGAATCCGGAGCGGACATCGCTTCTTGATAGCAAGTGGGTTCATCATTTTCGATTAACTCCACTTCATCACTTTCCGTAACGAAATCCATATCTCTCGGGTTCGGATCGTGATCTACCACTTCGGCGAGGAACTTGTGCATCTTGAACCGGTTCCACAACGGTTTGTGAACTTGGTTCGGTTTCTACCATTGGTTCAATGTTGTTTTCGGGTTCTCGAACTTCTTCGAGATCTATTTTACTCCCATTTGGTTCCTTTGCGAAGAAACTCCTTTTCTAAGAAAGTACCATTTCGAGCAACAAACACTTTGTTCTCGTTTCGGTTGTAGAAATAGTATCCTTTGGTTTCCTTCGGATATCCCACAAAAACACATTTATCGGATTTAGGTGCTAGCTTGTCGGAAGTTAACTTCTTGACATATGCATCACAACCCCAAATCTTCATGAAAGACAAACTAGGTTTTCTTCCATGTCACATCTCATATGGGGTCTTTTGAACCGATTTGGTAGGAACTCTGTTTTATAGTGAAAGCGGCGGTTTCTAGTGCATGTCCCCAAAAGGATAAAGGAAGCTCAACTTGACTCATCATAGAACGAACCATGTCCAACAAAGTTCTATTCCTCCTTTCGAGACACACCATTCCATTGTGGTGTTAGGGTGGAGAGAGTTCAAACGATTCCACAACTCTTAAGATGACTGTCAAATTCTTGGCTCAAATATTCACCACCTCGATCGGATCGAAGTACCTTAATAGTTTTGCCAAGTTGATTTTGCACCTCATTTTGAAATATTCGAAATATCTCAAACGATTCACTCTTATGTTTCATTAGATAAACATATCCAAATCTACTATAATCATCAGTGAATGTTATGAAGTACCGAAATCCTCCCCTAGCATCGCTACTCATAGGCCCACATACATCGGTATGTATGAGTCCTAATAAGTCGCCCGCCCTTTCACCGGTTTTGGTAAATGGGTCCTTGGTCATCTTGCCAAGTAAACAAGATTCGCATGTCTCATATGATTCATAATCATGTGAGTCCAAAAATCCATCTTTGTGGAGTTTAGAAATGCGTTTCTCGTTTATATGGCCAAGACGACAATGCCATAAGTAAGTGTGGTTTACATCATTGGGTTTAGATTTCTTGTTAATGTTATAGACATCATTATCACGATTTTCAATATCAAGAACATAAAGGCCATTGAATGAAACAGCAGTACAATAATGCATATCACTCTTGTAAATAGAAAATTTCTTATCACATATAAGAAAATTAAAACCTTCATTATCCAAACATGAAATCGAAATAATATTCCTACTTAAAGCTGGAACGTAATAACAATTGTTCAAAACAAGTATTAGCCCACTAGGTAAAGTAACTTCATAAGTTCCTACGGCTAATGCAGCAACTCTTGCTCCATTCCCCACACGTAGGTCCACTTCACCTTCCTTAAGCATCCTTCTGTTCCTTAGACCACGCACATTTAAACAAATGTGAGTTTCACATCCGGTATCCAATACCCAAGAACTAGAAGTAGATAGGAATATATCTATAACAAAGATACCTGAAGTTGAAGCAACTCCTTTGCTCTTCTTCAGTGCTTCCTTGTATTTTGCGCAATTTCTCCTCCAATGTCCAATCTCATTGCAATGGAAGCAGATTGCGTCCTCTTGGGACTTAGGCTTAGCCTCTTTAGGCTTGGAGGCCTCTTTGGGCTTGGCAACCTTTGCCTTAGGATTAGCAACCTTTGCTTTTCCTTTACCCTTGAACCCTTTCCCCTTGTTAACCATTAGCACTTGATCGGTCTTCTTTTCGACAATCTTTGGTTTCCTTGAGTAGTCAACATTTGAACTAACTCGGAAAGGTTTCTATTCATTCCACCCATGTTATAGTGCATTATGAAATGACTAAAACTTTTAGGTAATGAATTCAGTATTATGTCGGTAGCCAACTCTTGGCTTATTGGAAAACCGAGCCTTTCAAGATGCTCAATTGTAAGTACCCAAATCTGGCTCATGCCTTCCGGTTAATTTTCCCGGCAATTTCGGTAATTTTTCCGGTAATTCCCCGGATTTTCCTAAAGTTCCGGAACAATTCTGGAACTGTTCCAAGCCTTTTAAGGGCTGAAGGAAATGCTTGGTGATTAAGAAACACGTTTTTCTTAATCCCAAAAAACCTTCTAGAAGACTGCCACCTTGCATGTTTCTAGAAAAATCCAGATTTGGCTACTTATGTCGTGCGACATAATCAGCCAGGAAGAGTTCTAGAACCATGCCACCTTGCATGTTTCTAGAAGAATCCAGAAGTGGCTACTTATGTCGTGCGACATAACCAGCCAGGAAGAGTTCTAGAACCATGCCACCTTGCATGTTTCTAGAAGGAATACAGTCATGGCTTGTTATGTCGTGCGACATAACAAGCCCATGCAGGCAGCCTATAAATAGAGGCCTTCACCTCTCATTTTAAACACACCTCCTCCACCCCTCAGTCCCCCTCTATAGGGAATACGCTCCAGAAGCCTCCTCTCTCCTCACATACCCCCCAAATCACCTCAATCCTCCCAAACTAATCCCACACACACACACACACACTTCCTATACATCAAGAACTCGAGGTTCTCAAGGATCCAAGGCCTGAACTCAGTCTCCGGAGGAGGACGCTAGAAGGCTCCTATATCTAACTTGATATAGGAGTTGTGGATCTTCAAGGGTAACGAGTTTCTACCCCTTTTCCACTCTCTATTTTCCTTTGCATATGAAATCTATGTGTTACATGCATTGATAATGTAGTATTCTGATTAAAGTTGCATGCTTTAGCTTCATATTACCCAGATCCACATTTTATTTTATTACATTTCATATAAAATCTCCGCTTTGACTTGGTTTTGCATGAACACTCAAGATGAGTGTGGATCCCTCGTATCCACACCCTCTTGAAGTGTTCATTATCAATAAACATGCTCTCTGAGATTTGTTTGTAAAGTAACTTGACCACTTTGGTGCCTTGTTACCTCTGCAAATCTCAGTTGTTTAGGCTTCTGCAAAATGGCTTATTATGTCACGCGACATAGGCAGCCTATGTCGCGCGACATACATAGCCAGTTTGCAGACTCCTTATCTTTTCAGCTGCAATCTGATGTTTTCCTTTTCTAATGCACCAATCTGCATTTAAACTAAAACATTTGCATACAGAGCAGCATCATTTGCATTAAAAGGATATCTTTTTCACCAAAATGACATCTTTGCTTTAATGGTGCATCCTTTGCACTCAAAAAAACCCCTTTTCACATTAAGGATGCATCTTTTGCATTTAAAACTCATTTTCATACTCAAAATGCATACTTTGCATTAAAAAATCATTCTTTGCCATTTTCATGCATCATTTGTGCATTAAATGCTATTTTCCAACATAAAAAATACATTCTTTACATAAAAATCTTTTCTTTGCACAAAAGGGCATCCCTTGCAACCAAAAGACATTCTTTACACTCCAAAAATGCCATCTTTTCACTAAAGTATCATTTTTACATGCATTTCCCCTTTTCCCCAACCTTGGAACGGACCGGTGTAAAAGTTCTCATCTTTGCATCGTTCCTTCCATCAAAGGTTCATGATTTCTTTAGGAAAAGGATAACCTTGAACCCTATATCTCCGATTATCGCTTAAGAATGAGTATGAAGCCTCTATACGAGCTCGACCACGCAAGTCCCGAGGGTCCCGAGGTTAAAATGCGATGATCACAAGTCATAAGATGAGGACGGGATCATAATCCCAAATACATAAATTCCAAGAAATCCCGAGCGACAACCAACAAATGGTTTGTACGTCCGGAAGATAACTTGGGACATTCCCCCTTTTACTCTCAAACACATGCACACAAAGAAAGCACGCAAGCAAACACGATTAATGAAATCTCGGGAGACTTGCTCCGGCAAGGCACTTTGGGTGAACGCCAAACGTTCTTCCCAAGGGGTAACTTAACCTCCGAACCCATAAAACCTTTTTTTCAAAGTTTTGAGGTAATCAAAATGGCGTGGTGACTCCGTTTTTCAAATAACTCGGATGTCTTCAAACTCGCGTGAATTCCAATAAACAAAAAAAATTTGGGCACACATTCACAGTTTGGCGACTCCGCTGGGGAAAACACATAGGAGAAAATCTTTATTTTCAAAACAAAAATCGATACTTGGTATATAGGTGGACCCCACTTACCCTTCCTGTATCGCTCCCTAACCCGGGGCTTGGGATAACCAGGTGGTTTAACAATCCCACGTACCAGTATCCCTTTTTCGAAAAAAAAATAATAATTTTGAAAAAAAAAAAATATATACAAAAAGCTTTTCCCTTTGAGCGGGTTAGACTCCCATCGCCGATTTCATTAATCGTGCTTGCTTTCTTTTACCATGCATTGCATCATTTGCATCTTGGAATCTGTGCATACTTTGAAACGGGAAATAACCCGAAGAATAGCAAAAGGAGTGGAACCTGGAAAATTGATCCATTCAGTCGTACGGCTAATCCTCATAGGATTCGACCATACGACCTCGGTGGCAATTCCACCGGGAAAAATCATGGTTAATGCGGCAAGTCCTAGCGGCTTGGGGCTACTCGGCTCCATGGCGGCTGGGGCTTCCCGAAAAATTTACGATGCTTATGTGTTGCATTTTCCCCGTCCCGAAAATCATTCCTTTAAAACACATTTATGAAAATCTCTGTTTTAACTCAAAAAGGAACATTTTTAGGAGACCGCACACTACGCGCACTTTGATATATCCTGTACACTTTTTGCACGCACGTCCTTCAAACCCGAGGGTGGTTCCAGTGCGATCACGGACAGCCTTACGATGCTCCGGGCGCGCACGGAATCATCCCAACCTCCCATGGCGGCCGGTGTCGACCAATGCACGGTCCGTGTCACACGTTTCAAAAATCCGTGACTTTTGGTTGGTTTTTGGTCTAGTCCGTGTCATATAGCCCGGTTGCATACCCACGTAAAGGTCAAGCCTTAGCTCATAAACGGAAGCCAAGATTTTCGCCCAAGCGAAATTCTGCGAAAATTCGACAAGGAAAAATCGGTGGGATCTTGACTCGACATTGACTATTGACCTTGACCCGCACGGAATGCGTAAGAGTCAAGACCTAGTCTTTGCCAAAAATCAAAAGATCTTTCGCTCAAGCGAAGCTACGCCAAAATTCCGACGAGGAAAAATTGGCAAGATCTTGGCCAGGCATTGACTTCGATTCGACTCACGCCTTTGCGTATGCAACGAAGTTCAATGTGACCTTTGTGTCATCCGGCTTTTTACCGCCCGACCCATGCCTATTATTCTCTCGGACATTACCAAAAGTCAAAACGTCATTCGCTCAGCGAAACTCTGCCGAAACTCCGTCAAGGCGGAGACGAGACTTTCCCGGTATTGCCTTGACTATAATCCGAATTGCTCGTGCTTTTAAAGGTCCTATGACCCGCTAGACCCGTTAGGAGCGTTCTTTACTCTCGGTTTTTGGGATCCGCGTGCCCTATAGGACCCTCGCCCGGGGCTGTCCACCCTGGGAGGTCGAAATACGGGTGGAATACGAGGGGCTTATAGACGTAGTGACGGAACCCACTGATCCAGGATCTAGAGTAGTTGTGAAAAAGAAGGGCAGAACCCCTTTTCCAACCAATTAGAGATTAATAAAAGACATTGTTTTAAGTAAACTTGAACAATTAGTGTAATCATAATTGCATGTTCCTATCTCTGAAATCCCTAATCGAGACCTTTTCGGTCCGATCTCCGTTTTCCTCATCCAGACCTTTCATGGTCAAATCCCTAATCGAGATCTTTTCGGTCCGATCTCCGTTTTCTTTATCCCTACCTTTCATGGTCAAACCCTAATCGAGACCTCTTCGGTCCGATTTTTGGTTTTCTTTATCCCGACCTTTCATGGTCAATCTCTAATCGAGACCTCCTCGGTCCGATTTTCGATTTCCCATCTCGACCTTTCGCGGTCAAGTCCTTAATCGCGACCTCTTCGGTCCGATCTCTACTTCCAATCTTGACCTTTCAAGGTCTCATCTTTTCCGATCAATTAGGATTAGGAGAAAATGCGTTTCGAGCAAAAGTTAAAGCGATAAGGGCATGTTACTTGAGCCTTCGAGTCTAAACCTTACCTATCCCCGAGTCTAAACCTTACCTATCCCCGAGTCTAAACCTTGCCTATCCCTTTCCCGCAGCGAAAGAGAAGTGAGCGAGAATCTTGGGTCGGCGGCTTTTCGGTTCGAGACAGGTTCATCGGCTCAGAGTCGAGAATGGCAGATTTGACAGAAAACAGTGAGGGTATGGGAAATCAGATGATTAGGAAGGAAGAGTTAGTCCTGGCTTTGGAAAATGCCCAGAAGGTTCATGAAGAACAGCTGTCATTGCTTATCGGTGCTCTTCACCGCAATGGAGTCCAAGTAACAATTGAGTCCAACGGTTCTCTGGTAGTGGTCGAAGATGAGACTCCAGAAGTAGCCATCTCAGTTCCCCCAGCCTATAACCAATACCTTCCTCCATCCACATATGATCCCTTGCCAAGGACCACTTCTCCTCAGTCCTTTCCAACATCCCAGCTCATCAGGGCCCCATCGCCCTCAGCTCCTCAGAACGGATTGAACTTCACCCCACTTATCCCTCAGTCTCGGCAATACACGCCGTTTATGCTCCAACCTCACATAATCGGTTTGAGATATGTGGCTATGTTAAAGCCCCTATACCCGCTGAATGTGATCATGAGTTACCAAAAGATGAACCGAGTTTTCAGCTGTTACCTACCGGACTTAGTGAATTAGCCGTCGATTCGCTACTACAAGTCCTGTTGCCGAGCCCGATAGCCCAAGAGTCCCCGTTGACCCCTAGGTGGCAATATTGATGGAGCAAGTGAAACGGATGCAAGAGAAGCTTGACCTCATGATGAGTATCAATACTCCCTTGACCCAAGATGTCGAACCGGGCAAAGAAATGACTCCAGAGCATAACCCAATACCCAGCGCCGTACGGCTCGGCACCGGTACCTCACAAAGGAAAGAATGTCACGGCTTCCTTGACCAAATCCAGCAGTGGAACCAATTGGACAATGGGAATCGAGTCTTGAGAATAACAAGGTCCCAGAAACCTCGCTCCTTTCACTTTAACAATACGAGAGATGCCTTTAAGCAAGATTACGGAAGAGCTAGTGAAAGAAAAGCGAAATAAAGCCCTTTGGAGGTGGAAGCCCAGGAACCCCAGGTATCGAGAATGGACGAGACCAAACACTGTCGCTTCCATCAATACCGTGGGCACAACACGACAATTGCACCGCTTTGAGGCATGAGATCCAAAAGTTGATAGAAGATGGGAAGCTTGAGAACCTCCATGGGCCAAAGACAGAAAGTTATGACAAGAGGTCAATTCAAGAAGTGCAAGGTCGAAATGTCGGCTTTGATGATTTTGGGATGCCCATGAGCAAAGTTTTCAACGATTTGGTGAAACGAAGCCTTCTCACACCTCTCGAGAATCATAAGCCAAGAAACCCAAGTAGAGTTGACGGGGCCAAGTTACGTGAGTACCACAAGCATTATGGTCATGTGACAGGACAAGTGTGTGGAGTGAAGAAAGAAATTCGGTGGGCGATCTACGAAGGAAAGCTCAAGCTCCCTGGCGGTCCAACCCGTGAAGAGTAGCTAGACTAGGGTTTACCTATCCTTAAAAAAAAAAAAAAAAAAAAAAAAGGAAGAAAAAGAAAAATAGTCTCGGTCAACCTTCGTAGGTCCTAGTATTTTTTCCTTTCAATTAAGTCCTCTACGGACATTGTATTGAATCTTCAATTTTCTATAAAAGAGTCTTCTTCTTTTCTTGCTAGACTTAAGACATTATTTGCACACCTACATTACATTTAATGAAATGGTTTTATTTTATATGATCACTTGCATTGCTCAATGAACAATCTCTTGAAATAATTAACGTTACGATTAATCGGTGTGAGAAAGTCAACTAATGCCATCAAGCCATACACTTTCCTTACCCCACAAAAGGCCTTCATCAAAGCCATACACTTTCCCAAACCATGTCCACCTTCATCTTGACCAAGTCAACGACGGCGACAACATCAAGGAACGACAAAAAAGGCCACTCGGCTTCGAAAGATTGACCCCGTGTCGACAACAACCTAGGGGCTTGGCTTAGACTTCAAGGGTATCAAGAATGTTCAAGCGGGGGCTCGCCTTGGTCTCGGGTGCTCTAGAAAATAAAAAAAAAAAGAAGAAAAAAAGAAAAAATGTGTGTAGTGCAAAAAGAGTAATGCCCAGCTAGGCTGAAAATCCCAAAAAAGGGCGTCTAGGCAAAAAACGAGGTTGCACATAAAAAAAAAGAAAAAAAATCTTAGTGCAAAAAGAGTAATGCCCAGCTAAAGTGAAAATCCCAAAAAGGGCGGTCTAGGCAAAAAAACAGGGTTGCACATAGAAAATAAAAGAAAATGAGGCCAAGGACCCAGCACCGCCCATCAAAAGCTTGACGGATAGGCAAAATCAAAGCTCAAAGTTGTCGATAACAATGGGGCGGTCGAAGCAAAAGCAGAAGCATTTCATAAGCCTTTAGGCATATGCAAGTCCTTTCTCCCCCAATGAAAGGCGAGAATTAGAAAGCTATTGAAGCAGCCGTCCAAGAATGACTTGGTCAAGGAATCATCCCGAGGCCCATGCCTCATCATCCAGTCTTCTCATCCTAGCCTTTTCACTAAAGGAACCACAAATCCCATTTCCCAACACAGTCCGGCCAAGGCCGAACTACGGCGACCTGAGCTCCTCACAATGAGGGGAACGTAGGCAACCAGCAATGGTCCGGTCATAAGCATATCCAAATTACCGAAAACCCGGTCTCATCAAATGACTTCTCCCATGGACACAGTCAAATCCCAGAAAACCCGGTCTCATCAATGACCTCCTTATACACAAACCTTTCTTTCACACCCAGCCAACCTTGATCCGCGACATTGGTTGACTTTCTCCTCATGATTAATAAGAATGTTTGTTCATATCGAAATTAGCGGTTGAATAACCCGAACATCAATAAAGGGTTTTAAGCAATCTTGTGATCATTGTAAATAAAGCAAGTTTTCAGATGTCTTGACAAGTCTTCTTTTTCTACATTTTAGGAAAGATAGAGCTAAACACTAATTTTCTATCAGCAGGGGCTTCCATACACTTTTACCAACCTTTCTACGCTTATGCTCTCTCAAAAGAGTCAAACCTAAAAGCGAGTTTTTGTGCCTACATCGAATAAGGCCATCAAAATAATACAAAATCGGGATTATTCCCACCTTTTGAAAAATATGCCCCTGCATGTACATATCTTCCTAAAATTCTTCTCTTTGTCTGCGTCTCCTTAAGGTTGACTGGTTGACTAAAGAAAATAGAAATAAAAAAAAAAAAAAAAAAAAAAAAGGATAGGTTTTCCTCTTCTGCTACAATTCGCATTAGGATTGCTCGAAACTCTTTCGATGCAGGGACTTTGCCAAGTCATTCCTTTAAACTGGGGCTTCTTTAGCCATGTTTAGGGTTCATATCGGGTTCTTCACTAGGTCCCTAGATGGATTCAGTCTTGGTCAGATCAATTTCAGAATCACGTTCGCAATACCAATCAGATTGGGATTTTTGTTAGGTCACCAGACTGGGGCTTCGCCAAGTCACTTCGCTTGCTCAGCTCATTCAACCGGGGCTTTGCCAAATGAAAGGATCTTTCCTGGCTTTAGTAAGACATGGGGTTTTGTAGAAAGTTTTTCCTCCGACCGGAGCTCCGATAAGTCATATCCATCCAACATCTGCTTTGGTTGTAAAAGCCTGTCAGCATCAGCTTCAAGCGCCAGAGTTTAAGAAAAGGACCTTAGTCAAGACCCGAGGTTTAAACCCAGTCTCAGCCCAAGAAGGAATTCTCGTCCACGTTGACAACAGCAACAGTCAGTCGCACCCAAGGGATACAACCCCACCTGTTTGAAACCCGTCTCAAACAATTCCCAAATACATTCCATATGTATATCCAAACCCAGTCCCTACCATGTTTCCAGAAAAAAAATCACCCCTAGGCTCAAGTAACGTGCCAATTGCTAATGATAACATTTTCTCCCAAAAAGTGCCTTCGAGATAACTCTAGGCGACAGTTTCCTAATTGTCAAAACGTCGAAAATCCTAGACATCATTCCTAACTGTCTAGGTAAAGTTTGAACTACGATCAAGGCTTGATTCCTCCGGGATACGTAGGTAGCCTTTCATAAAGGTCCAGCCATCTGACCACTTTGGTCACCTTTTTCTTCCTCCACTCTCCGATGGTGCGTAAGCTTTTTCATAAAAGTCCAATTTTATGACCATATTGGTCACCCTTTTTTGATTTGGAACATTTCTATGAAGGATTGGTTGCTTGACCTCCTAGGTCACCCCATTTCCATCCTTAAGGGGCCAATATCTCTTTGCCATTGTCCCAAGGAGACCAGGTTTGTGACCTATTTGGTCACCCAATTCCAACTTTGTGTCGGCAATTCCAGTTCAAGGTCGAAAGGTAAGAGAAGTGCGAGTCTTGGCTACTTATGTCACGCGACAAAGCGCGATTGGCTACTTATGTCGTGCGACATAAATAGCCACATCGGACATCAGAACATCGACGGCTTCTGCTTTCCCCAGGAGCACTCCCCGACTTGTCAAAAGCTGCAAATACCATCCATTCACCTCTCAAATGCATAGGGAATGGTTCATTTACCCCGTATACACTCATGCATTCATTTACAAGCTAAAAATTCATCCAAGTCATCCATTCAAACCATTTGTACATACAAAGTAGATCAAGTCCAAAAGTTGTGCATAAAAAAATAATAACATGTGTTTTTCCCAAAGGGTACAATAGCCAAAAGGTCATAAATATCTAGGGGAAAAAGCGGCTACTCTGAATCCTCTCCATCTCCATCTCCATCACCCTCTCCATCATCTCCATCCTCGTCATCATCCTCAGCCTCCTCTGGCTCATCGTCAGGATCGTCCGAAGGTGCCTCGTAAGCTATGGTCTCCGTGCGGTAATAGTCATCGAGCTCGGTGATAACAGTAGAGTCAAGCTCGTAGTCTGTAGCCGTCTCAGCTCCACCATCCTCATCCTCATCATCATCGTCAATCTCAATGGGTGCTGTAAAGAGGCACATTTGCGATCTTTGTCCAGGCGTCGGTCCTCTAGTGCTCCCGTGGTGCCCACGTCATCAGGAGCGGCTCTTCTTCCTTCTCGGTTGGCCGGGTGGAGAGATATCAATCGAACCACTGTGACCGGCGATTCTTCCGAAACTCATGCCTTTACGGAGCTTGCCAATCATGCCCAGCGGCGCCGGTATATGCCACTGGTCAAATGTACGTAAGCTTTGGCAGGAACACATTACAAGCGAGACATAAAAAGCGTCGAGAATGCGGTTCTTGATAACAAAAAAGAGATGCAAGCAATCGAAAGGCGTAAGGAACGGTACTTACGGATCTAGAACCTCGCGGGAGCACCGGATGAGGATGAGTGGGACATATCAATGTGAGCTCGCCTCATGCGACCGCCGCCACGATAATCAATGAAAGTCGAGGCGAAGGAGGTCTAGCTACGTAGCCGGTCGAAGGCCACTGCGCTATGAGCACCATAACCAACCACAGTGCAGTGGAGGCTGAAGATGCATGGCCACGTACATAGTATAGTCCCCCTCCCGTGTGTAAAGATGTGTCGCCATGCCTACGATCAAAGCATCTACATTCGCCCGGCTGGCGAGGCGGCCACATCCTAGGCGGGGATCATCGGGGATCCGGCGTGCTTATTCGGCCCATCTTTGTCTATACACCCTCTCTCCCAAGTACAAGGCGTCTCAGGACAAGCCCACCGGTAGCTTGCGACACTCTGTGAAGTGCGCGGCGTGATCTAAATCCGGAGCGGCATAACGGCCGGTCCGGGGGAACAAGCTCATCCTCTGTGGAACCCCTCTCGGGCGTATCGACGTATCATGATAAGAAGCGGTAATCCTGCACCTCGAGCCCTCCGGCGTCTGAGTGCATTTCCTGGCATCCTTCGTCCCACCGACGAAGAGCGGGAAAAGTGGTGGCGAGGAAACTCATCCTTGATCTGCCACTCATAACGGCCAAAATACTCGTATGCCCAAGCACGAAAGGAGAAGAAGAAGTCAAAACGGGGAAAACAAGGGATATAATGAAATGCGCTAAGGAAAAGAGATCAAGGTGAGAGAATACCTCGAAAGCCGGATGAAAGCGGTGAAGTACTTCGCCTTCCCTCGGCGACGTCATCTAGGGCCAAATACATCTCGGCTAAGCTGCCTCTCCCCAGGAAAAATTCCCCACGAGTATCCCATGCCCTCAGCGGCTCCAACGGTGAAATCAAGCGGTGGATGCCTTTGTTGATGAACGGCATGTCGGAAAAGCCCACCCATACAAAAGCTCTAGCTAATCTCTCGGCTCTTAGCCGGCTCTCAGCGGGATCATCTACCACGGTGTAGTCCACTGCTCGCCCCTCAATCGGGCCATGTAGCACCCCCAACTCATATCCATTCCCCTTCTTGATCAGGGAACGAAACCAAGTAAGCCCATAAAATCATCATCGGCAATGATAGGGTGAGGCTCGACTCCTGTACGAGGCTCCTCTATGTAGAGCGGCTCATCCGTAAAGCGAGTCTGTGATGACCGCAAAGTCAGCGGAGTGGCTGTCGTCTCACCCCAAGAGAAGTGAAATGAGTGAGTGGTCTCCCAGGGAACTCTCTGAATGCCCTCGCTAGATCCACACTCCTCTGAGTGCCCCAGATGGCCTTCGCCATCTCAAAAAATTGCCCTAGCCCGGCGTAAATCGAGGCCCTTAGGCGAGTCCACTGCTCCTGGCTACCCGGCAAGCTATCCCATGCACGCCAATCACCTCGGGGAGCCACGGGTGCGCAATCCACTGCAGAAAACATGGCACAAATATTAATATTTCGTGCTATTTCTTGAAATCATCTCAAGCAAAAGTAGGACAAAATGGATCAATGTATGACATGCATTTACGCATTACATTTCCTAGATTCATTCATGTTCACGAGGCCAATCCATATGAAGTTCAAATGCGATCGAAGAAAAACTCAGTTCAAATCAATTTCGCACAAATTGAAAAATTTTCAAGAAACCCTAGGTTTCTTACCTCTTCCTTCTTCGTGACATCCGAAGTATGCTCATCGAGCTGTGGGTAAAAATCTCCCCTTGGTGCTTCCGGAAGAAACGGCCGTTGATTCCTTTGCACCCCCTTTCTCCGAGTAGCTAAATTGGCGTGTTGAGAAGCCCTCTTGGTCGGATAGAGCCTAGGAGGCATTCTTCAATTGAATCGGACTAAGAAGTGTTGGATTTCTCTCGATTTCCTTCGAATCCCCCTCTCTGATGTTCGCCCTCTCTCTTCTCAACTGTCGCCTCCCTCTCAATTTCAAGCCTAATTAAATTTCAAATGGCGTATGCGTATTTTTAATAAATACGTCACGGGGCACTGTTATGTCGTGCGACATACTAAGCCCATGGGCTGGTTTTACAATTTTGCCCCTAAAGGCTCCATTTTACAATTTTGTCCCCGTAGGCCTCTTTTACCCTTTATGCCTGGCATTTCTAATTACTTTCAATCCGGTTTTCCCTCCGGTGCCCCAGTGGCCTATTTTACAAATTTACCTCTGTGATTCGGTTTATTTGCCCTTGGCATTTTTCAATTTTATTTTTCAAATAATCGGGGTACATCCCGGTTTTCTTTACAAAAATTATTCGGGTGCGTCCCACTTTTCTTTACAAAAACTATTGATTCCTTCCAACTTCTCTACAAAATCCAACCTTTTTCGCAATCTCCGTTATTCCGTTATAACGGGATAACGCTAGGTGACAACCTCCGAATTGTCAGAACTCTAAACTTGTGCTATCACTATCCGCGAATAGTGACGAATGCCCAAGTCATTTCAAATTGTGCTATCACTATCCGCGAATAGTGACGCATGCCTAAATCATTTCAACTTGTGCTACCACTATCCGCGAATAGTGACGAATGCCCAAGTCATTTCAACTTGTGCTACCACTATCCGCGAATAGTGACGAATGCCCAAGTCATTTCAACTTGTGCTACCACTATCCGCGAATAGTGACGAATGCCCAAGTCATTCCAACTTGTGCTACCACTATCCGCGAATAGTGATGTATGCCCAAGTCATTCCAACTTGTGCTACCACTATCCGCGAATAGTGACGAATGCCCAAGTCATTTCAAATTATGCTACCACTATCCGCGAATAGTGACGAATGCCCAAGTCATTTCAAATTGTGCTATCACTATCCGCGAATAGTGACGTATGCCCAAATCATTTCAACTGGTGCTACCACTATCCGCGAATAGTGACGAATGCCCAAGTCATTCCAATTTGTGCTACCACTATCCGCGAATAGTGACGAATGCCCAAGTCATTTCAAATTGTGCTACCACTATCCGCGAATAGTGACGTATGCCCAAGTCATTTCAAATTGTGCTATCACTATCCGCGAATAGTGACGTACGCTCAAGATTCCCAACTTAAGTTACCTCTATCTCCGTCATAAAGAGATAGTGCCATAAGCTCTAGCTTCTTCAGGTGACATCCTCCAGTAATTGTCAAATCAGGTGACATCCTCCAGTAATTGTCAAAATTAGGTGACAGCCTCCAGTAATTGTCAAATTAGGTGACAGCCTCCGAATTGTCAAAATCTCAAGGATCCTAGACATCGTTCCTAACTATCTAGTGATGCTCGAACTACGATTATGGCTTGATTCCTCCGGGATACGTAGGTAGCCTTTCATAAAAGGTCCAGCCACTCGACCACATGGGTCACCCAATCCATCTCGGCATTCGCCGAGATTGGATCCTTTTCTATCGACAACCCCACTCGCCTGCAAGTGGCGTTGCCGAGGGGCTTCTGTAAGTACCCAAATCTGGCTCATGCCTTAGGTTAATTTTCCGGCAATTTCGGTAATTTTCCGGTAATTCCCGGATTTTCCTAAAGTTCGGAACAATTCGGGCTTGTTCCAAGCCTTTTAAGGGCTGAAGGAAATGCTTGGTGATTAAGAAACACGTTTTCTTAATCCCAAAAACCTTCTAGAAAGGCTGCCACCTTGCATGTTTCTAGAAAAATCCAGTTGGCTACTTATGTCGTGCGACATAATCGGCCCGGAAGAGTTCTAGAACCATGCCACCTTGCATGTTTCTAGAAGAATCCAGTGGCTACTTATGTCGTGCGACATAACCGGCCGGGGAAGAGTTCTAGAACCATGCCACCTTGCATGTTTCTAGAAGGAATACGATCATGGCTTGTTATGTCGTGCGACATAACAAGCCCATCTTGAGCGACCTATAAATAGAGGCCTTCACCTCTCATTTTAAACACACCTCCTCCACCCCTCGGTCCCCTCTATAGGGAATACGCTCCAGAAGCCTCCTCTCTCCTCACATACCCCCAAATCACCTCAATCCTCCCAAACTAATCCCACACACTTCCCACACACACACACTTCCTATGCATCAAGAACTCGAGGTTCTCAAGGATCCAAGGCTGAACTCGGTCTCAGGAGGAGGGACGCTAGAAAGGCTCCTATATCTAACTTGATATAGGAGTTGTGGATCTTCAAGGGTAGCAGTTTCTACCCCTTTTCCACTCTCTATTTTCCTTTGCATATGAAATCTATGTGTTACATGCATTGATAATGTAGTATTCTGATTAAAGTTGCATGCTTTAGCTTCATATTACCCAGATCCACATTTTATTTTATTACATTTCATATAAAATCTCCGCTTTGACTTGGTTTTGCATGAACACTCAAGATGAGTGTGGATCCCTCGTATCCACACCCTCTTGAAGTGTTCATTATCAATAAACATGCTCTCTGAGATTTGTTTGTAAAGTAACTTGACCACTTTGGTGCCTTGTTACCTCTGCAAATCTCAGTTGTTTAGGCTTCTGCAAAATGGCTTATTATGTCACGCGACATAGGCAGCCTATGTCGCGCGACATACATAGCCAGTTTGCAGACTCCTTATCTTTTCGATTTGCAATCGATGTTTTTCCTTTTCTAATGCACCAACCTGCATTTAAACTAAAACATTTGCATACAGAGCAGCATCATTTGCATTAAAAGGATATCTTTTTCACCAAAATGACATCTTTGCTTTAATGGTGCATCCTTTGCACTCAAAAAAACCCCTTTTCACATTAAGGATGCATCTTTTGCATTTAAAACTCATTTTCATACTCAAAATGCATACTTTGCATTAAAAAATCATTCTTTGCCATTTTCATGCATCATTTGTGCATTAAATGCTATTTTCCAACATAAAAAATACATTCTTTACATAAAAATCTTTTCTTTGCACAAAAGGGCATCCCTTGCAACCAAAAGACATTCTTTACACTCCAAAAATGCCATCTTTTCACTAAAGTATCATTTTTACATGCATTTCCCCTTTTCCCCAACCTTGGAACGGACCGGTGTAAAAGTTCTCATCTTTGCATCGTTCCTTCCATCAAAGGTTCATGATTTCTTTAGGAAAAGGCTAACCTTGAACCCTATATCTCCGATTATCGCTTAAGAATGAGTATGAAGCCTCTATACGAGCTCGACCGTCTTAAAGCGTAGGATTGATGGGCTAAGGACATTCCTTCCTAAGGAACCTCATCTTTGACCAAAAGAGAGTCATTCTCTCGACCACGCAAGTCCCGAGGGTCCCGAGGTTAAAATGCGATGATCACAAGTCATAAGATGAGGACGGGATCATAATCCCAAATACATAAATTCCAAGAAATCCCGGCGACAACCAACAAATGGTTTGTACGTCAGGAAGATAACTTGGGACATTCCCCCTTTTACTCTCAAACACATGCACACAAAGAAAGCACGCAAGCAAACACGATTAATGAAATCTCGGGAGACTTGCTCCGGCAAGGCACTTTGGGTGAACGCCAAACGTTCTTCCCAAGGGGTAACTTAACCTCCGAACCCATAAAACCTTTTTTTCAAAGTTTTGAGGTAATCAAAATGGCGTGGCGACTCCGTTTTTCAAATAACTCGGATGTCTTCAAACTCGCGTGAATTCCAATAAACAAAAAAAAATTGGGCACACATTCACATCAATGTGGCCCTTTAACTTGAGCATGGGGACCGACGGCTTGTCCTTCGCTCATCTTGCATGAGGTCAAGAATGCAAGCTTGTGTTGTACCTTTCTTGCCTAGCTTGAATTTGGAACATTTCCATCGGCCGATTGTTTAAGTCATTGTCCCCAAGTGCTCAAGATTCTTCGAAGACTCTTGCACATGGCGGAGAGCATAAGGCAACTAACATCTGTAGAGTCACGCTTGTGCTTCGAGATATTGTTCCCTTATTGCCCTAGCGGCATTGGCGACGAGTTCGGGTGGAATAGGTTCGGTGAGAACGTACAGTTTCTCCTCTTGTTTGAGAACAATTCTCAAACTACGGATCCAATCCATATAGTTTGTACCATTCTCTTCCAACTTTTCCTTCTCAGGACGGATCGCAGTGAAAAGTGATTATTGTTTGATGCCATTTATTCTACAAAAAAGATATACATAAAATATGAACACATATAAGTAAACATATCATATGAGAAGTATAGTGCATTTAAATAAATGCTCCCACTAAATTATACACCTTCAAATGCAAATAAGCATAATATACATTTAATGGGCTAAGATCCAACTTTAATTCAATTTCAAGTTTGCTATGGCAAACCGCTCAAGATTAAACTAATTAGGTAGAAAACATCAATCATATCGTATATGACTCTTAGATCTTTTATGAGATCAATTCAAGACAATCATATGTCTAGGCATATTTTAATCTCATCTTATGCCTTGGGTCCCGAAAACCATTTTGATAACCCAATTAAGTTCATTCACTTTAAAACGTATAGGAACCACCATTTCCTCATCTTGCTCGCATTCGAATAGAATCAAAGCACCTTGCTATGGCAAGCCCACCCAAAACTATCCGAATGGTCTCAAGTGTTTTTAATCATGAATTGGCATAAAGAACTTAAAAAGTTAAATGAAAGGTTCTTTAAAGGTAGATTATAAGCATATCGGAAAGATAGTCAAAATCATGCACCGAGGTAAGTTCCCGGGAAGATAGGTGAGCCGCATGAGGACTTCTTAAGTACCAACTCTTCCTTAGACGAACTCTCCTAGACATGCATAATTGAGAAATCAACTACGATTAGGCAACATAATCCTTACCTTTTATAAACAATCAGTTTCCTTTTAAATTTCGCGTATTTATGACTTGTTTCCATAAACAATCATAAGATCCAAAATTTACAATGTCTAAATCTAAACATATTAGGAAACTAAATATCATGTTTCAACTAAACATCTAATTTAATAATTCTTAACAATTAAGAACAAATAATTCATGCATCGCAACAATTAATAAAACACATCTAAATTAATTAAGCATGCATAAAAAATGAATCAATCTAGCATGGACTTATAAACTCAATTTTATAACATTCAGATTTTCATATACATTGCAATAATTATTAAAATCAGATTTTAATCAATTAATCATGTATATCAATGAATCAATCTATCGCGGACTTATAAACTCAATTTTATAACATCCAGATTTTCATATCAACATATCGAGATTGTAAACACAATCATAGAATAGCGAAAATTTGAACAAACAGTTACGCTCGGTTTTGGCTTGTTATGTCGGCGTGACAACATCGGCCCGAGGCTTAATATGTCGCGCGACGTACGAGCCGATTAACTGAATTCCACATGGCTCGATATGTCGCAGGGACATAGGCGGCCCGGGTTCTGAGATTTCAGATTCGAACCAATACAGATTACGGCCAATTAAATCACATAAACGGCCTTTTTACTGATTTAATTCGGCATAAATTGAAAACGATTTTCACATTGTTTCACATAAACAATTAAAAAAATTCTATCACATACAAAACATGCAATAAGCATATAAACAATTTATATCTTAAACCTAGCATGTTAATTCAAACTTAATCATACGAACGGGGCTTTGATACCCTTTGTTGGGTTTTACGGGTCCATGCGTAGCGGAATTAAGCATTAAAAAACATAAAACCCAAGAAGCCCTAGGATCCGATTCTATACAATTAATTTGAATACCTATGAGATAGAAATTAAACCAACTGAAACGCTTTCCGGTCTTGAGCTATCGAACGATTTGATTATGTGATATCGAATCACAAACTTCGTTCTTCAACTTGCTTGAACTCTAGGCCTTGATCGATGAACGGCGAAGACCCTCTTTTGGTATCCGCACCTTTGAATGAATTCAAGAACAACTTCTTGATGATTGCTGGATCTAAAACCTTGAAGAATATTGAGAGAATTTGATTGTGAATTTATCTTTAAAATTTCGGTGACCTTTAGGTCGACGGAACCCTTGTATTTATACTACAATAGTGTAAATACCTCTTCTAATCCAATTAGGAGAGACGAGTGTCAAAAAACGCGTATTGGCCTATTATGTCGCGCGGTATATCAAGCCATTGGCTTGATATGTCGCGTGACATAAATAACCGATTCCTGAGCCTCTCAATCATTCTTCCTCCGGTTTAACCAATTCATTCTAGTTGTGTGTGACCCAATAGGATTACGTCATGTTGGCAATGAGTTCGATCATATCGAACCTCATAAGACATAAGCGGACTCTAGCAAGCCATTAGGTCTGCAAATGATGTAACGTAAGAGTTCACGTTTCCAATGGTGTACTTCCATTTCTCCCTTTGTCTCACGATGTCATATTTGAACACAAGTCATGGTCCTTGTCAACTTGTTATTGTTCAATGCTTTCTCGATTCTTGAGTATAATGATAATTCCAATCACATTGGGAGTACGGCCATACACTTTCATCATTATCACTCATCGAGGGGCCCAAGCATAACATCTCTCTTCCGAGGGACAAATTCGCTTCTTGACTTATCATCCTTCCCATCATGAATCGATCATGCCAATGATAGTCTTTATAGATATCGTGTTAAGATATCGTTTGACTAAAATCGAACATGACTTTCATCATATGTAAGGTTATGATAGTCTTAGGTCTAGGAAATAAATGAAGTAACCGTATGAGATTTAAGTATGACATTTGACCATGACATAAATCTCATGTAGGTGCATTGTCCGATCCACTTGTTCTCTAACGAAGTACCCATAATTTCAATGTGCATCTCTTATGCATATAATGTCATCCACATGATTATCCATTGACAATTATGGGTACTAATGTTAGAGAACAAGTGACAGACATGACCCACATGAATTTATGTCATGGTCAAATGTCATACTTAAATCTCATACGGTTACTTCATTTGACTCTAGAACCTGGAACTATCATAACCTGGCATATGATGAAAGTCATGTTTGATTTGAGTCAAACGATATCTTAACACGATAATATAAAGACTATCATTGGCATGATCCTTCATGATGGGAAGGATGATAAGTCAAGAAGGAATTTGTCCCTCGGAAGAAGATGTTAATGCTTGGGCCCTTCGATGAGTGATAATGGCGAAAGTGTATGGTCATACCCCAATATGTGTTGAAATTATCGTATACTTCAGAATCGAGAAAGCGATGAACAATAACAAGTTGAGAGGATTCCATGACTTTGTGTTCAATACGCGACATCGTGTAAAGGGAGAATGGAAGTACACCATTGGAAACGTGAACTCTTACATTACATCATTTGGGTAGACATAATGGCTAGCGAGAATCCACTTACATCTTATGAGGTTCGATATGATCAGGCTTTCATTGCCAACATGATGTAATCCTATTGAATGCACGCAACTAGAATGAATTGGTTAAACCGGAGGAAGAATGATTGAGAAGCTCGAGACTGGCTGTTTATGTCACGCGACATATCAAGCCAATGGCTATACTACGCGCGACATATAGACAGTGAGTCGATTAAGAAGGTATTTG